>OY829505.1:38069739-38669739 GCA_963691665.1 Clepsis dumicolana
TATATGAATAAAAAGTATTTGGTCTGTGTAGTGTTTTAGTAATAATACTTAAAAGAGATTTTAGTTTGTAGGTCGAATAGTAAAGCTAACGACCTAATATAAACGGTATTTCACTTAAAATCGGAAAAGTGCAGTACTGCTTTCGGTACTGCAGTACTGCTTGCAGTAAAGCTTTCTGAAAAACTACAAAACGTTAACGTTCCCGCCTAATGGCACTCGCTGCAGCCGCGCTCTGACCAATTCATAGCAAAACTATGTTATTATTTTCCACTTCTAGAAGTAGGTACGGGTATAAACAATTTTATTACTACATTACTTTCCTTTCGAAGTCTATTGATTTTCCTATAAAAAAAATCAAATCAATATAATCGAATGATGTTTCGTGTCAAGTTTTAAAAATGAATCAGTAGGTATGTCAATTGTATTTAATAATGATGATTTTAAAATCCCTTGTGTTAAAAAACGATTATTCACAATGTAGCTCTTATTTTATTCTCCCATCTGGCTACATTTAAAATCGGAGTAACTTGGTCTCATGCGTAAGAAGCCTAAGTTATTATTCATAGTTACAGAAAGGTTTCTCCGTGCGCTCGTTTCATTAGAATTCGAGGAATTGAATAGGGTACCTACCTACCACGAGCAATTATTTATGACGTTAGAGTTTTAGTTGGAAATCGTAGTGCAGATAGATGAAAATAATAAATAAAGCTTTATCATATCCAAACCTTAATTACTATTAATTAGGTATTAAGTTCGGTGAAACGTAAGACTTCATGAGCTTTCCATAGCTTCTGCGTTTATGATTCATCTTCCTTCTTTATTTAAATATATTGAATTCATCGCACGGCATCCGCGCACCGCATTTCATTCCAGTTGAAGCCTGAACGTCTAGTCTGATCAACGGCCAAAAAAACGTCTCGATCTCGTTCACGTTTACTTCTGAATTACTATGGGCTAATTGGCAGCGCCGTTAGTGGCACGTATCGACAACAAAAAAATTTCATACTGTTTGACACTTTAATGCAAACGTGTTCGAGACGTATTTTTTGGCCGTCGATTACCCCAGAGGCTCTATATTTGTGTGCCTTATGCGTTATCTTATCAACTTCTGCACTATGCATGCTTGTTTATAACAAATTACTTATTTACACGAAGTTTTAAATTAAACTTCTTCAGTATTTTCTACAGTTACCTGTGTATCTGTCCGTGGCATCATAGCTCAAAAACTGGTGAACCGATTTGGACACGACTTTTTAAAACCGGAAAGCTAGTTTAATAAAAGCCAAGTGTCATAAAAAGTCGGTTCAGCCTATTTTAAGTGGACTTTTTAACGAAAATATTAGTGGTTTTTCAACTTTTCCTACTTGGTTATGAATATTGGACCTCTACAAAGTAACGCCTGACCCAATCAACGGACTGTCTGCACCAATGCCCCCCAGAAGGCTCCATCCATATCTGCTGGAGCCATCCTCCCATAAAGGCAGGGTCTGAAACTCACAGGGGTGCTGAATTGTCTAAAGTGACAGCGCTGCGTTCACGGCTGTTTTCAGGGTCAAAGTGTCAAATTTTCTATGGGCTATAACAGCCATGAATAACTTTAAAGAATAACTGCCCTGCTCCCCGCCCGCTGCGTAGCAAGAACGGGACTCTTTGATGGGACTCCTGCTAAAAGAACTTAAGGACATACAAATCAGCAGCAATAATTGCTAAGCAACCGACGCGTTCACAGTTCTAAGCACGGCTCTACTGTTATAGACATAAGAGCTTGAGCAGATCATTGTGACTGCTTCGGTTGCTTAGCAACTATTGCTGCTGACTGTACCTAAGAACATTGACTTGCCAACACCATGGACTTCGGGTTAGCGCTTGAAAACGTCCGAACCAAAATCGAGCGTCAGTCAGTCTTAGTTTGGTCGAACGACAGCGCTACGACGTACGGCTGTCATCGGAAAATGCCGTGTTGTACTGGGACACATTTTTCGTGAATTTTGTACTGAGCGCCTAGTGTAATCGCCGACCAGGCCAAGAAATACGTCTCGATCGCGTTCGCGTTTAACAATTCTCATACTATTTGACAGTTTAACGCAAACGCGATCGAGACATATTTTGTGCTTTTTGATTACACAAAGGGCACTGGACTCAAACTTCATGGTGTCAGTACCTAAGCTAAGTCAACGCCTGAATACATCTACTTAGAAGAGAAACTGCAGTAAGTAAGTATAATTATTTTGAAGCCCGCTAGTCGGTTACACTGTAACACACACACAAACACAAACGGCATCCCACTTATGTAACGTAAGCGACCATTGTCGCGTCTAGCGGCTAGCGGGGTAGCTTGTAGGGGAGAAAGTAAACAATAAATGCAGAACTCGAAGTACCTAAGTACAATGCTCAAAAATGTCTCGGGATCAATAATAGTAGATTGTACACCAAGGGGATAAAGCACTGTTTTATGTCACGGGGGCGATATTGAATACTGAGCGTAGCGAAGGGCTGCAAATTTAACCCCCGAGCGTAGCGAGGGTGTTATGAGTTAATTCCTGAGCGAAGCGAGGGAATTATGATTGAGTCCTGAGTGCAGTGAAGGATTTAATCGCGCCTAAGACAAAAACATATTTATCCCTGAGGAGTATACTCTACTTTTCTCACCTACTGCGAGACAATAAAATGAAAGGGCTCTCCGTAAAGATTTGCCACTTTTAACATGAAACTACCGTGAGACTCAATCATAGTGAAATAAAACGGATCACTCACGTATTATAAGTCGAGTTTAGTCCGAAACATGTCTGACTAAACTCTATTTCACCAAAAAGAAAGGCCACTAGAAATACCATTTTATTAAAATTATTTCAGTGCTAAATTATATTCAATTGTTACCTACAGTAAATTACGAATAAAATTACAAATTACTGTAACCTAGCTACAAAAAATCTGTTTATGTGTATATTAGAGGGGCGTAAAGCTTATAGATACTTTACGAACATTTTAAGCCCATAACAATAAGAACTGTCAGAAGTACAAATCACATTATTGCCCGGCGGGTTATAATGAAATTCAGTACAATATTACTGCCCGGCTAAAGTCAAGGGGTAATAATGACTTGCTTTGAGTGAAGTTTGCATGATATTTAATTAGTCATTGTCGAGCAGGTGGTGTGAAAAATTATGTACGGACTCGGACTAGCGTTTAATCCCTACACATTTTTAAGCAGTGTATATAGTCAATGATATTACATAATGAAATAGAGTTAGATAATTATGTCATCAGCACACCGGAAATGATGCGCAGAAAAGGCTAATTGCAGCGTCTTTGTCCACAATCTCTCCCAAATAAGGTCCAAACTTGCGCGCAAATGTCAAAATGTTCGGAACATGTTTCTGATTGTCTCGTGAGCGTACGACGTATCTTTACTTATAATAGAGATGTCTTTGTAGAGCAGAATATCGTATCTGCAATATTTAAGGATGGCATTAGCCGTGGGACACCCCGTATACTTAGTATAGTCTGCTTTATCACTGGCGTTTTTACGTCCCACTGCTGGGCACAGGCCTCCTCTCAGAATGAGAGGGCTTGGGCTGGTTCCCACGCGAGCCCAGTGCGGTCTGGGAACTTCACACACGTCATTGACTTGCTTCGACAGAGTGTGCAAATTTAATTCCCCACATCATAAATACCGAAAAACTCAGTCTGCTTAGTTACCTACTGCATTTTCTATGAATGAGTCGATTCATTCAATGATAGTAAAATGCACCTTTGTATACACAATCGTAGTAGATAAGTACATAGTCACATGCTCTGATCGTAGTCGGACAATGACATAATAGCAATCAGAGGAAGCGCCCAGTTTAACCGGCAAGGACGTTTAATTCATACATAATAATATGTTCATACGTAGAAAAAATCTGACATACCGCTGCCTGCAAGTATATTTAATTTAAGTGATACTTGTATAAACGTCAACTAAAATCTTAGAGGAGGAATGGAGATGTTAACGCGCGGTTTCCCCTCCGCCAAATCTCTAACATTAAGTCTGACCAAAATGATCAGAGTCTGTTGATTGTGTGCGTGTTTTCGGCATTTGTGTGACAGTTTTGTTTTAGTGTGCGTTTGCAGGAACGTAACAAATTTTGACATGAGCGTAGACGTGTGCTGTGCGTGTGTTCCTCGTCCCCCTCAAAAAGTGGCAGAAAAATTGTAGTGCATAGATAAGCCAAAGGCGCCTCCCGTCTGTCTGCTTTGCTGCTTGTGGTGCCAAGTTTCTTGGGGCGCATTCGTCTTTCCGAAAGCGCTGGTAGACTAAAAAAAAATGACGTGTAAAAGAGCATTCAACTGCCTATTTGCTGAATAAAATTTTGAATTTTGAATTATGACTAAAATAGAAACGTTTTTGAACAAATAAAAAACCGGGCAAGAGCAGTCGGGCCATGCTAGTGTAGGGTTCCGTAACCGTTACTACAATGAAATGCAGCCCCCCGACTACGAAATTCGAAAATCGAAGTTCGTATCGTATCGTCCCGCTCACTCTCGTGTTAAATAATATTAGCTTGAGAGGGACGGCACGATACGAAGTTCGAATTTTGCATTTCGTAGTCGGGGGGCAGTACCGAGTTCCGTGCAGTACCCGTTCCGTGACGGACTTATTATGACGAAACTATAAAGGTTCCGTTAACGCTGTTTTGGCTATGGAACCCTGAAAACAGCCACACTTAAAAGTTGTTTGAAAATAATACTTCGTACTTAATTATGAGCTGGCCTCAAATCACTGTATGAAAATATTTTTTTCTCTAAAAAAAGCAAAGGCGTAGCGGCGCGTTCGGCCTCGAAAGCATTCAACCCTTTATAAAATATTATTGTACCTAACAATTGGAAATCTTCTATACCTATTTATAAAAATAAAACAGTACCTTGACTGACTGACTGACAGACAACGCACAGCCTAAACCACTGGACCTAGAGACTTGACATTTGGCAAACATATACCTTGAGTATCCTAGAGGTGCACTTAGGAAAGGATTTTTCGAAATTGTCACGGGATAGGGAACTAGCCCATTTTGAAATATTTCACGGAGGCAAAGCCGCGGGGCATTAGCTAATCGTTGTCTAAATTGTCTAGTAATTTACGTATTTATTTAGAAAACCTGTTAAATTTCTTAGTACCGCACTAAATGACACCCTGGGTTCACGGGATTTTACACCTCCAACGCCGCGGGGACAATAAGTACTCAGGTAAACAATTCCAGGTAGTGACGCTTTGTTTCTTTTTACCCGACTGCGAAACGCAAAGGAGGCTAAATTTTTTTTTTATACATAGAAATTGACACCAATTGACCTAGTCCCATATTAAGCAGAGCTTGTGTTATGGGTACTAGACAACGGATAAACATACTTATTTTTTTATTTTTTTTATTTATTGCAATGGGAAACAAACAGCATAGATAACACAAATAGTCAGCTCTTAAAGTTAATACATAAGCCACAAGAGTTTCCACTTATAGTTTATACATTAGTTTGCTCAGAAAGTACACCAAATATACATCTGTTTATTATTTTTCACTGTTATCAACATTATCCTTTTATTTATTTTGCTTTTTTTATATAGATAAATACATATTAAACATTCAAGACCCAAGAACAAACATTCGTATTCATCATACAAACATCTGCCCTGACCGGGGATCGAACCCGGGACCTCAAGCTTCATCGTCAGGGTCTCTAACCACTAGGCTATCCGGCCGTCAAATTACACATTAAATGTGTTTAACGGCCTGTGTAGTATGAATCATCTTTAATAATTCCGTCCATAATTACAAATAATCAAATATTAAATTAAACTACATCTACAAACATAAATAAAAACTAAAATTAAACTAAACTAAAACAATGAAATAAATGCCCATCTTAAATTAAATTTAAAATAAAACTAATTTAGTTGATGCAACTTGTGATCAAAGGGCTAGCTGTTTTATCTCTCAAAGAATCAGCATCGCTATTCAGCGAGGCAACGCTGCCAGCCTTTTGGGCACTATGCCACGGGGGCCTTGTTTAGATTTAATTTAGTTTTAAGTTGTAGTTTATTTAATTTAAGCTTAGATTTAATGTCATTGTAAATTGCTTTTATTATGTAAATAAAGCATTATTTCTTACATAAATATTTTGTATCTTGTATCTGTAACTTAGTGCTAATGGTAACTTATAGTCTATTGAATGCTCTACATTTTGAGATCTATGTTACATTATCCTAATCCTAATCCTAACTTCCTAACTAGGTAATATTATAAATGCAAAAGTAACTCTGTCTCTCTGTCTCTCCTGTCTGTCTGTTTGTTACCTCTTGATGAAATTTGGTAAGAAAATAGTTTGAATATTGAGGAATAAAATAGGCTACTTTTTATACGGGAAAATTTCATAGTTCCCGCGGGATAGCGATAACCGAAATCTACGCGGACAAAGTCGCGGGCAACAGCTAGTAAGTTATGAACTACGAGTAGTACCTACCTACCTAATGATATATCGTGGGTTTGCGTCATACTTCGAATCGTACCTGCCTGTCTGCCCCCAAACTACGAAATTCGAAAATCGAAGCTCGTAGTATGGGGGCTGTCTTTTCAGTTGGCCTAGTTTCACTAAAAAACAGTTCGTCAGACTCAATTAGTCGGGTCACGAAATGCTTCTAATTGACTCAAGGTCCAGTCGGTTGCGTTGTCTTTGTGTTGCTCATAAGCCCTACACAACAACGACCGGGAGCTAGCACGCGCGCCATTTTGTCGCTTGTCGCTCGGTGCGCCCTTCACTAATTCCATCAATATGAAAGGGACGCACTGCGTTACGACCGACAAAATGGCGCGCCGTGCTACATGTGCAGTTCGACTACCTACTAGGTATAGATACATATAGGTACCACACACTACCAAAGGCATTTGTAGGTAATTCGAACTTTCGAAGACAAATGGGGAAAAAGTACCTACATCTAAGTAATAACATTTACTTATTAGCGCTAGCTACCTATTAAGTTTTTGTGATACCTACAAGTTTAAGTACACAATTTTAAATAGTCTTTGTCTTTCGTAAAAACGTGTGCAAATTTGACCGTTGACTTTCTAAAGATATAATAAACAGACAAGCCTCAATATTCACTATAGAGCAATAAGTAGGTAGTTACTTATTTACATAAGCTTCCTGTTTTTTTTAAATAGCGTTTTATTGCTGCGAACCGGCAAACTTGGTTAACGGAATGCAAAAACTATTTAGAAGTTCAGAACAAAGAACTTGCTCAACATAGCTGCACTGCACAAACACGTACAATATGTTAAAGAGAAAGAAACTATAATTAGAACGAAAATCATGTTTTAATGGGTGACTGACTTGTTAATTTATAGACTCAAGGGGCACAATTTAAAACTACTTACTTGGTTTCTTGTAATATCTGATTAAAAACTTCGAATAAAATAAAAAATATATAAGAAACTGCTGCTTAGTGGCAGGATTAGCGAGTAAGATGGTGGTAGCGATCCAGGCGGACCTCGCACAAGGTCCTACCACCTGCGAAACAAATCTTCTGCAAAGTATTAGAAAACTTTAAAAAAAACGATGAATGAAATCGGATAATGTCGTTCTCAAATTATAACGTGAATAACGGAAATAAGGACACGTTTTTACATAAATAAACAGAATAATAAGATTCAAGATCAATAAACTTAAGTATTGGCATAATTATTATAGCTTTAATTGCAATTGCTTACTTAAGACTTGGCTTCGACCTTTACTAACATTTATAACCATAAATTTGTATAACACAAGGCTATGTCTCCGGCCTTATTATAAAAAACTACAATTTAAACTACAATTTTAGAATTTAAAAACAACAGACATTTCTGTATGGATTGCGTTTCTTTTGCCTAGCCCTGAAAGTATGAATGAAAAAAAAACTCAGAATCCAGCCCAAAATCAACGAATAGCAAGAAGCGTCTAATGTAATTCTTGATCAGTCATTGGTTGAAACTAAAAACGTAGAAAAATCTGACTTATCATTCGTTTCCACCTCCACCAATCAATGACTTAGTGAGGGTCCGAATTGTACACTCGTATCATTTTGCCAATTGCCATATAAATTTAACTTTGCTGAAAATGCTGAAATAACTCGTTAGATAATTAATTTCTTTTGCATTTGTGTTACTAATTTTTACATGGTTTTTACATTTTGTTCATTATCATAGCACTGAAGTTTTGCTTCTTTCTTGATGATTACGTTGTTGTTTTAATTTTGCCGAATGTGTAAAGTAAATCATAACTACAATACGGTCTTGTCAGTGTCACTGTCACCCTTCATATTTTAAAGTATTTTCGTTTCATTTCATTTCATTCTTTGCGGCGCTGCGATCATCTAGGGCGGAGTGCTGATTCTGCCACGGAGTTTCTACGAGAGTGAGCCAGCAGGTAAGTTATCTGCTACTTCTGCTAGAAATACATGCAAAGTTTGAAAGAACAACCGTGGTACCACCTATTCAAAGAGTTATTACGCAAATACATTCAATAAATCGTGAGATGGAAGCCGATCAAAGCGACGCGTTCGTTCATCGCTTGAAAGAATTGACCGATGAAGAGAAACAGCGTCTTGAAGCGCAGAACTCCCGTTTAATTCCCGAAGCAAAGGCGCAAAAGCTAGAACGCGAAGCGAAGCGCCACTGGGATATATTCTACAAGCGTAACGAGACAAAGTTCTTCCGCGACCGCCATTGGACAACACGTGAGTTTCAAGAGCTGATCAACTTCGATCCGGAGCAAAAGATAGTGTTCCTCGAGCTCGGTTGCGGTGTCGGCAACATGCTGTTCCCGTTAGTAGAGGAAGGTTTCGATAATTTCTTCTTCTACGCGTGCGATTTTTCGCCGCGTGCGGTGGAGTTCGTGAAAAGCAATAAGTTGTACGATCAGAGTAAAATGTCGGCGTTCTGCGCGGATTTGACGACTGAAGAGTTGTTCGAGAACGTTCCTGAAGGGTCTGTGGACATCGCGAGCTTGATTTTCGTGCTGTCGGCGGTGCAGCCGGCCAGTTGGGAGCGGGTGGCTCGGACCGCGTGGCGGGCGCTGCGCCCCGGCGGCATCCTGCTGTTCAGGGATTATGGACGATACGACATGGCACAGCTACGGTTCAAGCCTGGACACAAGATTGCTGATAATTTCTACATGCGGCAGGATGGGACTAGGTAATAAAATTGTGGTTGAACATTTGGTTAAATTGTAGGAGGTCTTATCTTAAGCGGGTCTTCCGTTTTCGAGGAGGTTATTTCATGGTATAGTCTGACTGCCTTTGAAGCATGGATTAACCCGTCCTCTTGCTGATTCGATATGGGTCAAGAATTTATTTATTTATGCATAAAAAATTATAGAAATTACTTTTGAGCTATGTATGGATTTCTATTTTATTCCGATTTCGATACATTTAACACAGAATGAAATACTTAATTTTGTAAATTTCCTCTGTTAAATGACCAGAACATGTCGACTAAAAAGGTTATATAGGCGTCCCCTTGCCTTGTTGGTGTGCCAGCAGTTTCTCTTTCTGTTTGCTAAAACTGCTTATATTTTACAATCCCTAAACTAATGTGAATGGTTAATAGTTTTACCATTCGTCATAATCATAATGTGTAAATTTCTCTTCTAAACCTGATGTCTTTTCAGGAGTTACTATTTCACTGAGGCAGAGCTCGTGAACCTGTTCACGAGTGCCGGGTTTGAGATCCTCGAGAACAGCTATGTCCAACGCAGAACCATCAATTTCAAGGAGGGTGTCGATGTACCAAGGATCTATGTTCAAGGAAAATACAAAAGTAAGTTGAAATTGTGTCAAGTTTGAAGATTATTATTATTTTGTAGATTTTTATTCTGTATGGCTTTTTTAGAATTGTTTTTTTGCTGCTATAAGCTTTGTTATGTAGAATATGTAGCCTTTCCATCTGTAAGCAGTCTTATGCTAGTGTTAAAGATTACCTATAAACAATGTTTATAAAGCAATGGTGACAGTTGAGTAGGCTCCGCACTGAACACTGACTCTGGGGAATACATGTTCAAGTTTGGTTGGCGAGGCTTGCTAGTATGCGCTTGTGGTGCACCTGTACAGTTGGTTTACCACTTCATCCATATCTGCCCAAAAAGGGAATACACTGGGGGCACCCTGAATCTGTTCGTTCTTGACACGAATGCAGCCCAATGGGTGAAGAACTTAGATTTTCTTTTATAGTATACTTAGTTATTGAGGGACTCTGTAAATTGCCATACAATTAAAATAATTAAGCTAAACGGGTTTTATATCCATGATGAAAAATGCTAACCATTGATTTTCCTGATTTGCATGTATATTAGCTCTATCTGATTTTTATTTTCATCATATTAAAAATCACAGTTTTGTCACTGTGTTTCATGAAAGAACCTTGTTTCAGAATGACTACGGAATTATTGCGCAACAATCTGAAGACCTGATTTTTCTTTGGTAAGTTTCAAATAAATTTTACTCATTGTGTAACCTACAATAAATTGTATGAACCTCTTTACTGCAAAAAAAGGTATCTCCGTATTATGAAAATGCTTCAATCAACTTTTCATTGCCACTCTTTGCAATGGAGATGTCCCCTGGGTCACTCGTCTAAAACAACGTCTTCTAGGGCACCACTCAATGAAACGTTAGGAGTTTCGACAGTTATATGCCAATTCCTTCACGCTTCATCTCCTAAGCATGGAAATCCTTGGGGGAGTGGGGTCTTAGAAAAATCTTGTTTTAGAAGAGTTACCCGGGGGACATCTCCATGGCAACAAGTGGCAATGCAAAGTTGACTGACCAAAATTTACAGTCTGTTATGGATATCATTATGTATCCGCCCAAGATGTGTGATAATGCTGTGAAACAAAATAAACCAGTCAAATCAGAATGAGATGCTGTCATAATTTAGAAAATTCTCAAGTTTAAATGATTTCTGTAAACATCAATTATTGGATAAGCAATAAGTATACACAATACACCTTGCTTTCTTGTAGCTGTGTATTTTGATTGTATTACTGTGTTTAGTGCAATAAAGAGATACATACATACCTGCTAATGTAATGATGACAGCGCAGTGCAGCTGAAAACCTTGGTTGCCTCACAGGAAGTGTTAATAAAGAATAGGGACTTTTAACTTTAACTTGGTAATGGTAATTTAATTACAGTTTTTTTTATAGCATAGGGCCACTGATTGTGAGGGCTGATGCACAAATGCATTATTGCTATCTGAACTATTCCGAGAATCATCTTGTTTCAGTTAAGTTAAGCACATTTTTAATTGAGTCTTTTTTTTCTGGCAGGTACTGCGGCAGTTGAAAAATTTTGGTAAGTGGAAGTTGGCAGTTGAATCTTTATCATAAAACTCTTGTGAGACTTATTAACAGTATTCACTTCCATTGATCACTTGATGTTTTTAAGCAACTTTTTAGCAGTTAGCGTCCAATTTAAATGCGTCTCGAGTGAAGTCGGCCACTTGTAGGGGAAGTGAAACTCAGAGAGACTAACGGAAGCGTGGGAGCGGGACCGCGATACCCCCCTCCCACTGCCTACACATCTTCAGAGGTGCATTTAAGTTTGAAACATATTGTAGATAGTTTCGGCTGTTGATTGTTGATAACCAGTTTAAATCTAAATATTAATTAAATTAAATGATGACTTCATAGTTCAGCTGATAATTGTGATGCACACATCTGCTTTGTCTTTCGCTCCTATCTGATTAATTATTACACTGAAATATTCTTGAAACATTTTGTAAAGCTTCTTTGCTTTGACAATTTATTTTGTTACAGGAATGTTGAAATGTTGCCATCCTTATGCCGATATTGTTATATGGTAAGTGTTACTTCATTTTCATTATCTATGTTAAATGTGGTGGGTAGATACTTTCAACTTTTCATTGCCACTCGTTGCCATGGTGATATCCTCTGGGTAACTCGTCTAAAATAAGATTTTCTAAGGCACCACTCCATCAAATGGGGGTTTCGACAGTTATATGTTAATTCCTTCATGCTTCATGTCCTAAGCATTAAGCATTAAGAGGCATTTCATCTTAGCTCTCTAGGTTGGCAACGCATCTGCAAACCCTCTGGGGTCGCGGGTGTCTATGGGCAGTGGTGATCACTTACCATCAGGTTACCCACTTGCTCGTTTTCCTTCCTCGTCGTATAAAAAAAAACATGCAAATCCTGACTTTCAGGGAAGTGGGCTCTTGGAAAATAATATTTTTGATGAGTTACCCAAGGGACATCTTCATGGCAACGAGTGGCAATGAAAAGTTGATTGACCCGACTGCCTTGTTCATGCCAAAGTTAAGTTTTCAATTTTGTTTTGTGACCGTGAAACCCTGAAAATGATGACTTCATAGTTCAGCTGAACATGTGTGATGTACATACTTGCATTGTCTTTCGCTCCTATCTGATGTAAAAATATTGCAATTCTTATGTATTTTTTCCTTGCATATTTTTTAATATTTATAATGTCTTTACAGGTACCGAACGGAGACTTGGAAGTTTATACTAATCCAAAAGGTAAGGCATTTGCATCATACAATTTATGTAGCAAAGACTTTGTGTGCGTGTGTGAATGTAAAGCACTCAATATACTAAGTTACCACTCGGTTACAGATACAAATATTCATGTAACTCGTATTTTTTCAACGGTTGAGCACCAAATCTAGCCTTATGATATAACCATTGACTTGCCAACACTATGGGCTTCGGATTAGCGCTTGAAAACGTCCGAACCAAACGACCACTAATCGAGCATCAGCCAGTCTTAGTTTGGTCGAACGACCGCGCTGTGACGTATGGCTGTCATCGGAAAATGCCGTGTTGTACTGGGACACATTTTTCGTGAATTTTGTACTAGACCCAAAGTCCATGGTGTTAGTAAGTCGATGGTTATAGTATAGCATAGCTGGGTTGGGCCGATGTTATGTTAGTGCGCTGACTGGCGACCACTGTTTCTAGTTTTATAATCTTGTTTTCATTTACATGATGATTTTTGATAGGGACATCTGACTATGATGCTGTTAATATAACTATCCCTACTGATTTTTTGTTTGATTGAATGCCGTAAGGCAAACGTTAGTGATATTTTGTTATATTCTTACTGTTTTTGTCTCAGGACGGGAATAATAAAGAATGCTCTGTGAAAGAAACATGATGAAAATGTCAAGGCCATGAGAATCAGTAAGGTTAGTACACAATAATTATTTGCATTTTTTTTTATATGCCTAAGAGGGCAAACGAGCAGGCGGGTCACCTGATGGAAAGCAATCACCGCCGCCCATGGACCCCTGCAACACGAGGGCAATCACAGGTGCGTTGCCAGCCTTTTAGGGAATAGGTAGATTAATTTTGTCATGGCTGCGGTTGCAGCGTAGCGTCCGCTTGGCGCGATCATCCTTTGTAACGACTGGAAGTCTGGATAAGTGAATAATTATTTGGAATGCAAATTTGCATTTCTTATTCAACCTTCGGCAAGATTGATTTAAAGTTGTTCCAAGCATGGGGAGTGGGTTGAAATCCACTTGCAGGATATAATTCACATTACAAATGAATATTAACTGGCACAAGCTATCGCGAGTCAAAAATCCGCTAGAATCGCTGTGAGGTCTATCTGTCATTCTCCACCAATGAGTGACAAGCTACAAGCCTATGATTGGTGGAAAATGACAGATTGACCTCACTCTACTAGCGATCCTATTCTCATTAGCAGCCTGTTTTTTACTATTTATTGTAAAGTCATGCATTGACTTGAGTTTTGGTTTGCGACTTATTCGACCTGTGAAGTGTCCGAGAATGATTTTAATATCAGTAAATTCATTAAAATGATGACTTCTTGATAGGGACATCTGACATATAATGCTGTTAGTATACTATCCCTGCTGACTTTTTAATACTAATATCTGTATTGGGATTTGTGATTGAGATGAGATTTTTTTAGATGTACTGCTTTTTTCATAGGGAGCAGGTTCCGGTGGTGCTCAAGGCTATTAAAAATAAATTAGGTAAGTGTGCCTACAAAGAAAATTGGGTATTTAAAAATAAATTAGGTAAGTGTGCCTACAAAGAAAATTGGGTATTTAAAAATAAATTAGGTAAGTGTGCCTACAAAGAAAATTGGGTATTTAAAAATAAATTAGGTAAGTGTGCCTACAAAGAAAATTGGGTATTAAAAATAAATTAGGTAAGTGTGCCTACAAAGAAAATTGGGTATTAAAAAAATAAATTAGGTAAGTGTGCCTACAAAGAAAATTGGGTATTTAAAAATAAATTAGGTAAGTGTGCCTACAAAGAAAATTGGGTATTTAAAAATAAATTAATTGCTTCCCTAGACATTTTTGAATAGTGTACAGTCAGCAGCAATAGTTGCTAAGCAACCGAAGCGCTCTATTGTTATAGACATAAGAGCTTCTGCAGATCATTGTGAACTATTGCTGCTGACTGTACATTAATGTGCGTGAATATAGGGACCTCGGAACACTTGATAAATTTTATTTAGTGCTATTTCAGTTACGAATATTTTGCTTACTTCTTGCGAAGACAGAAGTCGAAATAACATTAATATAGTAATCTATAAATAAGGATTTTTTTTAATGATATGATGATCTTGACCTTCAGGTCTCCCTCAACAGAGAGAACCCAAACAACCATGTTGACACAAACGCGTCTGATCTTTGAGCAAAATATAATTATTTTCGTAATGTTGTGGAAGATGTTTTCATATATGTTTTTCTTTGAACCAGATGATACGAGAAGTAGCAGAAATGACCTCTACCTACCACTCGATTACCAGTAAGTCCTATTACGCCTAATTGCAAAGTGCAGTCGGTATTGAGTTAAGGTTAACACGTTCACTGCTCTCATGCGAAACTGTTTGTCTGTGTCACCAGTACGCATGTCACTAATGTAATTTTTTTTTCTCATTCGCGAATGCGAATATTAATTGCAGTTAAACATGCAATAATCATGTATTTTTATTTATTTATTCATTATAACTAACTGTAAATAAAGAAATAGATCAATTTCCATTGCCACTCGTTGCCATGGAGATGTCCCCTGGGTAACTCGCAAAAATATGATTTTCTAAGACCCCACTCCCCGAAAGTCGAGATTTGCAAGCTTAGGAGTTGAAGCGTGAAGGAATTGGCATATAAGTGTCGAAACTCCTAACGTTGCCATGGAGATGTCCCCCGGCTTGTCTGAAATAAGATTTCCACCACCACTCCATAGTGGTGCCGTAGTAAATCTTATTTCAGACAAGCCGGGGGACATCTCCATGGCAACGAGTGGCAAAGAAAAGTTGATTGACCCGAATACATAAAACTTAAGTTAATTCATTTTAAAAATTAATTTTAAACAGAAGTATGTAATTTAAAATGTGTCCCAGATCGCCGCCGATGGGGGGAAGGGTCAGGGTGCCCAGAAGGCTGGCAGCATTGCCATGTTGCATGGCAAAGTACTCATTGGCCAGAATATTTATTTCTCCAACAATTTTCACAAATAGGACTCGAAGTCTCTCCAAGTTTTAAAACAATTTGAAATTATGCTAATTATGATAACATTATTTTAAATATGCTCGCTTACTAAATTCGCTACAGTTGGGCTTGTGACAGACCATTTTGTATGGCCACTGAACGTGTTAAACCATTTTTTTTAACAGACTTCAAGTAAAGGAGGCTCTCAATTCGTCGGGAATTTTTATTTTATTTATTTATATGATGACCTCGACCTTCAGGTCTCCCTCAACAGAGAGAACCCAAACCACCATGTTGACACAACACACGTCTGATCTTTGAAAAAAAAGTTTTTTTTTTTTGATGTTGTGGAATTTGTTTTTATTTATGTTTTTCTTTGAACCAGATGATACGAGATGTAGCAAAAATTACCTCTCCCACTAAATTACCGGTAAGTACTAATATGTACGATACTTAGGTGCAGTCTGTCTGTACGTGTATTGAATTATGGCACAGGTGCGACACTGCCGCGCCGTGGCGACCGCGGATCGCTTTTCCATACCCCGCGCGACCCGCGCTCACCCCCGCTCACGTCCCGAAGCGCACACAGCCGCGAGGTCGTTTACTGCACACATGCGTCAGTGTCGTATCTTGTTACGTTAGTGTATATATTCTTTGATTAAGGTTAACATTAACACGTTCACTGCGCCCATGCGAAACTGCTTATGTCACCAGGGCCGTGTTTTATAAAGCTACAAGTTACAATTTACAAGTGGAAGTCTCATTCTATCACCTTTTGTTAGAACGAGACTTCCGCTTGTAAATTACAACTTGTAGCTTTATAAAACACGACCCAGTAGGGATATGTCACGACTGTCAGTTTACTTCGCGAATGTGCGAATGTGTATATTAAGTAATAGCAAAAAATAATATTCGGTCATTATGTTATTAACCAGAGTTGTGCCTACTCGGTCTTTAAAGGGAGCGCTCCGATCTCGTTCAATCGATGAAAGGAACTAGTTCGGTATTTTAGTTCCTTTAGTTCAGTAGTTCAGTGGACGAGTTGGAACTGTTTTGATCTGTGAAGGACACTGAACGGAATGATAGTTGTTCATCTCACTCCCCCTTGCTCTAGAGACACTTTGAACGAGCGCGATAAACGCTCCTCGGTCTCGGTCACTCTCACTCGCTCCGTTCCGCTCAAGCGATTCATCCACTCCACACTCCTCTACCTACTGAACTAAAGGAGCGAAGACCGATTCAAATCGTGCGAAAGGATTTAGTTCCTTTCGGTCCGCGATGGGAATTCATCCCTAACAGTTCTTAGTTCCTGACCGACTCAAGCCTATTAACCATTTAATAATATTTGCTTCGGTGCCACAGCTTAAAATTAGCTAATGCGAATATGTTACACATTGATAATTTAAAATGATTCCCGGCTATAATTGCATTAGACATAATGAAAACGGGATATTGACCGCGATTACCTTAGGTTTGATGAGCTCCCGATATTTCGACGTAGTTGCATGCATCATGATCACGATGATGATTAGTATCTACCCTCGTTTCATCAGTTCGCCCGTGATCATGATGCATGTAACTACATCGAAATATCGGGAGCTCATCAAACCTATAAGGTAATCGCGGTCAATATCCCGTTTTCATTATGTCTAATGGTTCACATTATGTTAAATTTGCTCGCATACTAGTGGAGTTTAAATAAATAAAATAAATAAATAATCATGGGACAATTTGACACCAATTAACCTAGTTCCAAACTAAGCAAAGCCTGTACTATGGGTACTAGACAACGGATAGACATACTTATATAGATAAATACATACTTATATACATATTAAACATCCAAGACACGAGAACAAACATTTGTATTCATCATACAAATTGCCCCGACAGGGATTCGAACCCGGGACCTCAAGCTTCATAGTCGGGGTCGGTAACCACTAGGCCATCCGGTCGTCAAAATTAAAATAAAATAAAAATTGGTTACATTGTGACGATCATTTTGTATGGAGGCAGGGAACGTGTTATACCATTTTTATTGATATGATGACCTCGACCTTCAGGTCTCCCTCAACAGAGAGAACCCAAACCACCATGTTGACACAACACACGTCTGATCTTTGAAAAAAAAGTTTTTTTTTTTGATGTTGTGGAAGTTGTTTTCATTTATTTTTTTCTTTGAACCAGATACGAGATGTAGCAAAAATTACCTCTACCACTAAATTACCGGTAAGTACTAATATGTACGATACTTAGGTGCAGTCTGTCTGTACGTGTATTGAATTATGGCACAGACGCGTCTTATCTTTTTTTTCTTTTTTTTTTTTTTTCAATTTGAATATTGCATTTATAATGGTGTCCTGTAATTTAGTTTTTGTTTCTGAACAGGTACGCAAGGAGCTCCACTGGTGGTAGCGGTGTGGAAAGACTGCTAAGAGTGTAAGGACATTTACCTACAACAAAAACAACTTTTGCCCAGTTTTCAGACCTATAGATAAATTACCGAGACCGTGGAATTGCGTACGTAGTGGTATTGTGTGTTTATATGCATTCTATATTTGAAATTTATCTTTTCCCGTATTAGCAGTTTAAAAAATTGCTAAAAAAACCATCACTTGGTTAATAAACGCCGTTATCAGAAAACTATGATTGCTTTACATTGCGGCGGTCGCACTACTATCAACTATTTTGCTTCACGAGCGTGCAATGTAATGCAACTTGCATGATTATTTTTTTTTATTTGGAAAACAACATCCATTTTTTTGACATGATGACCTTGACCTTCAGGTCTCCCTCAACAGAGAGAACCCAAACAACCATGTTGAGACACACGCGTCTGATGACTTAAAGAAGAAAAAAACTTTTTTTTTGTTCAGGTTAAAATGTTTCTATAATGCGTCTTTCTTTATTAAACCAGGTACTACCTGAAGAAGACGCTGAATATTGCACTGAATTTTGCCTTTGGTATGTATTTAAATTTTTTGGTTGCTGAATAACATTAATAATTTTATAACTGTATACTTTCATAGTTTCAACACTCATGCTTACTAACTAATGATATGGCAATAACATGGAAACCTTACAAAACTTCAAAATGGTGTTAAGAATCCAATTCATTTACAAAAAATATATAGTAGGAAATTGACAGAGGAACAGAGATTCTATTGGGAAAAACTAATAGCTTTGCTGTCGTCAGACCAGAGTACTTCTAGCACGACTGGCCGCGACTTTGTTTGTCGCGCGTGAATATATTACCCGTCCCGTTGCATTCTGAGTGACAGGAAAGGACGGGCAGTTGTTCAGGTGCAAGATAAAAGTCGCACTGCGAGTTGTGCTAGATCTACAGGGGGGCTAGCACGCGCGCCATTTTGTCGCTTGTCGCTCAGTGCGTCCTTCACTGATTCCGTCACTATGAAAGAGACGCACTGCGCGACCAGCGACAAAATGGCGCGCGTGCTACATGTGCAGAGCGCCTAGTGTAATCGCCGACCAAAAAATACGCCTCAAATTGCTGCCGATTTGCCCGTAGTCATTGAGACTAACGCAAACGCAATCGAGACTGTTTCTTGTGTCAAATTTTACACTAGAGACTCCTATTTCACTAACGTGACGGGCCCTTTCACCATAATTACAAATATGAATTATACTGCCGATATGAATTGAACTAAAACGCTTCAAGTCTGTAAGGTTTTTATTGTTTTGTCATATCTGGGCTGTTTTGTGAAACGTTGTGCACACACTTTTTATAAACCGTGTAAGGGCCGATACAGACGGACCGCATTTGAACTGGAACCTAGCTGCATTTCAAACGCTGCCTGTACCGGCTCTAAGTAGATAATAGATAACTGGAGGACGCTTTCTAAACTGCCCAGTTGGCAATTTATCCTATAATTTTTTTTTATCAAAATCTTCGCAAAAAAGTGTGTACAACTTTTTATGAAATTGCCCTTAACTGTGGTGATCTTGTCAGACCAAAATGAGGTGGCGGTGCTCGTAAATGTTATTATCGGGAAATTCATAATTCATGGGAGCTTCGTTCATTTACTAACATTATTGTAAGAAGACGCGCATTTTACTAACCGGGCAAATGGAGTATCAAAATTTTAGTGTTAAAAGTATATAGCGGTTTATTAATAGGGGATCACTGGCACAAGAGGCATTTCATCTTTGTCCTCTGGATCGGCAACGCATCTACAGTCCCTCCGGGGTCGCGGGTGTCCATGGGCAGTGGTGATCACTTACCATCAGGACCGTGTGTTATAAAGCTACAAGTTACAATTTACAAGCGGAAGTCTCATTCTAACACCTTTTATGAACTAAAAAACAATTACTTTGCTTCGCTTTTTAGTTCATAAATATGGACCTCCGCAAAGTAACGCCTGATTCAATAAATTATCTAACACCTTTTGTTAGAAACAGACTTCCGCTTGTAAATTACAACTTGTAGCTTTATAAAACACGACCCTGGTGACCTACTTGCTCGCATTCCTTCCTTATCCTATAAAAAAAAACCTATTAGACGTTAACGTTCGTATTCATCAATCATCATACAAACATCTGCCCCGACCGAGGATCGAAACCGGGACCTCAGGCTTCATAGTCAGGGTCTCTAACCACTAGGCTATCCGGTCGTCTGGTCTCATTGGTGGAGAATAACAGATGGACCTCACTCTACTCTAGCGATCCTAGAGGATTTCTGGCGTGAAGTTGTAAGGTGAAGCATACCTAGTTTCAATGCGATTCGCTCCTAAAACAGTGACATCACTAGGTCGCGACCGTTGTCTATACTGCGAGGTAGCACGCATATCAAACTTCACATCAAGACTTAAGATAATGCAAGCACTGCTTTTTTGTCGCGACCGTAAGATTTGATTTGATTGGTTGATTTTAGTAGTACATGTGTGAGTGAGGTTAGGTGGGCCTATTCGTACGTAGCTTACGGGTGGAGCGCAATGTCTTAAGAGTGTGCGCGCCGAGCAAACACGGCGTGCTGCTTTTTTATAGAAAGAAAGACTCCGCGCTCGGAGGGATTGAAAGGGATTTTGGCGCGGATTTGTAATAATTTGTTTTTATGAAAATATTAATGAATGATTACATCTGAAAACTATATGCATAGTGTAATTTAATGTTAATTATATTGATTTAGAAGGCAAGCAGTGCTTTCTTGCTTCATAGGGATGCACGTCACCGCTGCCCTCATGTGTGTCTGGTAAGGTCACTCAGCGTTAACGCTGTCTGTGAACCTTTGGGAGCGTCGCCGCACTGGCCCGCGCCCTGTACCCAGACACAGAGGAAAGTGGTCAAAACTGCCGCGCGGGCGCACTGCCCAGTGCGGTTATATGGACACACGACAATTGTTACACCTCTACATGTCGCCAATGAGTGCTATGCTATAGTTGCCTTCACGCGTTCAGTGCCGGCTCTCGGACTTGCATTCCCAACGCAAATTTACGCGTTGAAATTCCTGCTAATCCCGTGACAGGATAAGGGAAAGATTTTGGCAAAATTACAAAGTATTGGGTGGCAACCGTTGACTTACTAACATCATGGGCTTTGGGTCTAGTACAAAATTCACGAAAATTGTGTCCCAGTACAACACGGCATTTTGCGATGACGTCATAGCGCTGTCGTTCGACCAAACAAAGACTGGCTGACGCTCGATTAGTGGTATTTTGGTTGGGACATTTTCAAGCGCTGACCCGAAGTCCATGGCGTTGGTATGTCAATGGTAGCAACGTCGTCAAACAATGCCATTTCTATACACAAGGACCTGGCAACTCATACAAAATGGAACTCAAATTGTGGCACGCTCTTTCAGCGTCTCCCCGTGTTATTTTGGCATCTTTGCGACTCGAAGTCGACATGTGACTGTCACAAGTGTGCTCCGATTGCTTCTAAGCACACCGGTATTATCCGATGCGGTGTCCTTGTGCATGGAAAGTCATTGGTGTCGAAATAAAAAAAAATTGGGTCTTATTTTATTTGCATTTTTTTTTTATATATTGTGACAACAGCCACAGGACTCTGAACTGTGTAACTTGCCGTAATTATTACTATTAATATTGAAACGGTATCGGAGTATGTTGAAGGGAATTCTGGCATATGTGTGGCACGGTCAGACGTGAACAGGTGAAGGAAAGCTTTGCATGGCGAAGGCATGAGGTTCACTCCAAGCGCGGACCAGCCACCCTCTGGACAACGCATCTTTTATAAAGAAAAAAGCCGCGGTGAGCGGGCCGGGGGCATGCGTCGTGATTGGTTCATAGCTTGTCATCTGGTCGAAAGCGAGCCGCGATTCGAAGCTAGAGAGATTTATAGGTGCAAATGAGCATATGCGTTTCGGAAATGTTCGCCGTGACATTTGGTGTCCAGAGGGTGGTTGGTCCGTGACTCCCAAGTCTGTATTTTATCGCCCGTCGAGTATCGATTTCACAGATCATAGCTGTGAAAATAGACAATACCACTCTGAAATTGAGAAAAAAATTATGTGATGACCTAGTCTTAGTGGTGATCAATACATAGATTTGCAATAACGATCGAGTGGTAGGTAGGTATTTTCACATGTGCTTTTGTAAAATTGATGCCCTGATCTGCTCGAGCCGCTGCGCAGTAAGTAGCATATAGTAATTGAGACGTTGATGCGAACGAGATCGAGATTTCTTGTGTCGAAAATTACTTTAGACGTGCCATAGATATTGACGCGCTTTAGCAAGCTGTTCTTACTTAGTTAAGTGATCCTTCATTCAGTAGGTCTGGCACAACTCACAGTGCTACTTCTATCTCGCGCGAGAACGACTGCCCGTTCTGTTCTGACACTCAGAATGCAACGGGACGGCTATATTCTCGCGCGACAAAGTCGCGGCCAGTCGTGATAGAAGTACTCTGATCTGACGACAGCAGCAGCGTGCTAGCCCTACAGTTGTGTTAATCCTTTGAACGCCAACGACGCATACAAAAGTTCTCATCCACACGCCAAGTTGGCATAACGTCAACGCGGACGTGAACCTTAAGCATACGTCCGTAGGCACTTGCACTGTACAGCCTATAAGCGTTGGTGGCGTCGTAAGCACGTCGGCTCGTGACGCCTTTAGGCGTTCTTGGCATTCAAAGGGTAGTTCTTGTAGTCAAGTTTTTAATTGTTTCTTTCTGGTGCAGGTACACGAGCTTGGGGAGTTGAGAGATGCTGGGTTCGCAATAAACTTTACGACAATAAACATGATGAAAAAACATTGAGTTTCCATTTTATTTTAACTCCTGACCCGAAAAGAGTAATGAGAGTCGAGTATGTCTGTCTGTGGCAACGTAGCTCCTGAACCAGTATATCGATTTAGAAGAGACTTTAACGGAAAGCCAGTTAATAGAGATTATTCTTGGCTAAGTTTTATCAAAATCGGTACAGCAGTTTTTGAGACATTGAACTTTGAACAGTTGCGTAAACTATTATTCGTTTGGGTCAATCAACTTTTCTTTGCCACTCGTTGCCATTGAGATGTCCCCTGGGTAACAACAAAAATATGATTTTCCAGGATCACTCCCGAAAGTCGGGATTTTACAAGCTCAAGATGAAGCATAAAGGAATTTGCGTATAATTTGAAATTTCTAACGTTTGATGGAGTGGTGAATTAGAAAATCTTATTTTAGACGACCTAGGGGACATCTCCATGGCAACGAGTGGCAAAGGAAAGTTGATTGACCCTATTTACATTAACTAGTACAGGTTAATTAAGTGTTCATTTTGATAATTTTTGTATGGCCTGACAATTGGTATGAGAGAGCTATATAATTTAACAACACAATATGTTTGCACCGAACGATGTGAAATCGGATGTATCGGAAACTGCTAGCTGTCAGTCATACAAAAACTGTCATTTCAATCCGATGAGCGTCAAAACAGTTACGCAATTATTGCCGGCGAGGAAGGTGAATTAATGAAGAAATGAAAGGACACTATTATTTTAGCTTATTTAATAAAATAAGTACATTTACAGCTTAACTGTAACGTGGCCCGCCACATTCGAACGGTAATAACTAGTTAGGGTAAAGGCACCAGTAATGGACAAGGATCCAGTAATGGGCAATGAGTCTTATTTAATAGAAAATAAGGGACCGCAATTTATTTTATATCAGTCAATTTTCAACCATATGATCTTTCAATTAAGAACGAAATGTCCATCAATGGTGCTTGTCAACTTAAAGTGTCCAACACTGGTGGCGTTACCTTACTTTCTTTAATTCCAATCATCACCAGCATTCAGCTTACGTCCCACTGCTGGGCACTGCTCGTCGGTGTCGGGGGATCGCTAAAGTCAACCAGAGCTATTCTTTCTTTAAAACATACTTTAGTTTGCTGTTGACTTTAGCGATCCCCCGACACCGACGACGCTGAGATAATAATTTTGCTAGGTATATTGAACTGAAAGGGCCAATCCACACTTCCATCCATACTAATTCATACTAACAAACTATTATGAGGCATTATTTTTTACTTTTTTTTATTTTTTTATTTTTTTCGGCTTTTTTTTCTACGTTTTTTACTTTATATTAGGACTTTTATTATCGGGGGTTTTTTTAAATTTTAAATTTGAGTTTTTTATTTCATGCTTTTTACATTCACTTCACAATATATATTTTATTATTTGACTTAAACCAACAAAAAAATCCAAGACATAAACGAGCTCCCGATTACGAATTTCCGAACTTAGCCATACTGAAGACATCAACGGGCTCTCACATCTGGGATCTGACCTTGAGACATTTAAAAGTTTAATATCTCAAAAACGAAATAACCGATTTTCATGAAACTTAGCTAAGAACCATCTCGATTAAACTAGCTTTCGATTAAAAAAAGCCGCGTCCAAATCCGTCTATCCATTTACGAGCTACGATGCCACAGACAGACGCACAGGTTAAACTTACAACACCCCTCTTTTTCGTCGGGGGTTAGAAACAGAGCGAGGCAAACGAGCTAGCATGTCACCTGATGGTAAGCGATCACCGCCACCCCAAGAGTCACTAGTTCGTTGCCGGCCTTTAATGAGGAAAAGAGGGGAGGGAATCCGTAAGGAAATCTGCACCTGGGAAGCAATTCAATGGTGTGTGAAGTTTCTAATCCGCACTAAGCCCGCCAAAGCCTCATTCTGAGAAGAACAGCCCAGTCGGACGTAGCAAAAGCTGGTGACTGTCTCGGACCTGCCACGGAGCCCTGTCCAGCCCTGCTACAAGAAGAATCTTCGCCGCGAAGTCTCGAGCTGGTGCCGTCGGCCAGCTATGATCCACTCGTAGTCTGCGGTCTTGGAGGCGAAGGTGCCCTGCTGCAGGGAAACCAGCTTCAGCGTGAACCGAGGGCCCAGCTCGCAGAGACGCGCGCGCTTGCCGTCTTTGGTGAACTCGTATCTTTAAAGAAAAGCATCTAAGCATCAGAGGGGTTCGGAGAAAATCACGAAAGAACCATCTCGATTAAACCAGTTTTCATAAAACAGACAGACGGGAGGCGCCTTTGGCTTATCTATGCACTACAATTTTTCTGCCACTTTTTGAAGGGGACGAGGAACACACGTACAGCACACGTCTGCGCTCATGTCAAAATTTGTCACGTTCCTACAAACTCACACTAAAACAAAACTGTCACACAAATGGTAAAAACACGCACACAATCAACAGACCCTGATCATTTTGGGTAAGACTTAATGTGAGAAGTTTTGGCAGAGGGGAAACCGCGCGTTAACGTCTCCATCCCTTTTCTGCTCTAAACTAGCTTTCGATTAAAAAAAAAACCGTATCGAAATCGATCCATCCTATGGGGCTATGATACCACAGACAGATACACAGTTCAAACTTATATCACCTCTTTTTCGTCGGGGTTTAAAAAATAATCGACCAAGTGCGAGTCGGACTCGCGCTCGAAGGGTTCCGTATTATCTATAGTAATATTATAAATGTGAAAGTAACTCTGTCTCTCTGTCTGTGTGTTACCTCTTCATGGAAAAACCACGGCACCAATCTAGATGAAATTTGGCAAGATCTACGCAGACGAAGTCGCGGGCAACAGCTACTTATCTATAAAACGGCAAAAAAAATAATCCTATGTGGTATGGGAGCCCCACTTAAATATTTATTTTACTCTGTTTTTAGTATGAACTAACAACAATTACTTTGCTCACCCGCGACCACTAGTGAAAAATAGTTAATCTGTGCGTGTGTGGTGTCTGTTTTTAGTATCTATTGTTATAGCATCAACAGAAATACATCATCTGTGAATATTTAAACTGTCTAACTATCACGGTTCATGAGATACAGCCTGGTGGCAGACGGGCGGACGGACGGACAGCGGAGTCCCGTTTTACCCTTCTGGTACGGAACTCTAAAAAGGACGCCATTTATATAGCCCCCACAACCACAACCAGCCTAACCGTACCACTTGTGGTACGCTACCTGTGGTGTCTGAAGAATATGTAGTCCCGCTGGTTGTGGAAGGTGACGGCGCGCCGGCCGCGGAACTGCGGCTCGTAGTGGAACAGGGCTCCGAGCATGCGGCCCACCGTCAGCCCGAGCCGCGTGCCGAAGTTGTTCAGGAGCACCTGGACACGACCATCAGTCTTACTCGCTAGCTTAAAAAAATATATTTTAGACGAGTTAACCAGGGGACATCTCCATGGCAACGAGTGGCATCAATAATTAAAAGTTGATTGGCCCTAATGTATAATCTAGATAAATAACCTAAGCAACTTTGTTCCGTTTTCTCATTTGGACGACCGGATGGCCTAGTGGTTAGCGACCCTGACTATGAAGCTTGAGGTCCCGGGTTCGAATCCCGGTCGGGGCAAATGTTTGTATGGTGAATACGAATGTTTGTTCTCGGGTCTTGGATGTTTAATATGTATATAAGTATGTATTTATCTATATAAGTATGTTTATCCGTTGTCTGGTACCCATAGTACAGGCTTTGCCTAGTTTGGGACTAGGTCAATTGGTGTCAATTTGTCCCACGATATTTATTTATTTATTTTATTTATAAAAATATAACTTTCGGTATAGCTACCGTCATAAACGTCTGTTAGCTGTCGAAATTAGTTAGTAGCACTCTCGATAAAATGTTGTGTCGAAAAATCGCGCCGTTCAAATGTCTCGTAAATGTGACGGTTTTATTATTAATTTGGAGCTTTGAAAAGATATATGTAGTAGACTTTCGTAGAAATCAAGTGCCTTGAGGATTCAAGAGGATACCAAGCGTATTGGTTAGGTAGCGGGTAACCCTTGACTGAAAAGTTAAGGCCGGTCGATCCTGGGAAGTCCTGTGGCCCTGTATCTGGCTGAGATGCGCTTAATCGTGTATCGTTTTATCGTTGAATATACAGTCCACATTGCTTAGCTATCGCAGTTAATAAAATTCACCAACTCAGAAAAGTTAAAAACCCCGACATTGTCATTTCAAATAGAAATAGAATAGAATAGAAATGGTTTATTTCTTAGAATATGGTAGGTACAGATGTTTCAATATAATTACAACAGCATATTCTGCCAGTTTTGGCGTAGAAATATCTAACGGTTACAATTACAAGTCTTGAATTAAATTACGAATAAAATTATGAAATAAATTCAATTAAAATTACTATTACATCATTAGCATATAAAGATTATACAGGTCATATAAAATAATTAATTCATTTCACAGCACAAAAAGTCAGCAACAGAATAAAAACACCTGTCGAGCAACCATTTGAACAAGTCTTTTTGAAACTTATTATTGCATTGCGATTTCATGTCATTAGGTAACTTGTTATAAATTTTTATTGCCATTCCATATATGTTTTTACTGTAAAGTTTGATACGTTGCCTGGGTACATATAATCTGTGTGGATTTCTTCCATTTAATTTCCTATGAACAGCATTATGCAGCGGAAAATAGTGCGGATGATTTCTAACAAATTTAGCAACCTCTAGAATGTACAAACAAGGCAGGGGCAAGATTTTTAATTTTTGGAATATTGGCTTACAATGGGCCAGGCAGGTCGCTCCATAAACAGCTCTTATACATTTTTTCTGGGTCACAAAGGCTCTTTGAATGTCTACTGAATTACCCCATATGATTAGGCCGTAACGCAATATAGATGAGACATACCCATGATACGCTGATACCGCAGCCTCTCTAGAAGCTACAAGCTTGAGGCGTCGAAGGGCAAAAACAAACCTGTCCAATCTGTTACAAATGTTTTCTATATGTGCCTTCCAATTGAGGTGTTTATCGATGATAAGGCCAAGGAACACAGTTGAATCTACGTTTTGTATAGAAGTATTATTATTTAAATTTACATTTATATTAACACTAGAGGAATAAGTTTGGAAATTGATAATTTTCGTTTTTTCAACATTTAGCATTAGTTTATTATCTGATAACCATTTCATAGCATTAGATATTTCATTACTCGTTTCTGTTTCTAAGTCATTTTTGTCTTTACATTTAATAATTAAGGTAGTGTCATCAGCGAACAATATCGAATTATGTTTTAAGTTTTTGGTTAGGTCGTTAATGAAAAGCAGAAAAAGGAGAGGCCCCAGTACACTGCCCTGTGGAACGCCATTTGTATTAAGTTTGGGTGTAGATTGAAAAATACATTTTCTATTGTCTATAATTCTGGACATTTCGACGTACTGTTTGCGTTCAGATAAGTAGCTTTGAAGCCAGCAATGTGCTTTTCCTCTGATTCCACATTTGTCCAATTTCTTGAGCAGAATATCGTGGGAAACTAGGTCGAAAGCTTTACTCATGTCCAAAAATACTGACAATATTGACTTCTTATCATTAAGCGATTCTGTGACCTGTTTGACCAAAGAGAAGCATGCTAGAGATGTCGAACTATTTTTTCTGAAGCCGAATTGGTTTGCATGTAAAACCTTCATTTTTTGAAAAAACACATCTAATCTATTGTACATTGCCTTCTCAAAGACTTTTGACAATATGGGAATCAATGCTATGGGCCTATAATTTGTCATTAGCTCCGGGTTGCCCTTTTTTAGCAGCGGTTTAACAACTGAAAGTTTCAAGCGATCAGGGAAACAGCCCTGTTCGAAGGATTGATTGACTATATATGTAAGAGGTGCGACTATCTGAGTTGCACATTGTTTTAGTATTCCGGTACTCAGTTTATCGTAACCAGTTGAATGAGAGTTATTCAGAGACTTAATTATTTTAATGATTTCAGACTCATTTACAGGTGAGAGAAAGATACTGTTGGTGATGGTATCCATACGAGGAATTGTATTGTTGCAACCTGTATCTATCCGTGCCTGGTTTATAAAAAAATCATTAAATAGTTCGCAGATTCCTGTAGGTTCATTAAGACGAACTTCATTCACTACGACCTCTTTCAACCCAGATTTACTAAAATTATTTAAGTTTAGATTATTTTTGATGACACTCCAAGAGGCCTTTCCCTTGTTTTTAGATTTTTGTATATATTGAATGTTATTTATTTGCTGTGACTGTAACATGCACTTTTTCAGGATTTTTGAATACGCTAGATAAGTTAGTTTGTTATGCGTCTTGTGCTTGTGCTCCTTGCGATATTTAAAATATAATAATCTTTTTTTACGACAACATTCCCTTAATCCTTTCGTAATCCACTTATTTTTTATAACTTTGTTTTTTATTCTGACTTGAGTCAGAGGAAAACACAGATCAAAGAAGAGCATGAGGGTGTCATGAAATACCTCGAAAGATTTGTTGCAATCCTTTTCCCCATACACCTCATTAAATGATAAGGACCCCAGGTATTTACAAAATTTATCAATATTTTCTTGGCTGTAGTCACGCCTTTCTTCATTCCAGTAGGTAGTTGTCTTTTTCAGCTTTCCCACCTCTGGAATATCGCACGATAAAGTCTGCCCGGTATCGTGATCAGACAAAGCTAGACTGTGGATGCCAGATTCTACATTGGAGGGGTGAAAATTCGATGCAATGAGATCTATACAGGATGTTTTCCTTGTCGGCTCGTTTATATGATTAGTTATATTAAAGTTCATCAAAAGTGATTTCAATTCTTTTGCCTGGGTATTATTTTTCAGTATATCGATGTTCCAGTCCCCACAGATAACAATTCTTTTGTTATTCTTGTAAGTTACTTTATTTAGAAGAGTTTTTAATTTGTATAGAAACAACTGAATGTTAGAGCCAGGTATTCTATAGATACATATAATCATTAAATTATAGTTAATAAGCTCGATTCCACAACACTCAAATAAAAAGGGGTTGCCAATTCAGTACTAATTTGTAATGGTTTAAAATCCAATCCTTGCCGAACCAATATGCAAGAACCACCTCGGCGTTGCTGTTGTCTTGAGAAATATGCGGCAAGTTCATAATTTGGCATTCTTAATACACTCGGATCCTTTTTTCATGAAAGTTTCACAAAGACAAATACAATCAATTGTGCCAATTTGCTGAGAAAGTTCAGATACAGTTACGTGGAACAGTTCATTTTTACTAAGTATGCCTGCGATATTCTGATGAAAAATTCGCAGGTTGAAGTTATGCCCTTCTTTCTCGACGAAAAAACGTTTTATCATTGTTAGTATCGGAATTTACAACGCAATCACTACACAAATTACTGTATCTGGTGCCTAGACTGCTTTGAATATTTAACATAAATTGTTTGAGACTTATGAATACAGACTTAATACCAGATTTTGTGATTTTGCCTGAGTAGTATGAAAACATATTAAGTGACAAATCACGGTTTGTGTCAAAGACGTAGGCATAATCATCACTCTGTATATCCATCGCCAAAGCTTTATTAAACATTTCTACTTTATAATTATATATAAGAGCTCCGCATATGTATGTGGGAAGGCACACGATTTTATTAGTGTGTGTAATTTTTTGGAGTGATTCCCGTATATAATTTATCATGTTTGACCTATTTGTAAAGTCATCAAGATCTCTTTCCCCCAAAAATATTATGCAGTAGTCATTCATGGTAAAACATTTTAGTTCACTTTCTAATCTACATAAGAGTTCTTTTATCCCTCCGTCGGGAGCGGTGTAGTGATAGTGGTTCACGTCTTGACTTGCTTTTTTCACTGCTTGAAGCGTCCCAACATTTTTGTGATTACTAAGAACGCACAGTTTTACTTTTTCCCGGTTGTGTTCCAGGTTCACGATAGGTGGAGGTAAAGCGCTTGAGCTCTCCGGGTTCTGGTTATTCTGACTGTCTGCCTGTATTGACTGGTAGTTCGTTCCGAAATTTTCGGTTTCCTCGGGCTGTTGAAGGCCGTGTACTAGAGGTGGAGGTAAAGGACTTGAGCTCTCCGAAGCCTGGTTGTTTTGTTGACTAGTTTGCTCCATAAAGTGGTTGTTTGTCTGGTCACTTTCGATTTTCTCTGACTGATTTAAGTCCAGTTTAATTTTATGTAACTTACTTCGTTTAGGCTGTTTTTTACTTTTCAACGACTTTGACGTAGACGTGCAAATATGCGTAAGTTTTTTTATCGTTTGTTCATTTTCCTCTATATGTTTCTTTAATGTGCCGTTTTCTAATATTAAGTTTTGAATTTCATTTTCTGCTGCCAGTAAGTTTAACTCTAGACTGTTAATTTTATCTTTATATTCTCTTAATGTCTCCTCTGTTGTCGCTCTCAGGTCAGGACAGCTTCTGTTAGGGTTGCATGTTTCTGACAAAGTATCAATGTCGTCATCATCAGAATGTAGTGACTCGAGAGAATTTTCTGCGTCAGATGACTGCGCCGCCATCACGCGCTGATTATATTGAGCTGGTTTTCTCAATGTTACATTGTCCTGCAAAGGTGTGCTTGTGCTACTAGCGCTGGTGAAGATGTTGGATATGCTAGGTATAACCGGCTTAATATCCGATTTACGCTGAATTGTTAATGCTCTGCATAAATGACACTTCCATGATGATTTACTTTCAACGGTCATTAGGTGAAAACGTTTTAAGCCCACGCTAGTGCATGCCAGGTCAAAAATTCTTGTACAATGAAAGCATTTTAGAAACTCTTTGTTTATTATTCTCTTCCTACATTTGAAGCATGTGGACTTTTTTTGCTTATTGTTCATTTTCAGACAAAGCAAAAAAAAGCAAAAAAAAAAAGTTCAACATTTATAGAACAAGTTAACCGATTTTAACGAAACTTAGCTAAGAACCATATCAATTAAAAAATATATTAAAAAACAGTCAGCCACTTACCTCCGGCCTGTGGTTGGTGATTTCCTTGTAGTCCTTCCGCAGCTCCGGTGTGATCTTGCAACTGGACAGCCTGAAATGGGCAGTGGGCCCATCTGGCAGGTGGATCAGAAGGAAACCGTTGGGCTGCTTCTGGTTCTCGTTCACAATAATCACATCGGTGACCTGGTCCCGAATGGCTGACTGCACTATCCGTTTGACCGATGACCTGGTGAAATACGGATTGTAATTTTTTTCATTAAATCAGATGCATTTTATTTGTTAGAAGACAGTAAAATACAATGGCCTTAACATGTTCTCGTATTCAGCATCATAGACTTACTAACACCACGGACTTTGTATCTAGTACAAAATTCATGAAAAATGTGTGCCAGTCCAACACGGTATTTTTCGATGACAGCTATACGTCATAGCGCTGTCGTTCGACCAAACTAAGACTGACTGACACTCGATTAGTGCTCTTTAAGCATACAAATCCTGACTTTCGGGGAGTGGGATCTTAGGAAATCTTATTCTAGATGAGTTACCCAGGGGACATCTCCATGGCAACAAGTGGCAATGAATAATTGATTGACCCAACAAATTTTTCTTTGCATCGTCATTGTATGTTGAATTTCGTGCTATAATTGTTTCATTAAATTTGATTATTCACAGCGTAACATTTATTTCTTACCTCTGTCTGTACCGTGACATAGAGTTTGGTATTATCCTCATGAGCTCGCGGCCAAATATCCTGGTCTTGTTGTGAGGGTTGTCCGAGTATGTGATCAGCACTTTGGGCTCATACGAGTTCTGGTAGTAAGACGCTAGCTCATCCAGCTCCATATCTTTTTGTGCCTGGAAACAAGAGGGACAGAAAAATATTAAATCATGCATTTTAATTTTTACATAATTATATTATTTCATGATTGGGTAGTGTTAATACATAGGTTAGTGATTCTCCAGGAGAAATGGAGTAAAATCCTGACAGAATGGTATCCTAGAGATGGCAAAAGGCGTAGAAACCGACCACGCAAAAGATGGGAAGATGAACTTAAACTAACAGCAGGCCCGAACTGGAGAAGAGTTGCAAGAGACAGGAAGCAATGGAAGTCGTTGGAGATGGATAAAAACTTGCCATCTATGAGGCATGTTTTGAGAATGACAACCTTTTTTAGTTTTTTATTATTATTAAACTCAATAGCTTTACACACTGAAACATTTAGCGGGAAATAGGTTGCAAACAGAATGGTGAAAAACTTTATAATTTTTGACATTTGAAATAAACATCATCATAGGACAATTGACACCAGTGAACCCTCAAGTGAACATTAACTTAAGCTTCAAATCTTACTCATGCTCATTCATTTTGAAAACACAGTTCAAGTAAGAATCTGAGAAACATTAGTAACGGAATCCTCGGTGTGTGAACTAAATTCTCACTAGCCCTTTCAGACCTGAAAAAGATGGCCCACTTTTTCAGGGCTTAAGTAATATAATAATAATAATAAAGCCTTTTTATTTTCCAAATGCTAGTGTTACAGTATTAACTTCCACTTTGACAAAACTTATAAATAGCTTATTTTGGTTTTAGTTAAGTTTCGATTAGTTTTGTAGTATTAGATTCTATCGATTTTATCGATTTGGACCCCTCTCTGGGTGTAGGCCTCTGTAGGCTTAAGTAAAGTGAAGCATAATTAACAAAGGGCGGCCGATGGATGCAATTATGGTGTTAAAAGCATAAGAGCGATAAAACTTGTACTAAATTTCGAATAATATTTATGTATAAAAATAAAAATGTAATGCAGTTTCATAGAAAGCAATATGACTATTGCCTTCAACAGTAAAATTGCATAACTTTTTTGCAATTATGTTTTACATATACCATTCGACTTTAATTTGACGTAGATAATTTGCATCTGTCTGCCACCCACTGGTCATAATCAACCCGCACAATTGTATTGGCCAGGTCCGAAAGGGCTAAGCCAGTATTTTAAACCTAACCTCCTCTTGTTCCTCAGTGTCGGCAGTCGCCAGCATCGTCTCATCCTTCTCCCGCAGCGACTCCAGGGTGTGCGGCACCTGCTTTGGAACATCATCACCCTCTTGCTTTTTCTCCTGCTTACGCCTAGAACAGAGGACACCAAGATGTTATTTGTCTAAGGCTGGCTTGCTTCACCAAACGTAAGCCATTGTTTAAGTGCCAATCAGTTGGATCTCCAAAGTTCCCTGGTTTGATCATGGCAACCTTACCAGGGATCGTGTGTCAGCTCAGCATTCCGTGAGTTCTGGTCACCGAGCCTGCGGACTGAGGACCGCAGGTTGGTATTCCCTGCGTTAAGGTTATATCATGGCGTTGAAGAGTAAATCGGTTGTCATTTAGCACCGGAAAATAGCAATCGACGCTGCTGGCGAGGCTGCTAGAGAATAACATTACAAGTCGTGGCCATTTCACGAAATAAACAAGTCGTAACATAACACGTGTTGCACTTACTTCTTTTTGTCCTTTCCGCGCGCCATATTTACTGGTTACGTGGGAAAATTTGTATTAACACTCGTAACTTGGAGTTTTACTGATCCAGCTGTAATCAACTTCAATTAAAAGCGTGGTCTATTTCGTTAATTTTCTCAAAATAATGCGGTGTAAGTGCAATGCAATACACACACACGCTGATTTGACATTGACAGCGTACATTTGATTTTTTTACTTATAATTCATTCCGTAAGGGTTAGGCAAAGGAAACTAAGTCCATACAGCCTTGCCTGTTGTCCCGTTATTTTCCAGTGAGTCGCCTTGTAGTCATCTCTCATCAGTCTGTCCTAGTTACGTCGTATCAGCTGCTCATGCCTACTCCAATGTCTTTATGCCTACCGTAGAGGAATAGTAATAGTACTTTACGCCAAAATACGGCTAGCAGCGGCCGGCGAGTACTTGAGAGTAATAAACAGGGAATAAGCATTTTTCACTTGAATTCTGGGAACGATCACGTTAATTTGTTGTATAATCTTCATTACATTATTATCCACCAAACAACATTAAGGCCTTTGTAATTTTTTGGGAAATTCTTAATTTTGTAACCATGAAATTTACATTTTCTCGAAATCTACATTTCAACGAAAGGAAATAAGAGAAAAAAAACCAAAGTCGCCCCTATTTTTCAACTTGTAACCACAGGACAAGTCAAAACATTTCATATTGAGGAATACGAACGTGTTAATTCGATCCGTGCCCTACATCTACTGAAGATTCACACATTTTTATGGTAAAATAAACAAACTGTCTGTTTTATCGTACACATTTATTTATATTATCAAATCCTAGCCTAGTTGAACTGCACGTCTTGCCGCGCCAACTCCAGCAACATAGGGTCATCGAAGAACTGAAAACAAATACGTTTCAGGTCAAAACACTGCTAAAAAAACATCAAGCGATCAAGCGAACGACTCCTAACATTGTTAAATAGTAGTTTATGAAACTGTTGGAGCATAAAAAATGAGTATGTGTTTAAAAACCAAACCCTAAGCAAAGATTTAATAGATATTAGAATTGATATTAGATTTAGATTTAGAACAGATTTATTCTCTGATGAATGTCACAAAAAAAATACATTACTTTATCTACTCTCATACATTGGCAATGAACATTTGAACCTGATCACAAAATTTCGTTAGTAATTTTTCTTTGTTTGTTACTAATTAATAAATAAATAAAAATCATAGGACAATTGAGAATAATTGACCTAGTCCCAAACTAGGCAAAGCCTGTACTATGGGTACTAGACAACGGATAATAATAATAATAATTTATTAAGCCATAAAACATCGTACACAAAAGTTCTTAAAAATTAGATACTGTTTCCTGAATAGGTAAAACCTGTATTATAGGATAAACAAGTGCTCCTCCCCGTATGAAAATCATGATGTAACATAGCAACTATTGAGTTTAGTAACTATAAGCAAAAAAGAAGAAAAACACCTGATGGTCTTGCAACTTACAAGCAGAAAACATTGTTTATGGTACTCGTATTAGTTACGAATCAAGCGAGAAGCCAAACAGGTGAGAATAAAAATGAGAAGAAACTAAAGGCTATCTAATAAAATTGATTATCTGAGTTATGATTAACAAAACATACATACAAATAAACATACTCATACAGATAAATACATACTTTTTTTTTTATACAACGAGGAAGGCAAGCGAGCAAGTGGGTCACCTGATGGTAAGTGATCACCACTGCCCATAGACACCCGCAACTCCGGAGGGTTTGCAGATGCGTTGCCAACCTAGAGGGCTAAGCTGAAATGCCTCTTGTGCCCGTAATTACACCGGCTGTCTTACTCTCCACATCGGAACACAACAGTGCAAGCACTGCTGCTTAGCGGCAGGATTAACGAGTAAGATGGTGGTAGCGATCCGGGCGGACCTCGCACAAGGTCCTACCACCCACTAAAATACTTAAATACATATTTAACATCCAAGACCCTAGAACAAACATTCGTATTCATCATACAAACATCTGCCCTCACCGGGGATCGAGCCCGGGACCTCAAGCTTCATAGTCAGGGACTCTAACCACTGGGCTAGGCATGAGGGCCTTATAGAACCGCCCGTGTAGCTCCTTACTCTCCCATTCAGTCTTGCGGTCCTCGGTGCTCCATACCTTAGGTCTGCGCCAGTTCTCTTTTGCCAAGGCGAGAGGAGTGAAGGATTTGTCCACCGCCACTACATCGCGATGCATCCCACACTCGTTGTTCAGGAAAAATTCCCTAAGACTGCACACCTCACGGTTGTGGAGGTCCTGGGCATTTAAAAAACCACGACCTCCACATTTCCGTGGAATGTACAGTCTCATAACAGACGAGCGCGGGTGTAGCATGCGATGCGCAGTGAGCAATGAACGAACCCTTCGATCCAGGGCATTCAGCTCAGTCTGATTCCATCTTAGTATGCCAAAGGAGTATATGAGTAGGGGCATCACCCAGGCGTTGAAGGCGCGCACCTTGTTGCCACCCGACAAAAGACTATTGAGTACTTTTGCCAGGCGGCCAAAGAATCGCTCCCTCACCGTCTGTTTGATATCCCTACCTTCAATACCCAAGGACTGTGACATACCAAGATATTTATTTATTATTATTATCATTATTAATTCAGTTTACCTTGTTGATGGAGACATCTTCACTGAGTCCCTTCCGCCGTCGCGTCTTCACCATAAACTCGCGCGCCAGATGGGTCGCCGGCTGCGGCTCCAGAGGCCTGCGAACATAATCACCATCATCATCATGCCCAGTACTGGGTACAGGCCTCCTCTCACGATGAGAGAGCTTGGACTGTAGGTCCCACGTGGGCCCAGTGCAGATTGGGAGCTTCACACACACCATTGGATGCAATAAGCAATGAGGTCCTCAGCCCTACTTCTTGGCATGCGAGGTACCATCGCAACAATAGAATCGTGATCCACTGTGGAACCTTTTCGTAGCAAAGGTCATGGTGACACCGCATTGCCTGATAAGCAGAGATAGTACAAGTTGGCGTCACTACTCGCAATAATAGAATAGATAGACATGACTCCAAAGATTAATTAATTAATTCTTAGTTCAATTTTTATAAAAGACAGTAAGGGCCAGGCTTGTGAAGCTCGCTTTCCCGAAATGTGCACTTTCTGCAAAATGTACACTCCGAAAAGGTATACTTGCACAACTGGGGCACTTTCTCGAAAGGTACACTTTAAAAATTGGGGCACGTTCTCGAAAGATGCACTATTTGCATCACCACAAACTTCAATGCTCCATTAACATCAGTCGGTTGCGAACGGAGTTTTTCAGCTCGTAAGTTTCATTCAGGTTTGAAGAGGAATTACCACGGAAAATTTAGAAAAAATACTGTTTATTTATTCTAAAAAATCTACACAATAAGAAGTCTCCGTATTACGAGGGTCATGCCAAAAGAAATTAGATACTCGAAAATTACAAACTTTATTCTTTAACATTGCTATCTATTTTTTCGAAGTATTCACCGTGAACACGTATACACTTTTCCATCCGTCTAAACCATTTACAAAATGCCAATGACCACTCTTCTTTAGACACCTCGGAATTTTCATAGTTATAAGCAGCAAGGGCTCTTTGCTTTCAGATCGCCGTCCTTTTAATTTTCCTTTAATTTTCGGAGAGAGGTAAAAATCGCAAGGTGCCAGGTCAGGTGAATATGGCGGGTGAGGCAGAATAGGGACATTTTTCGAACTGAAATAATCGAGTGTTCTGGCAGAAAGAAGTGTGTGGGGCCGCGTTGCAGAAAGACAGCGTTGTGGCTTGCCGCAACATTATGCTGAGTGGGGCCCATTTCACATCGTTCGGTGCAAACATAATTGTATTGTTAAATAATATAGCTATGTGTTCCATTGTATTCTATTCCTATAAATGTACTGTTTCATCTTTCTGTATGTGTCGAATGTATGTGAATAAATGTCTGTCTCTCTCTCTCTCTCTCTCTCTCTCTTGTCGTGGTGCCAGAGTAGGTGGTGGGTTCCTGACTTCGGCCGCTTGTCACACCAAGCTGATAATACTTTTGGGGCACAAACTGTCACATACCATTCTGAATTAACTGTCCTTTGTTCCTCTAGCACCACAGTAGCAACATGTCCCGTCTTGCAGAAAAATGAGGCAACCATTTGTTTTTGTGTGCTTCGTGCTCGGCGGCATTTTGTGGGGGTCGGCTCATCTTCAAAGCACCATACTGTTGACTGTCGCTTTGTTTCAGAATCGTAGTTATATAACCATGTTTCATCACCTGTCAGTATATCATAGACGTTTTTTTTCTCGCCAGCGTGGAATTTATTTATCATAAATTGACACCAATCCACGCGACGGTCTTTCAGCAAATCGTTGAGTTTGCGCGGCACCCATCTTGAACAACGCTTATGGAGGGACAACTGTCCATGAATTATGGTTTGCTATGCTGCTGATCCAATACCCAGTTCTCGCTCAAGCTCTACATATGTAATTCGTCGGTTCTCGCGAATAATTTTCTCCACTGCTTTTCATGAGGAATTGCTGTTGGCGGCCGCCCTGTTTTCGCCTCGTCTACAAAACTTCCCCGTCCTCTTTTAAATTCAGCAAATCAATTAAAAACGGTTGCACGTGAACACGCAGACTCACCAAAAATCGTGACTAAAAGTTCAAAACATTCTTGCGGCTTTAAACCTTTTTTAAAGTCATAATAAATCATAACTCGAAAATCACGTCGAGTGAGCTCCGTTGTTGTGACAATTTCCCGCCAGAATTAACAAAAAAAAAATTTTTTTTTACTGACGTTTACCGAGTCTTCAGTTTTTAAATTTATAAGTAAATAACCAGCCTTTACAATGGTGTATAACTTGCCAGTATCAACCAATTGAGCAAGGAGTATCTAATTTCTTTTGGCTTGCCCCTCGTATTTCTTTATTACTATCTTGGATAAAAAAATAATTAAGAATTAATTAACTAATTAATCTTTGGAGCCATCTCCATATTATTGCGAGTAATGATGCGAGTTTGTCCGATATCTGCTGACTAGCTTATGCCCCGCGGCATTGCCCCCGTGAAATATTTCAAAATGGGCTAGTTCCCTATCCCGTGGGGATTTCGAAAAATCCCTTCTTAGTGCACCTCTAGGATACTCAAGGTATATGTTTGCCAAATTTCAAGTCTCTAGGTCCAGTGGTTTAAGCTGTGCGTTGTCTGTCAGTCAGTCACGGTACTCGTTTTTTTATAGGTACTTATAGATTACGTACCTACATGTTATATCATAGACACTTCTAAATAAAAAGTTATTATAAGTGCCATACCAAATGAAGCCATTTAAGGTAGGTATTTTAAGTAAGTAATGGATGCGATTCTACGTACACATCGGCTAAATAGCCTGAAACTAAATTTTCAAACTTTTAGTTAAAATTTAGACGGCGGATTTAACAAGTGCTATTCCAGAATGTCAAGCTGACTAAATTTAACCGGGTTTTATCCGTTTCCTAAAATTTCTAAATTAAATTGAGCGTGTTGGTACTTGAAAAAAATAAGTGAACGAATGAATGAATTAAATTTGTCAAAATGTATGGGATCGTATTTTTTTAAATTTGAATGGGCAACATTTAGAAAATGGCTTCTGGCATCGTGTTTAAGCTGATAGCCTTGTAGCCAATGCTTTATAATAATAATAAAAACTGTCCTGGAGGAAATTGTCTTGGAACTCCTGGGTCGTGTTTTATAATACTTAATAAATAATAAAATCACCTTTCGTTAGAAAGAGACTTCCGCTTGCAAATTGTAAGTTGCAGTTTTATAAAATACGGCCCTGCACTGCCTTCTCTTTCTCCAGTCTTGTCACTGGGAACTTGATCCACTGTGGGGTCAATCTTTCTAATATTACAGGACAAACAGCTGCCAGATTGCGGCTTATTGTTGGTTGACTTTGAGCCAGAATATTAATTTCCCCAAAATCAGTTTGGCAGCTACCTTGGGCAAAAAAGTTCAATGCACTCAAAACCTATAAATGTGGGGGCACCGTCCCCGCGCGTAGCGCATCCCCTACACACAAAGTGTCCACTACGTGTTGGCCCATATCCCGCGACAGCCTAAACAATTTCCGAAACTTCTGCTCGGACCGGTCAAATGGGTTAGATTCATCTCGCAACCTCTTCAAATAATTTTTATCACCCTCACCCTAGTCTTCGACCACCAGAGCAGTTATCACGTATTCGTCATCCATTTCTAGTGGATAATATATTAAGGAATCAATCCAGCACAACTTGACTATAAGCAATTGTGTTTTAAACGGGACTATTTTATTCGCCGCTAAAATTAGGCAGTTTAGCTTGACTTTTGCTTAAAAAGGACATGCAAAGAATAGCATTTAAACAGCTAAACCTAAATTGAATAGACCGCCTAAAATAAGAAACGTCAGATTCAAATTAGCGTTGTCATTTGATTATGACAGCCGCTCATAGAATAGCAAAGGGACATAGCGACGCCTAAATAAAATTAGGAATTTTAGCGGCCACTGTAGAATCGGGTCCATTACTTACCTACAAATATAAAAATACATGATAAAATAAAATACAAGATGTAGGTACGGAACGCACAAACAACCAAACGCGCGTGCGGCGACGCCGGCCGTGACAGCCTGAGTAGCTCGTTTAACGAGTACTCTAATATCGTGACCTTGAGCCCGTCCGGAGCGGGAGTTTCCGTTCTACTATGTTATTATTTATTCTTATGCTATGGTCATGGGTTGAAAAGTTGTTCCCGCTAACCTGATAACTATGCTCTTGTCCAGCGGATCACCGGGCACTATCTGCCAATGGTGGAACACCTGCAGGCAGAACGCCTGCCCCTGGGTGTGCGTGCGCAGGTCCGTCTCGAAGCCGAACGAGTCGATCGCCGGCACGAACGCCTTGATCGTGTAGAGCGGCGAGCCGGGCACTGGCGCGTCCTGGGTCACGTGGCCTGGAGACAAAGCTTACCTTAATAACCAAGAATAATATCTATGGAAGCGTAACTAAGCTAAAAAAAAACCGGACGAGTGCGAGTCGGACACGCCCAGCCCCCCTAGTGTAAAATTCGAACTTCGTGTCGTGCCGTCCCGCTCACGCTAATATTATTTAACACGAGTGTGAGCGGGACGATACGATACGAACATCGATTTTCGAATTTCGTAGTAGTCCCCCAGGATAGGGTCGCTAAGCCATTACGAAAAAGCCCTGGCATAGATGACGACGACGACTAGGGCCGGCCTTAAGGGGGGGGGGGGGGGGGGGGCGACCGCCCGGGGCGCCGGGGTCTACAGGGCGCCGCGCGCGCCGGCATAACGTCACAACTTTCTTAATTTAATTTCGATGTAAAGGAAAAAAGTCGCGTTAATAATTATAACTTATAATAAATAATAATAACAAATAATAAATAAATATCATGGGACAATTTACACCAAATGATCTAGTCCCAAACTAGGCAAAGCCTGGGTACAAAGGGTACTGGACAACGGATAAACATACTTATATACATATTAAACATCCGACCGGGGATCGAACCCGGGCCTCAAGCTTCATAGTCAGGGTCTCTAACCACTAGGCTATCCGGTCGTATTTATAAGTAAGATATCTACAAAATGGCGCTAAATGTATGACTAGCCCGGGGCGCCTAGATGCTTAAGGCCGGCGCTGGTCATTGGCGTGTGAGTGACAACTTTTATATTTGACATAGCGTTCAAAATGTCAAGGTGTACCTCTCCGCTTGGCGAGAACTGTATAGACGGCGGACACGCAGTCGGCGGGCGCCTGCACCTCGACGAACAGGTAGGGCTCCATCAGCCGCGGGGTCGCCATCAGGAACGCCGAGTACGCCACCTGCCGACGGACAAAGACTTGGGTCAATCAACTTTTAAATGCCACTTGTTGCCATGGAGATGTCCCCTGGACCACTCATAAGAAAGATTTTCTAACACCCCACTCCACCGAAGGTCAAGATTTGCATTTGCAAGATGACCACTGATCGAGCGTCAGCCAGTCTTAGTTTGGTCGAACGACAGCGCTATGACGTATGGCTGTCATCGGAAAACACCGTGTTGTACTGGGACACATTTTGCGTGAATTTTGTACTAAGCCCAAAGTCAATTTTTTTTTCATATAACGAGGAAGGCATACGAGCAAGTGGGTCACTTGATGGTGAGGGTTTGCAGATGCGTTGCCAACCTAGACGGTTAAGATGAAATGCCTCTTGTGCCCGTAATTACACCGGCTGTCTTACTATCCACACCGGTACACAATAGCTGCTTAGCGGCAGGATTAGCGAGTAATCATGGTGTTAGTAAGTCAATGTTCTCAACTTCAAAGTGTCAAACGACCGAATAGCCTAGTCATTAGAGACCCTGACTATGAAGCTTGAGGTCCCGGGTTCAAATCCCGGTCGGGGCAGATGTTTGTACGATGAATATGAATGTTTGTTTTCGGGTCTTGGATGTTTAATATGTATATAAGTATATATTTATCTATATAAGTATGTTTATCCGTTGTCTAGTACCCATAGTACAGGCTTTGCCTAGTTTGGGACTAGGTCAATTGGTGTCAAATTGTCCTGTGGTATTTGTGGTATTTATACATATAACTAGCTGTATAGCTAGTTACATTGTGTACACAATGCCCTACTTAAAAAAAAAAAAAACACTGGTGCAATCAAGTTATGTATGTAACGGCGACCGCTCACCCGCCTGGCCGTGGGTATGATCTGACCGCCGCCCCGGTGTAACGGCTCCTGGGCGATCACCGCGTCCAAAATCTTGAACTTGACGTTCCTGATCGGCTCCTCGCAGAGCGGGCCCTCGCGCGTGCCCCACTGGAATCCTAAAAAAAAAACCATAGAAACAAAATAACCTAACCAACTTGGTAAAGTTGAAAAACCCCCGACATTGTCATTTCAAAGTTCAATATTTCAAAAACGGGTGAACCGATTTTAATGAGACTTAGCTAAGAACCGTCTCGATTAAACTAGCTTTCGAATAAAGAGAACCGCATCGAAATCGGTCCACCCGCTTGCGAGCTACGATGCCACAGACAGATACATGGGTCAAACTTATGACACCCCTCTTTAAATGTAAAAAGACCTCTCCCGCCGACCTATGCAGCAGTCAAATTCTTTGGGAATTTTTTCATCCATAAAAAGAAACAGAAATTACTTTGAGCTATGCATGGATTTCTATTTTATTCCGATCTCCAAAAATACATACGTTAGGAAGGCAGTTTTTGAGTATCTGGTAGATTTTGGTAGCTCTTGAAAGCTGCTCAAGTATTGTCTAATTTAAATGTAGTCACCCTGAGTCACGGACCAACCATCCTCTGGACACCGCATCTTCTATAATTTACTTGGAAAGTCATTACGAAAAAAGCCGCGGCGAGCGGGCCGGGGGAGTGCGTCGTGATTGGTTCATAGCTTGTCATCTCGTTTGTCGTCTGATCGATAGTGAGCCGCGATTCGAGACTAGAGAGATTTATAGGTGCAAATGAGCATATGCGTTTCGGAAACGTTCGCACTGACATTTGGTGGCCAGAGTCTCCACTGTAGATACACGAAAATAGTGTATTACGTTTAAAGTGCCATGGCGACGTCTCCTAGGTCACTCATTAAAAGTATGATTTTCTAGGGTACAAATCATCTAAAAGTTAGGAGTTGTAACAGTTATAATTATAAGCTTATTCCTTCATGCCTTATCTCGTAAGCATGCAAGTATTATACATGATAGCTTACACCCGCGGCTTTACCCCCGTGTATTATTTCAAAATGGGCTAGTTCCCTATCCCGTGGGAATTTCGAAAAATCCCTTGTTTGTGCACCTCTAGGATACTCAAGGTAGTTTAGGCTGCGCGTTGTCTGTTGACTCCCGAGTGACGGAACAGAACAACAACACTGAAAAGTCGATTAACCCTTTGTATGGGGAAATATCACAACAACGGTGTCATATCGACGACCGGATAGCCTATTGGTTAGAGACCCTGACTATGAAGCTTGAGGTGCCGGGTTCAAATCCCGGTCGGGGCAGATGTTTGTATGATGAATATGAATGTTTGTTCTTGGGTCTTGGATGTTTAATACGTATATAAGTATGTATTTATCTATATAAGTATGTTTATCCGTTGTCTGGCACCCATAGTGCAGGCTTTGCCTAGTTTGGGACTAGGTCATTTGGTGTCAAATTGTCCCATGATATTTATTTATTATTTATATGCTCACCCTGAACAATGCTGTCCTTGACTGCAGCGAGCAAGTGCTTGTCGACCTCGGAAGGTAGCGTGTCGTCGACGAGAATGTTGGGGCCAGTGGTGGTCGGCCCGAACGCCCAGATCGAACGCGCGGCCAGCAAATCCCAGTCGTACCTGCGACGAAAGTACGCATTAGTCTTTTTTTTTATTATATATATGTAAATGTGGTTCCTAGCTTCACATTTAACTTGTCTATGGCCTTGTTCTGCAGAATTGTCAGTTGGATTTGAATTATTTAGACATGTAAAATGTTATGTCATACAACATAATAGAATACTTATAATAAATAGAGAATTAAGCGGAATATTAGCATTAAATGTTGTTTCTCCTTTCAGGTAAAGTGTTTAGTTAATATTTTATATGACATAATGTTTGTAACATTGTGATTAATAAAAATGTTCTCCTTTCAGAGCAACACAATTTTGTTTTTGTTACGTCGTTTCTGCATTACATGCGAGTAATGTGATCATAAACACATTATGTATATATACCGAATAGCCTAGTGGTCAGAGACCCTGACTATGAAGCTTGAGGTCCCGGGTCCGATCCCCGGTCGGGGCAGATGTTTGTGTGATGAATACGAATGTTTGTTCTCGGGTCTTGGACGTTTAATATATTGTATATAAGTGTGTATTTATCTACCCTTAATACAGGCTTTGCCTAGTTTGAAACAAGGTCAATTGGTGTCAATTGTCCCGTGATATTTATTTATTTATTTTATTTACATATAACAGGGGTAAAACGAGCAGGCGGGTCTTTTGATGTAAAGTAATCACCGCCGCCCATGGACACCTGCACACGAGGGGAATCATAACTAATTCTTTCATAACAACTTACAAAGGTGGAGCCTTAGGGCCTTATTCATAAACGTCACTCAAGCTTCCATTAGCTGATATATGTTTTGTCTTCTTCTTACAAACGGAAATGTCAATGTGACAAAAAGGGACAAAAGAACTTTAACGGCATTTTAGATAAAATAGGTTTATGAATAACAGGGTTAAACACTACATAAGAATCTTAATCAGGAGTGTTTTCAGATTTCAAAATAGAGTTTTTATTGCGTATATTTTTGTAAAATTATTTATCAGATTTTATGAATTTACATTAGGTTTTGCGAACATTACCCTAGTTTTCTAGTGGACAACCTTTTTATTTAGGTCCAATTGATGTACAGTGCTGGCAACACCGTCAAAAAAATTAAATGTCACATAGACCATCAAATATACTTCGTTTTTTAGCATTACAAAGAAAATAACAATCTATTAATTTCTGAAAACATTATTATTATTACTTTCATTAATTACTTGCATGTGATGAATGAAAGTAATCACTATCGTTATATTTTAACTCTCACACAGAAAATATCTATTACACTTGATTTTTATTATGATTCACTAAAAAATAACTCAGCTTGCACCTACCGTACTTGGTATTAACAATGTATTCGAACATTACAGTCGATTAATATGCACTCACTGCGTTTAATGTGGTTTAATTAACTCTTTGATTTGAAAGTAAAAAAAAAATCGTTTTAAATACCGGGAGCTCATCAAACCTATAAGGTAATCGCGGTCAATATCCCGTTTTCACTATGTCTAAAAAAAATCATGCACTAAATATCGTCATTTAAATCATGCAACTATGTTTAAAAGTTTTAAATGATTCGCGGTTAATTGCATTAGACATAATATCGAGAAATATCGGGAGCTCATCAAACCAACAATAAATCTCTCTCCAACTCTCACTTGTTCTGGAAGAACTCTCCGAGCCGGCGGCGGTCCCATGTGACGCAGACGGCGCCCGCCTCGATGTCCTCGGCCAGCCCGCGCTCCAAGGGCTCCGCTATCATCGTCAGCTTGTTCCGCTTGTTCGGGGTCTCAGCGAAGCACTTCAGCGACGAGGTCTCGACCACGGTCTCGCAGAACGACACGACCGGGTCGGCGACTATCGAAAACAATAGTTATAAATAACAAAAAACAGTTAGTTTTCGTTTTGACGGCCGGATAGCTTGGTGGTTAGAGACACTGACTATGAAGCTTGAGGTCCCGGGATCAAATCCCGGTCGGGGCAGATGTTTGTATGATGAATATGAATGTTGTTCTCGGGTCTTGGGTATTTAATATGTATTTAAGTATGTATTTATCCATATAACTGTGTGTATCCGTTGTCTAGTACCCATAGTGCAGGCTTTGCCTAGTTTGGGAATAGGTCAGTTGGTGTCAATTGTCCCATGATATTTATTTATTTAATGATAAGCCGTGATAGCCTAGTGGTTTGACCTATGGCCTCTCAAGCAGAGGGTCGTGGGTTCAAACTCCGGCTCGCACCTCTGAGTTTTGCGGAATTTACGTGCGAAATTACATTTGTTTTAATATGTATATAAGTATGCATTTATTTATATAAGTATCTAGTACCGTATCCGTTGTCTAGTACAGGCTTTGCCTAGTTTGGGACTAGGTCAATTGGTGTCAAATTGTCCCGTGATATTTATTTATTTTAATTATTTATTTTATTCTATTTCAAGGAGGATAGTATACGGAGTGTCAAAGCCCATACTTCGAATCGTTCCCCGCAGTCATGTTAAAATTCAGGCAATTTCTAGATGGCGCCAAGGTCGTAGCCAGCGGGTCAAATAATAACAAAACAGCGGTACGAATGCGTCACTCAAGCAAGGTAGATGGCGCTGAATGTAAATAAGAACGATTCAAAGTATGGGCTTTGTCAATCCGTTTACTTTCCATGATCCTTGCTCTGTTTACAACTAATCTACCGATTAGCCTTTGTGTATGAATATAATAAAAGACCAGTGTTTATCATTTAATAGAAGCTCTTTATAACAAATTACAACACTGCACGAAACGACAAAAAAAAATGTTTAATGGAAGGCTGTAATGTGCATAATGGTGTTACAATTTAAGCTGTCTGTTTATACATATCATATCGATAGTTTATTTTTCGTGCGAGGTCCCGGGATGTCGGTCATTTCCATATTAAGATTTCTACTCGATATCCCGCCGTGTTCACTGGTTAATCACAAACGTAATTTTTCATATAAATTCTGAAAAACTCAAAAGTGCGAGCCGGGGTTTCAAATCACGATTCACGACCCTCTCGCTGCCCGCGCGTCACCTGTGATATCCAATAGATATGATATCCGATGGATGCAATATGGTGGCGAAAGCATAACATGGATAACACTTTTATTAAATTTCGAGTAAGTAAAAATACATTCATCAATTGTACAGTACATTACATAAATACGAAAAACTTAATTTCGAATTACCATTAGTCCGAATTTTCAGTACACCGAACGATAAGTTCCGCCGTAGTTGTAAACTGTTTTTTAATTAAAACAAAACAAACCTAACCAAACCTAACCTACCAATATTTTCAAAGTCATGTACCTACAGCAAAGTTATAGTCCCATCAGTAGCCATGGTCCCTTCGAGACCATGGACGCAAGGTCGCGTTCGAAACGTCGAGGTATTTAAATTCAAATTTAAATATAAATGCTTTTTACCCGATTAAGTCCCGAGTATCATGATAATGTGTGAAAATCGCGAAAGTTTAAATCAATATACAGCAAAGTTTGCTTTCAGCAGAAAACAGGCATCGGAATAATGAAAATTCGGACTAATGATGCTTTCGGAATTATGGCGTTCCCATCAATTGTAGTCATATTAATATTAGATTACGTATCGACGGTATCTCGTATCGAAACTTTGGCGAAATTGGAATAACCACTCTAAGCCGCGAACCTAAAGTGGTTATTCCAATTTCGCCAAAGCTTATATACGAGGTTGAGTCAGAGTACAGTCGGCATGTCACCCGTCCACTTGTGATCTCACCTTTGATGTCGATCTCCGAGTACATATCTCGAAGGTCGTGCATGACGCAATCGAGATACAATTCGCCCGTGCCGAGGACCACGTGCTCGCCGCTCTCCTCCACTCGCGTCGACAGCAGCGGATATGACTTGTTCACCTGCGGACATAACATCACAGAATAGCTAGTGTCGAGTGAGGTTCATGTGTCAATATCCACTGCGGACCAACCACCCTCTGGCCACCAAATGTCAGTGCGAACGTTTCCGAAACGCATATGCTCATTTGCACTGTGCGGGACAGCGCAGTCCAGTTAGTTTGTAATTATAGGTTAAGATAGGTTAAAATTATATTATAATAGATAAATAAATATTGTATAGAAAAATAGGCTAAGCACATGTAAATAGATAGTAATAGAAAGAGAAATATAATAGTATCGGATCCGGCCCCGGCCCCCACGCTCGCCCGAGTGTGAGAAAGACAAACGAACCCGGCGCCCCGGGCCCCCAGCGCTCGCCCGAGCAGTATAAATAGAGCCCGCGCGGCGCTGGGTAGTCAGTCAACACGAAACGCCCCGGGTAGCCGCACACAATGCGGCGTAATCCTCCCGCCACCGGCGTCGTACCGGTCGCCACAATCTGCGGGTACACCGAAGCGCTTCGAGTTCGGTGTACCCACCAAAAAGCCACCAACAGCGCCTTTATCGCCCACAACAAGCGCAACAAAGGCTCCGCATCCCCCCGCACCCCGCACCGGAGAGAGAGGAGGAAAAAGAGGGTAGACTGCAACATGCAGATGTCGACCTACCCTCAACAAGCTGCCACCCCCCCGCGCCCCGGACAACAACAAACCCCGCGCCGGGAGGCAAAGTAAAAAGCGAGTGTAGTCGACAACGGACAGTTGCCGACCTACCCTCGAAATCAGATCGCCCGTCCATCGAGCCCGTCGAGCCTGCGAACTACGAGGACGACGAGGAGGCCCCACCAGCGCGCCCCCCCGCCACCCCGACCACCCCGAGGCCTACCACGACCGCCGCCGCCGCCACCGGCCAGCAGCCGGACCCCGCACCAACACCGTCAACTGCACCACTGCCTCGCTTTGAGAACGGACCCGCCCTCACGCCACGGGCCGACCATGATCGTGATCTGATCATGGTCACCCGGATGGCCTCAGAGGGCTACGCCCTATCTCAGGGCTTGATGCGGTGGATCAGGACCTACCTTCGGCTGCAAGAATTTAACATCACGGGGAACACCAAAGCCCTGCTCGCCGAAGACATCGAGGTCCTGGAGCTGACAGCGCAGCTCCCCCAACTCGAGCCGCCCATGCGCAAGCGGGTGCTTTCGAGCACCAGCCCGCCGAAACCCGCCAAGCGCGCCCACACCAGCCCGGGGCCCCCGTCCCCGCCAAGCCAGCCGCCAGCGACATACTCGCGCGTGACCGCGTGACCGCGAGCCCGCCACCACCGCGACCACCGCCGCCGCCGTCGCCGCCACCGCTGCCACTAACCGCAGCGCGCACCACCGGGCCGCAACCTCAGCCCCGCCAAGCCACCGCCACCGCCGCCGCCGCTTCCCGCAGCACCGTACCAGCCAACACCGCCGCCTCCGGTAACATTGCCACCACAGCCTCCGCTAAAATCATCGTCGCCGCCGCCGCAAACACCACGAACGACGCCGCCGCCACCCAGCCGAAGAGGAGGGAGCGATACCCGCCCCTGATCGCGGAGAGCCTGCCGAACTGGTCCCGGCACTTGGCAGAAATAGCCAAGATCCCTACGATGATGGGGTGCGCTTCATTCCGCCAAACGGAGAAGAATACCGGGTGGTGGCCGCCCACCTCAGGAAGGCCGCAACAGAAGACCCACGGGTGCGGTGGTTTTTCTACACCCCGCAAGATGAGCGACGCCTGAAGGTGGCCATCCGCGGCCTGCCAGCATCCACGGACCTTGAGGAGCTGAAGGAGGCCCTAAGGGAAAAGGGCTTCGACGCGGACTACATTAAATGCATCCGGGCCAGAAGCGGCCGCCCCGGATGCGTTTTCTTCATCCAACTCGTCGGAGCGCCAGCAACCAATGCCGGCATATACAACCTGCGCGAGCTGTTGTATATGTCAGGCATAAAAATAGAGGCTTGGCGAGGCAAAAAGGGCCCCGCCCAGTGCCACAGATGCCAGGCGTTCCGGCACTCGTCCGCCTGCTGCCACCGCCAGATCGCCTGCGTAAGGTGCGGCGAACCCCACGCGGCCAAGGACTGCCCACGACCCCGCGAAGAGCCAGCAACGTGCGCGAACTGCGGCGGCGCGCACCCGGCGAACCACGTCGAGGAACAGCGGCCCGCACGCGCGACAGCACCCGCACCGGCCCCTAGACCAGAGCAAGCATCCCCAAGCCCACGGTGGAAGACCCCGCGTCATCAAACCTGATGGCGCGGGCCAACAACCTCCAACCAAGGGGTGCGAGGGGAGCCGAGCCCACCCCGGGACCGGCCAGGAAGCAGCAGAGGAGGAAGAAGCGTCCGCAGGCCCCGCGGGAACCCCGATCCGCGAGGAAAGGGACGACCGCAGGGCCCCCCGAAGACGCCGCCCGCACCACCACCACCACCGAGGCCCCAGAGGGCAACGCAGCGCTCCTCGACCTCCTGAGAGGGGTGCTCCAAGCCCAACAGGAGACCTCCAAGGCCATCGCCCAGGCCCTAGCAGCAGTGACTAAAAAACCCCAAGATGCCTGAAGACCTTCGCATAGTCTACTGGAATGCCCAGTCGCTAACCGGCAAGATAGGCCTGCTCCGGAACTTCGTCCGTGAGCAAAAGGCAGACATCATGCTGGTTAGCGAAACGATGCTGCGCCCTTCCGTGCCACTGAAAGTCCCCTGCTACCTCGTCTACAGGAGGGACGAGACGACGGCCGCGGGGCGAGCCTACAGGGGACTAGCAGTCATCGTCAAGAGATCCGTGGTTCACCAGGTGGTAGACCTCAAGCCGTACGACTCCCTGGACACCCTGGGGGTTGACGTGCTGGCAGAGGGCCACGAGCTGCGGGTCTATGCGGCCTACAGACCGACGGGAGTGCCGGGCTCCATTGCCACAGACTTGGCGGAGTTGATGAGGGCACCCATGCCGACCATCCTGGCGGGCGACCTCAACGCCAAGCACCCGGCATGGCACTCGACCGTGACAGACGCCGCCGGAAGGGCAATTCATCGTGCGGCCGTCGACCATGACTTCGATGTCTCCGGGCCCGAGGAGCCGACGCACTACAGCGACGCGCACGGGTCCGAGCAGGTCATCGACTTCGTGGTCAGCAAGGGCGTGACAGCTGCAATGGTGCAGGAGACTCTGCCAGACCTGCCGTCTGACCACCGGCCGGTCCTCCTGACACTCAAAGCGAAGGCTACAAGCATCACAAAGAAGCCGGGACGACGCATCAACTGGGAGGCGTTCACAGCGGCCCTGGAGGAGAAATCCCAGACCAGGCCCATCGCCACAGCTGAGGACGTCGAAGATGCCGCCAACGCCGTAACCACCAGCATCCAGGAGGCGCTTGACCACGCTGCGCACACCGTTCCGGCAAGAGAGAGGAGGAATCCACTCCCAACCCGGATCCAGGATCTTATATTGCGCAAGCGCCAACTGAGACGGCAATGGCAAAGGACGAGATGCCCCACCCTGAAGACGTCGCTTAACGCACTGGTCGAAAGGGTGAAGGAGGAGCTGAAGAAGAACGCTGCAGAATCGTGGGAGAGTCACATCGCGTCGGTCGACGGTGACGTCCCCTCCATTCACCGTCTGTGCCGTCAACTCGGCGCGACACCGACGGCCACGAGGCCCCTGCGGGACCAGAACGGCCAGCTGAGGTACAAGGCGGAGGACAGGGCGGAGATCTTCGCCGAGTGCCTCGAAAGGCAGTTCCAGCCGAACGCTTCGGACGACGCTGAGCACATCGCAGCAGTGGACCGACACCTGGAGAGATACCTCGCGGCACCCATCGAGGCGGTTGACGATCCGGTCGTCTTCACACCCGGCCAAGTGGGCAGAGCCCTGAAACGTTGCAACCCGAGGAAAGCCCCGGGCGCCGATGCGATCCCGAACATGGCCCTACGCCACCTGCCGCAGCGCTCCATCGCGGCGGTGACGAGGCTGTTCAATGGGATCCTGCGCACGGGTCACTTTCCACAGACATGGAAGCTTGGCCGGGTCATCATGATACCCAAACCCGGCAAGAACCTTCAGAGACCGGAGAGTCACCGTCCGATCACTCTCCTCAGCACGACCTCCAAGGTGTTCGAGAGACTGCTGCTCAGCCACCTGCAGCCACACATCACACCGCGTCCGGAGCAGTTCGGCTTCCGCATCGGCCACTCCACCACACTGCAGCTAACAAGAGTGCTCCACTTCCTAGCGACGACCAGAAACCGGAGGGAGCACGCCGTCGCAGCACTCTTGGACATGGAGAAGGCGTTCGACCGCGTATGGCACGAGGGAGTGCTGTACAAGCTGTCGACGTCACCAGCTTCTCGGCGCATCGTCCGCGTCCTGGCTTCTTTCCTGACCGAACGGAGGTTTGTCGTGGCGGTAGAAGACGCCCCCTCATCGGAGCGCCGCATCCAAGCTGGCGTCCCTCAAGGAAGCTGCCTGTCCCCGGCCCTGTATGGCCTCTATATCCCGGTGATCGGAGGCGTCAAGCTGGGGCTATTCCGACGCCGCCGCATACTTCGCTTCTTCCATGAACATCGCCCACGCGGCGAAGAAGCTCCAGAGGACTCTTGACGCCCTTCTCCACTGGCTCTCCCGAGGGAGACTGTCGGTGAACGTAGGGAAGACACAGGCCATCGCCGTGGGACAGAAGAACCCTCCGCCGCCCCTCCGTCTGCACGGTCAGGAGGTGCCCTGGCCAGGCACCGTAAAGTGCCTGGGCGTCACCATTGACAGGAGACTCAGGAGCGCGCCAAGTACGCGCGCACCTGCCTCCGTCCGGTACTCGCCAGCAACCTCCCCGTGCGCACCAAGCTGGGGATCTACAAGACGTACGTGCGGTCCCGGCTCACATACGCGGCACCAGCCTGGTACGCGTTAGTGGCCGAGTCCAACCGTGTGCAGGAGTCCCAGTGCAACGAACCTGGACGAGTTCATCGGCCACCTCGCGCGCGTCATGTTCGACCGCGCCAACAGCTCCAGCTTTCCATCGCTTCAGGGCGCCCCCCGCATCGCCGCGCACTGGCCCAGCCCAGAGAGCTGGTGCCCCGCGACGAGTCTCCTGTTCGTGGTGACGACAGGCAACCTCAAAGCCGCTGAAAGGCCAACGATCCCGTCACGCCGCAGATAGGCAAAACGGGATAAAAGCCGCAGATAGGCATCCCAACCGAAACGCCAAAGATAGGCTAATCGGGTAAAAGCCGCAGAGAGGCCAAGCCACAAGATGGCACAAAGAGACCGTCCCATTGTTATGGGACGCGCCTGAAGCCGACTTAAAGGGCATGGAGCCCTGAAAAGTCCCCCCCACATCCCCCCGCGCTTCGCACGGGGAGGCGTGTGAGACGACTCACGATGGATGGGTAGTCAGTCGTCTCGGAGTCTTCTCACAGTCGTCAGCCAGCCATCTCTCAGGAAACAACCTCTTCTACGGATCCGATCAGAAGCCGAAAGCATCGCGTTTTATTTTGAACCCCAAAAAGTGCGGGTCTATACGGTCCGGCCCGTACATGCACCTATAACTCTCTAGCCTCGCATCGCGGCTCGCTTTCGACCAGACGACAAGCGAGATGACAAGCCATGAACCAATCGCGACGCACTCCCCCGGCCCGCTCGCCGCGGCTTTTTTCACAATGACTTTCCAAATAAAATAATAAAAGATGCGGTGTTTGTTGTTGCTACAACAACAAATACTAAAGACAAAATAAAATAAATATTCAAGTGGGGCTCCCATACAACAGACATGATATTATTTGCCATATTTATAGATAATGGCACGGTACCCTTCGTGCGCGAGTCCGACCCGCACTTGGCCGGTTATTTCTAACTGGTTTCCCTTTCCCCACTCGTACAGGAAGAGCATTGCCACATCACTAGTCTGTTAGAAACTGCACCTATATTTCGTTTTTTTTTTTAGCATTACAAAGAAATTATAAACAATCTTGACATGTCTTTTTAGTGAAAAACGCTTTTTAAAAATAAGTAACAATTAAATAACAATGAAACTTAATTACTTACATTGTTATGGATTAATACGCAACAGTTACTAATTTTTAAAAACCGTTTTTCACTAAAAACATGTCAAGATTTTTTATAATTTCTTTGTAATGCTAAAAAAACGAAGGATAAATGCCACGAGTCACCGATGTCCCACCCACTTGTTTTTTAGTAAAGGACCTCCCAGAAAACTTTCAAAAGAGAAAAGTTGTTTTTATTGGCAGAGAGAGAGCGCAATACAGGGGTCTTACATCAACCTCGCTGTAGTAGTGCCATCTACAGGAATAATGCTTATAACATGTGTATAGTGTTATATAATGCCATTCCGCTTTAATTGAAAATCCTAAATGGTCAAGAATTTAAGACGAAACTCACTAAATGGCTGTTGGAACGTTGCTTCTATAGCGTAAAAGAATTTTTATGCATGAATTGACATAGTAAATCTATAAATAATCATGATATAATTTAATAATCTAATTTAATATTACATAATTGTCAAATTTTTTGTCCATAATCGATAAACAGTTTCATTAATTTTAAAATTTGACTTTTAAAATTTTGTTTAACATTTGCATGTCGTTTTCTGTTTCGACTGAATACTGTACCGCATCACATTGTACCATAACATCTTGTACCTAATTATCTATGTATTCTGGCAAATAAAGCTTTCTCATTCTCATACTCATTCACTGACCTTCCGGAGTCCGTCCAGCATCTTGGGCAGTTCCGACGGGTTGACGGGCTCCACGGCTATCTTGACCACGGCCTGCGTGTTGAACCGGAGCGCCCGGAACGTGTGAAGCTCCTCGGGCTCCTCCGCCGCCACGAGGGTGCAGGTCTTCACTATGGGCTGGTCTATGCCTTCCACCAGCGCCCAGCAGCCAGCCGGCACGCGGTTCAGCTCGACCTGGGGGTAAGGGTTCTGTTTCAGGGCTCCGTGCAACAAAAGGAAAAACTTTTTTTTTTTTTATTTATTCTCAAAAGGTACATAGTTTATGTTACATCACTAATTTCGCCAAACTATTACGTTTATTGGCGAATACTTGACCGTACTTGTATCGTCAATCAGCTTTTTAGTGTGGCTCGTTGCCATGGCGACGTCTCCTCGGTTACTCATTAAAAGAACGATTAACTAGGGTACAAATGTACCAAAAGTTAGGCCCGGATAGCCTAGCGACCAAGCGAGATGACAAGCTATGAACCAATCGCGACGCACTCCCCCGGCCCGCTCGCCGCGGCTTTTTTCGTAATGACTTTCCAAATAAATTATAGAAGATGCGGTGTCCAGAGGGTGGGTGGTCCGTGGATGAAATGAAACAGTTATGTAACGTTTGTCGATGTTTCACGCGGTTCCCGGTTTTTCTGCTATGTCTATAGCAAGGACCATAAAACAAAAAGATGTCGGGTTCCTTTGAAATAGTAAGCCTGTTGTAGCTAGTTTTACTACGGAGAGGTCTCTGTACCTTTCATTTGGTATGACATTTAGACCTCTGGCTAACACAATATGAAGACGCTTCCCTGAGAGAATGACCTTGAACGCTTCGCGCCTTCCTCACCCCACCTCACTTCTACTAAACAACTTCGTTTTAGTGGCGACATCTATTAAATATCGGCCTAACTTCATTTTACACAGTGTTATCACAAATAATGCATCTCTTAGAAAAAAATGTTTTTTTCAAAATTCGCACCGATTACGTAATTTTTTTTTTTTTTTTTAAATATTCTAAATAAAGGCCTGGTGCCCAGCAGTGGGACGTAAATAGGCCGATGATGATGATCCTATTAAATCCTAGCCTATTAAATTCTCTATACATTAGTGTGTCACAAGTCAAAGTAAATTATGCTTATGATGTAGTAACAGAATATTAATTGCAACTTGACTTACTTGTGATGCAGATATCATAAGTATTAAATAGGATAAAAAAAATAATACGAAACATAGAAAAACAAGTTAAGATGTTACAGATACTTAATGCATTTATATATTTTGTTTTTATCGTTTAAATAATTTACAGAAAGGCTCTAAAAGGCAGCCATTTCAGCGTCTGGGTCAGGGAAGCGCCTGAACTGAAAGAAAAAACTAATTTAGATAGCGCGCATTTAGACAAATGTCATACCAAATGAATGGTACAGTCAGCGTCAATAGTTCGGTACACCATGCGATTTGACATCCAAAGTGCTCAAATAGTTCGGTACACCATGCGATTTGACATCCAAAGTGCTCAAATAGTTCGGTACACCATGCGATTTGACATCCAAAGTGCTCAAATAGTTCGGTACACCATGCGATTTGACATCCAAAGTGCTCAAATAGTTCGGTACACCATGCGATTTGACATCCAAAGTGCTCAAATAGTTCGGTACACCATGCGATTTGACATCCAAAGTGCTCAAATAGTTCGGTACACCATGCGATTTGACGTCCAAAGTGCTCAAATAGTTCGGTACACCATGCGATTTGACATCCAAAGTGCTCAAATAGTTCGGTACACCATGCGATTTGACATCCAAAGTGCTCAAATAGTTCGGTACACCATGCGATTTGTATGGTGTACCGAACTATTTGATCACTTTGGATGTCACCATATATATGACGCTGACTGTACAGAGACCCCTCCGTAGTAAAACTAGCTACAGCAGGCTCATTATTTTACAGGAACACGACATTGTATAGCCTCCGTAGCTACAGCAGGCTCATTATTTTACAGGAACACGACATTTTATAGCCTCCGTAGCTACAGCAGGCTCATTATTTTACAGGAACACGACATTGTATAGCCTCCGTAGCTACAGCAGGCTCATTATTTTACAGGAACACGACATTTTATAGCCTCCGTAGCTACAGCAGGCTCATTATTTTACAGGAACACGACATTGTATAGCCTCCGTAGCTACAGCAGGTTTATCATTTCAAAGGAACGCGGCATCGTACAGACACTGGCAGTCCCCTTGATTTTATAGCCCTTGAGCATGGTGTACACAGCCAAATTAAGGGTCAATTCACCTTGTACCGCGCCTCGTGGATCCAAAGCCTGCCCACGTTCATGATACGCGAGTCCTCTTCGTCCTGGGTGCTGTAGTTCTCGCCGAGCACGCGCACCGCCTGCCCCGCGTACAGCGTGCCCGACATCACGCGCGCGAGCACCTGCGAGAACCATCAAATCAAATAATTAAAACACATTACCCTCCTTTGCGTTTCGTAGTTGGCATAAGAATAAATAATAACATAGTGGAACGGGATCTCTTTTGACCGAGTCCAAAACGCCGCCATTTATGTACCTACTTCCCCCTTCACGTCGTTACACCCCTCTGTCGTCCAGGCGTGTTGCTAGGGTTGCTTGCTGTTAAATATTAGGTACTTACGTCTAAAGATAATATCGCTAAGATGTAAGTTTTTCTTTACTTTGAAATCATTATTTTATTCCAGTTTTACAAAATAATGAGATTTATAAATCATTACGTACCTACATAATTATAGACGCTTCTAAATAAGAAGTTATTATAAGTGCCATACCAAATGAAGCCATTTAAGGTGATGTAAGTAAATATTACTTATCTATATATAATAAAATACATACAGGCTCACTGTACTAAAACTATTACAACCAAATTATACGCAACCAAACGCGCGTGCGGCGACGCCGGCCGTGACAGCCTGACTGAGTAGTTTGTTTAACGAATACTCTAATATCGTGACCTTGAGCCCGGTCGGAGCGGGAGTTTCCGTTCTACTATGTTATTATTTATTCTTATGTAGTCGGGTAAAAAAACAGTAAATAGGAGTAGATCGGGGTCCCTCTGAAAACTAGCGCCGTGGCCCCAGCCGCGGCACAATGCTGTTCAACGTCTATGTTCGTTCACTTAATTGTTTCATTATATTTGTTAATTGTGTACTTTGAATAAATATATTTCTTTCTTAAACAGGCAGTTGAATGCTCTTTTTTTAACCGACTTCAAAAAAAGGAGGAGGTTCTCAATTCGTCGGAACGTTTTTTTTATTTTTTTCATACACGTCTTTTTACGCTGCAGGCGTGTAATGAATGTTATTTTTTTTTTCACAAATGGCACAAGTTGCATATGCCGCGTAAGTGGCACGTGGCCGAAGTGGCACAAGTAGCACAGGTGACACAACAAGCATAAGTTCCACAAATCGCACAAGTGCCACAACAAGCATACATCCCACAAATCGCACATGTTGTCGAAGTGATGCAAGTGGCACTAGTTGCACAAGGTACAAATGGCATACAAATAGCACAGGCTGGATAAATCATATTCAATCGATCAGCGGCCGAAGTGGCACAAGGCACAATGGCACATGTATCACAAATAGCACACTTGTACCACAAATGGCACACATGCTCCACAAATGGCACACATGTTCCACAAATGGCACACATGTTCCACAAATGGCACACACGTACCACAAATGGCACACATGTTCCGCAAGTGGCACTCACCAGGAAGAAGCTGCAGTCGTCCGTGGGGTACATCTTGGTGGTGTGCGCGACCAGCCGGCCGCTCTGGTCGCAGCAGCACATATCGTCGTAGAGGGGGCCCGAGGTGCCCCGGTAGGTGTGGCCGACCTTGCGGGGCGCCGCGTCCAGGGGGGAGGGCACGTGGCGCACCACCATCTCTACGAAGCCGCTGGAAGGCGAAATAAAAAAAAACAAAAATTCAAAATTTTATTCAACAAATAGGCAATTGAATGCTCTTTTACACGTCATTTTTTAGGGTTCCGTACCTCAAAAGGAAAAAACGGTACCCTTATAGGATCACTTTGTTGTCCGTCTGTCTATCTGTCTGTTTGTCTGCCTGTCTGTATGTCAAGACCCTTTTTCTCAGGAACGCCTGGAGGTAGCAGGCTGAAATTAATATTAAACACTCAAGCCTGCAGTCCCTTGAAGCTGTGAAAAAATCAAACTTCTAAGTCAACGCAATCAAAAGATACAGTAATTAAAAATGCCATTTCCATACAAATTGCCGATTTCCAAAAACCTAAAGGGTACTTCCAGATGTCCTAGAAACTTGAAATTTGGTACGACGGTAGCTCTTATAGCACAAGCACTCAGAAAAATCTCAAAATCTTAAATTTTTATGTCTGTCTGTATATGTCGAAGAATAATATAAGATGACCCCACACTCCGTACATTTTACTTAGGAACAGGGCTCTGCTAACACTGGACATCTTAAAACACAGGGGAAGAGCAGGGAAATCTTTGCACGAAACTCTCGTGCGCGAGTCCGGCTCGCACTTGGACCGGTTTAAAAAAAAATACTGCCAGCGATTAGGGGATACAGTGGGACGCGTCTTAGTAAACTGAGCGCTCTGTGTGTCTGTCTGTGCACTCACCGGAAGTCGCCGAACAGCCGGCTGCACACGAGCCGGAGCAGAGGGCGCACATTTAACTTTGACTCTTGTTTGCTCAGCTTAATGTCGAGTTCTGCCAACACGCCGGGCAGACTGTCATCCACGTCACCTACCACCTGCCAACAACAGTGACTATTAACAATGATATTATTAGTAAAGATACGTAATATAATCGAAAAACAAGTTCCGAACATTTTGACGTTTGCGCGCGAGTTTGGACCTTATTCGAGAGAGAATGTGGCCAAATAAACCTGGGGTCACCTGATGGTAAGTGATCACCGCTGTCCATGGACACCAACAACCCCGGGGGGTTTGCAGATGCGTTGCCAAACCAGAGAGCTAAGATGAAATGCCTCTTGTGCCCGTAATTAAACCTGCTGTCTTACTCTCCACACCGGAACACAACAGTGCAAGCACTGCTGCTTAGCGGCAGGATTGCCGAGTAAGACAAGAGAGAAGAGAGTTGTGAGCAAATATATATGTATTAGAAAAGTTGAAAAACCTCCGGCATTGTCATTTCAAAGTTCAATATTACAAAAATGGGTGAGCCGATTTTAACGAAACTTGGCTAAGAACCATCTCGATTAAACTAGCTTTCGAATAAAAGAAACCGCATTGAAATCGGTAAGTCCGTTTAAGAGCTATGATGCCACAGACATACACAGATAGTTTCTGAATGCATTATAGACGGCTTATTATATGTGTGTAGATAAATACGTTAACGTGATACAATGCTGAAATAACCATGTTTTATCCTAACTAATATTATAAATGCGAAAGTAACTCTATCTCTCTGTCTGTCTGTTTGTTACCTCTTCACGGGAAAACCGCTGCACCAATCTAGATGAAATTTGGTAAGAAGATAGTTTGAATATTGAGGAATAACATAGGCTACTTTTTATTCGGGAAAATTATATAGTTCCCGCGGGATAGCGATAACGGAAATCTACGCGGACGAACGGGCAACAGCTAGTGTAAAATAAAGAATTTGATTGATTGAAACAGGTACCGACCTGCGCGAATATCTTATAAAGCGGCTCCAAGATGAACTCGACGAAGCTCCGCTGCGCCGACGAGTGGGGCTGCTTCTTGGTGAACCGGCGTGTCTTCGCGTTGAAGTAGACGTCGCCCCACAGCCAGGCCGCCATGTCGGGCGCGCGGAGCCCCGCCTCCGGATGCGCCGTCGCATACATGGCCGCGAAGGACTCGAGGCTAAAGCAAACGTCGTAGAGGGACGACGCGAAACATACGTTGCCTGGAGGAAAGACACCAGATGTCACCAACGATCGTAATCAACGTGCAGTTTACGTAGCAACGTGTGCGGTTGGCAGAAAAATAAAAACATGTAAATATTTAATATTATTTTATGGTCGACTAGCTAGGCATAAGCCCCGTGGCTTTGCTCCCGTGAAATATTTCAAAATGGGCTAGTTCCCTATCCCGTGGCAATTTTGAAAAATCCCTTCTTAGTGCACCTCTAGGATACTCGAGGTATATGTTTGCCAAATTTCAAGTCTCTAGGCCAGTGGTTTAGGTTGTGCATTGTCTGTCAGCCAGTATAGATAACTTATTCCACGTGACTATTTACTTTAAGCACCTTCCGACAGTCGCAAGAGTCTGTGCGACAATGGGAGACAAAATACATAAACCTCAGGATTCCTTATACTACATGCTATCTGCAGCAGTCCATAAAATAAATACGAGTGGCAAATAAACTTTTAATTGCCACTCGTTGACATGGAAATGTCCCCTGGGTAACTTGACCTAGTATTTTCTAAGTCACCCAGGGGACATCTCCATGGCAACGAGTGGCAATTAAAAGTAGATTGACCCGCCTTTACAAAAAAAATTATAAACCTTTTTCGATCTCTTCAAATTTCGAAACAACATACGTTAAAAGTGTAATTACATTATCTAAGTATTTCATTTAATCTAAATCATCCATAGCAATTCACATTGACAATTCAACGTGGACAGGGTCATTTGGTTATTATCAAAATCAAAATTAGCCAAATCGGTCCAGCCATTCCCGGGTTATACCGAGACAAACGAACAGCAACTCATTTTATATACATGTATAGACAGAAGATAGATAGTATGAATAAGTTTGTATACAATTTATTTTGCATACTGTGTGTATTTATTTTTATTTGTATGACATTAATGACAGACTTACCCAAAAGTGGTGAGAACACGGTGGCCGGCTCGTCAGGGTTGTCCTGAGGCTGGTGCGTCTCCACCAGCGAATTCAACTCGTCCACGATGTGACGAAGCTTATAGTAGCTGCAACACCAATGAAACGGTGAATCAGCCACAAGGCCATCAGTGACAGGATCAGCAATGACAAGGTCATCAGTGACAAGGACTGACAAGGTCATCAGTGACAAGGAATGGCAAGGTCATCAGTGACAAGGACTGACAAGGTCATCAGTGACAATGACTGACAATGTCATCAGTGACGAGGACTGGCAAGGTCATCAGTGACAATGACTGACAATGTCACCAGTGACGAGAACTGACAAGGTCATCAGTGACAAGGACCGACAAGCTCATCAGTGACAAGGACTGACAAGGTCATCAATGACAATGTCATCCGTTACAAGGGCTGACAAGGTCATCAGTGACAAGGACTGACAAGGTCCTTAATGACAATGTCATCCGTTACAAGGACTGACAAGGTCCTCAATGACAAGGTCCGCTATGACAAGGTCATCAGTGACAGGGACATCATTGACAAGATCATCAACAAGGAGGGGAATTGTCAGAGCAAAAGTCAATAGGGAGAGAACATTGTATTTTATCGACTTTTCCAGATATTAAAAGGACGTAACTCCAGTTAGGATGGATCCATTGCCTTAACCTTTGCCACACAATATTTACATGTATTTATAATTGTTTAAACTTATATTTATGGGGACAGCTGTTGGACTCACGCGTCAGCCGGCGGCAGCTTCAACTCCAGCATGAGCCGGTCCACCTTGTTGATGCAGACGGTGAGCGGCACCCGCTCCTGCACGGCGTGCCGCAGCAGCCGCTCCGTGTTGAGCATGATGCCCTCGGCCGCGTCCACGAACAGCACGGCGCCTGTTGGGACAAGACGCACCGTGTGATACCCAGTTTAGACAGGCAAGAATAATCCGTGCACTGCGTCCACATTCCCACTCTGTCAACTTCACGGCTTGCCAAATTGCAAAAATTCAAAATCAAAATTTCATTCAGCAAATAGGCAGTTGAATGCTCTTTTACACGTCTTTTTTTTTTAGTCTACCAGCGCTTTCGGAAAGACCATGATTGCCAAGAAGAATGCGCCGCAAGAAACTTGGCACAAAGTCATTTTTTTTTTCTAAAAACAAGTTACATTAGCTCTTACAATACGTAACCACAGATGAATTACACAAAGAAACCTCACTCTATTATTAAAAAATTAAGAGAGAAAAAAAAATACCGTATTTTAGAAACAAGTGTAAAAAAATATTATTAGATAATTATTAATAACTAGCTGTTGCCCGCAACTTCGTCGGCGTAGATTTCGGTTATCGCTATCCCGCGGGAACTATGTAATTTTCCCGAATAAAAAGTAGCCTATGTTATTCCTCAATATTCAAACCACCTTACCAAATTTCATCTAAATTGGTGCAGGGGTTTTCCCGTGAAGAGGTAACAAACAGAGAGACAGAGTTACATTCGCATTTATAATTGTTCACTTTCGTCCAATCTTATTTAGTAGCTTAGTAGTTTATTGTGGTCACACTGTCGTTATTGAACGGCCCTGATTGGCCACCCCGGTTCCCCCCACCACTCATTAGTTCGTTTATTTTTCGTTACTTTTATAAAAAAGTTCCTGTTTGAATTTTGAGCTGTGAACATCTCTGTCGCTGAACTATTTAAAATTCCCACTACTTTCGCGGATTAAAGTATTTTAGTGTAGTATAGTGTGTGTTGGAGTCTCCCGGCGCGGCACCAGGACCTAAATCCGAGGCTAAGTGCGATCGCTGAAGGTAAAGTTAACAGTAGATCTAGGGAAGCTGGAGACGATCACCAACGGTGTGTCGCTACGGACGCCAAGGATCCCACATACAGCAGATCCGGAGCCACCAGGTCAGACCACCAACTCACTAGTTTGATTTCTAGATAGATTGCTTGATTTGCTTTTAAAATACACAATATTCTTGCTTAGAACCCATAGACCCCCTTCGTCCCCCATTTTTCGTAAATACAGTCCATTTCCTTTCGATTAATTGCACATTTTTTGGTCTTCGAACCGAATGTTTTGATAAGTGACCTTTGTTTGTCGTTTTCGTAAAGTCTTTTGTTGAAAGTTCGTTTTATCGTTATATTTTTAATATTCTAAATTTATTTCGGGTAGGTAAGCAAAAATATTGTTGTAAAAAAAAAAGTTAAGTTAGTGGGAACGTTAAATCATTCACTTGTTTGTCGTTGGTTCAGTTTCAATTTTAGACTGGTAACACTGATATTTTTGTGTCAGTTGTCAACAGTTTTGATTTTAATTTTCAACTTCTACCCCCAAGTTAGTTTATGTTTTGTGGTGAAGTTGTTTGTCGTAATTTGTAATATTTGTTTTCTAAAATCCCTGTTAGTGGTGTGTTTATGTCAGTGTGGTTCAATAAAAAGTGGTTACAATGCCTAAAGACGATGTCGAGGTGGGCGTTGCTGACTCACTACGTGTGGAAAGGGACTACGCTATAATGAGGTTAGAATATCTTGCTATGTTGGATGACACTGATTTGGGATTATGCACTGACGCGGAGCTTACTTCTATAGCTAATGGTTTTCATGCAGCACAGATGAAGATCTTAGTGACACTTTCTCCAAAGGAACGTCGCGAAGAATTTAATTTTACTTCAATGTTCGACACTAAGCTTAGAACTATTAAGTCGCGGTTGAAATCTATTTTTAAACCTACTGTAACTGCTGCCGGTTCCCCAACGCAACAACCTAATTTACCCAAGCTTCCCAAAGTAAATATTAGACAGTTTGATGGCAAGATTGGTAATTGGATTACGTTTATTCAATTGTTTAATTCATTAATACATGACCGTAAAGACTTGACTGGTGTGGAAAAGTTACACTATTTATTGTCGAGTGTGCAAAATGAAGCTCACGATTTAATTAAAAATTATCCCATAACAAATGATAATTATTTGGTTGCATATAACACTTTGTATAAGCATTATAATAAAATTCGACTTATAGCCACTACATATTATGAGCGGCTTATCAATTGTGAGCCGGTCAGATCTTCTCGGGCTTGTGACTTGGAACGGGTTAATAGGATGTTCACCGAGAACTTGGCAATTCTAAATGGTTATAATTTGCCGGACAAGAATTTCATGCTGGTTCAGTTGCTATGGTCTAAATTGGATAGGAATACTAAAGAACAGTTTGAGCTTGAACATAACTCTGATGAAATTCCAGAGTATGAAAAGATTCAGAGGTTCATCGAAAAGCGGTTTCGTGCACTGGATGCTGCTGGCTCTAGTGTCGCTGGTAGCCCTCAGTCATCTAGTAGTAGGCAAACGAGTAAGCCTAAAATAGCACTTGTCGTATCCCCTCCAACGTGTATTTTATGTAAAGGTAAAGAACCACACAATCTTTCGGCTTGTCCAATTTTCTTAGGCTATGACCCTAGTGCCCGTTTTAGGTATGTGAAAGAAAACAGATTATGCATCTTGTGCTTGTCAAGTTCACATTCTGTAAAGTCGTGTAAATCTAGACAGCGTTGTGAACAGTGTAAGTACTCGCACAACACTTTGCTGCATTTTAACAATCCTGTTGCACAGGGACCTTTGGGGACAGATATGGAGATTTGTAAACCTAATTCAACCGTTTCGAAGCCAGTAGTTATGGTAGCAAATAATACTGTCGGTTCTAGCCTTTTTTCGACTGCCAAGGTACTGATAAGGGACATGCAAGGAAATTTAGTGTCGGTTAGAGTACTACTTGATTGTGCTAGTGCTTGCAATTTTATAACTGAAGCATGCGCCAAGAAACTTGGCTTTGAAATTAAGTATGGCAAGTACGCCATTAATGGCATAGGCCAATCGGTCGCCAAACCTGCTGGCACTTTATCGTGCACAATTTCACCCAATACTGGTGAATCAAAATATACCTTCTCGTTCGAGGCATACGTACTGCCTGCTATTTGTTCGGACATGCCAACCGAACACTTGAACCTTTCGTCGTGGCACCATATAAAGGGCCTGGACTTGGCTGACCCGAGTCTGCACAAGCCAGGGCCGATCGACATGTTGTTAGGTGTCGATATTTTCGCATCGTCCTTACGTCCAGGGTTAATTCATGGTAGCCCAGGCCAACCTATTGCCATAAATAGTATTTTCGGCTATATTATGATGGGTGGTTGCGCTGCGGACGATTGTCGCTCTCGCTCTCGCCGAAACTATTGTTGCGTTATTTCGGACGCCTTTTCGTTGGACGACTCGATCAGAAGATTCTGGGAATTGGAGCAGGTCAACTCCCCGAGTGACGTCATCCTGTCGAAAGAAGATCAGCTGTGCGAGCAATATTTTGTCGTTAGTTTTCGTCGCACAGAAGAAGGTAGGTATGTCGTTCCTCTACCTTTTGCTGATCCTTCTAACAAACCTGCTTTCTCTGGTTCACGTGCTATTGCACTGAAACGGTTTTCGTCGTTGGAAAGAAAGCTTCAGGGTAACCCTGAACTACAGAAGAACTACGTCGCCTTCATGGAGGATTACGAGAGGTGTGGTCATCTCGAGCGATGCGATCCTCCAGAGACGGACTGTGGGGCCTTCTTCTACATTCCTCATCACGGGGTCCTGCGGCCCTTGTCTATTAGCACCCCTCTTCGCGTTGTTTTTGACGCTAGTGCCAAGGACGCCCAGAGGACCTCGCTGAATGACACTTTGCTGCCGGGACCAAAGCTGCAGAACAATATCTTCCATTTGCTTCTCCGCTTTCGATGGCATGTTGTTGTCTTTACTGCGGACGTAAAGCAAATGTACAGGCAAATTTTGGTAACCCCCGAAGACGCTGATTACCAGCGAATCGTTTGGCGACCATCTATCAATGAGCCAATCAGAGATTATCGTCTACTCACTGTTACTTACGGTGTCTCGTCAGCCCCTTATCAGGCTCTCCGTACAATTGCTGAGATGGCTAAAGCATCAGCGGTGGACTACCCCAGTGGATCAACGGTGCTGGGCCGTGACATTTACGTCGACGACATCGTCACGGGCGCGGACTCGGTGGAGGAAGCCATGAAAGCTCGCTCGGAGCTTTCAATTATTCTAGCGTCAGGTGGCTTACACTTGCGCAAGTGGACGTCGAACAATCAGGGCTTTTTCGATGGGGTACCTCCTGAGGATCTATACTCAGAAGACTTTCGTGAGTTTGACTCGCTTGGTGGCATGTCCTTGAAGATTCTGGGCCTTCTATGGCTACCACATTGTGACAATTTCACCTTCAAGGTGTCCGCCAGGGATCGCCGCTGCACTAAGCGCACCATACTCTCCGAGATTGCACAGATATTCGACCCTCTCGGATTTCTTTCGCCTGTGACTTTCTTTGCAAAGTATCTGATGCAACTCCTCTGGGTTTCGGGTGTCGATTGGGACGAGGACGCACCGGAAAATATTAGTCTTGAATGGCAAGCACTCAAAAAACAACTCCCGTCGTTGAGTTCGCTAGCTGTTCCCCGCCGAATGGTCAAGGATTTCGTCGACCTACAGCTTCACGGATTCTGCGACGCGTCGGAACGCGGATTCTGCGCAGTCATTTACTGCAGAACATTGGACAATAATGGGTTGTGCACCGTCCAACTAGTTTGTGCTAAGTCCAAAGTGGCACCACTTCGCAAATTGTCGATACCTCGTCTGGAATTGTTAGCGGCAGTCTTGTTTTCGGATTTGTCGGCTTCAGTCGTTGAAGCTTTAAAACCTTTTCACGCTGTCAGTCGGATCTTTGCATGGTCCGACTCCAGCGTGGCGCTAACTTGGATCAAGTCGTGTCCATCCAAGTGGCAGACTTTCGTGGCCAATCGTGTCAGCCATATCCAAGATACGATCCCTCCTGACTGCTGGCGGCACGTGAGGACTTCCGAAAATCCGGCTGACTGTGGGTCTCGAGGTCTCTTACCTAACGACCTAATCAACCAATCTAGCTGGTGGGATGGGCCTTCCTGGCTTTCGTTAGCTTTCGAAGAGTGGCCAAGATCTACTCTGTCAGCCGACGTGGATGTTGTTCACGAGGAGCATAAGGTGACCGTTCTTGTGACGGCTCTTGGCGAAGATATGGTTGAGAATCTTTTGTCAAGATATTCGTCGTTAAGGACTCTTCAACATGTTCTGGCCTACTGCTTTCGTTTCGTCCACAACACTAAAAACCGGAAGATGCCTGGCAAGTTGCTTCTCGGTCCCTTGGCACCTGTCGAAATAAAAGACGCTCTTATGTTTCTCGTTCGGTTTGTTCAGGAGCGCAGTTTCTCGTCGGAAATCGAGAAACTTAAGAATAAATTACCCAACTCTCTCCCCAAGAGGTTTAGAAAACTGGCTCCATTCTTGGATGACGCGGGTCATTTGAGGGTGGGCGGACGCCTGTCACGAGCTTCTCTCGACTTTGACGTGAAGCATCCGCTGCTTCTGCCTCGTGATCATCGGCTTACCGTTCTGTTGATTACTGAATACCACAACAGATTCATGCATCCAGGGTTACAAACGCTTCAAAATTTGTTAGCGCAACATTTTTGGATACTGTCTACGAAACGAGCCATCCAAGCCGTAACATCGAAATGCCTGAAATGCTTTCGTGTTCGTCCGTTAGGTGCTCCGGCGCCTTTCATGGGTGATCTACCTTCGTACAGAATCAACCAGCTCAAACCATTTTCGAGTGCTGCTGTCGATTTCGGTGGACCTTTCGATATTTCTCTCGGTCGCGGACGTGGAAATAAGACGTACAAAGGCTACATCTGTGTCTTTGTTTGCACCTCGACTAAGGCTGTCCACACCGAACTTGCCACCGAACTCTCATCAGAAGCTTTCCTAGCCGCTCTTAGACGATTCATAGCGCGCCGAGGTCGATGCAGTCGCTTAGTGTCAGACCAAGGCAAAAATTTCGTTGGCGCCAGTAACATTTTGGCGCGTCTCATCGGAAATGCTGCGCAAACGGACCAAATCCGGTTTGAATTTAACCCGCCGGGAAGTCCGCATTTTTCGGGCTTGGCCGAGGCTGGAATCAAGGCTGTGAAAACCCACTTGTTGCGTGTCGTTGGTCAGCAAAGGCTGACTTACGAAGAATTCTCCACAGTCTTGGTTCAAGTCGAAGCTCTTTTAAACTCGCGACCACTCACTCCACTCAGTGCCGATCCCAATGACTTGTCTGCTTTAACTCCGGGTCTTACAACGGAGCCTTTATCGGTTGTGCCAGACGAGGACTTGTCCGACACCAGAGTCAGCGTTGTGCAGCGCTGGAAAATGCTCCAGAAAATGCAGCAAGATTTCTGGAAGAAGTGGTCCCAAGAATATATGCACACGCTTCAACAGCGCATGAAGTGGCATGACAAACAGTCCAGTGTAGAGAAGGGTTCATCGGTGCTTATAGTCAACGAACAAACCAGTCCCATGAGGTGGCCTTTGGGTCGTATTGTGAATACCCACCCTGGCTCTGACGGCATCTGTCGCGTAGTTACGGTGCGCACGGCTTCTGGCTTGTACAAACGGCCTGTTGTCAAATTATGCCCCCTGCCTGTTTAAAATTTTCTTCGCAACTCTGTGTTTTGTCCTTTGTAATTTTTGTTTAATGTAATTAAAATACTAATGTATTTTGGTGGGCGGAATGTTCACTTTCGTCCAATCTTATTTAGTAGCTTAGTAGTTTATTGTGGTCACACTGTCGTTATTGAACGGCCCTGATTGGCCACCCCGGTTCCCCCCACCACTCATTAGTTCGTTTATTTTTCGTTACTTTTATAAAAAAGTTCCTGTTTGAATTTTGAGCTGTGAACATCTCTGTCGCTGAACTATTTAAAATTCCCACTACTTTCGCGGATTAAAGTATTTTAGTGTAGTATAGTGTGTGTTGGAGTCTCCCGGCGCGGCACCAGGACCTAAATCCGAGGCTAAGTGCGATCGCTGAAGGTAAAGTTAACAGTAGATCTAGGGAAGCTGGAGACGATCACCAACGGTGTGTCGCTACGGACGCCAAGGATCCCACATACAGCAGATCCGGAGCCACCAGGTCAGACCACCAACTCACTAGTTTGATTTCTAGATAGATTGCTTGATTTGCTTTTAAAATACACAATATTCTTGCTTAGAACCCATAGACCCCCTTCGTCCCCCATTTTTCGTAAATACAGTCCATTTCCTTTCGATTAATTGCACAATAATATTAGTTAGGATAATATTCCGTAGGGAACTACAACAATCCCATTGCGTCCACATTCAATTCCCAAATCGTCCACTTCCTATCTCGTTCACATTCCCAAATCGTCTACTTCTACGTCATGCACATTACTACCTGAGCTGAGAATGCGGGCGAGTTCGGAATGTGGACGAGATTGTGGACGAGATGTGGACGACTTGGGTATGTAGACGAATTAGGATTGTATACGATTTGGGAATGTGGACGAAATGGGATTGTTGACGAACTAGGAAATTTACAAAATGGGAATGTGGACGAAGTGAAGTCAAACTAAATAAAATGAAAAGTTGTCAATTATTACAGACTGGTGATTTCACAACTGATTAATTTCGCAAAATGATCATTTTTATAAAACAAACTTAACCTAACCAATACGGTTCCACACGATCCTGAAATAAATCACGAAATACTTTGTTTCAGAAAAAAATTCAGATTGTGAAATGATAATTTTGCAAAACAAATCACTTGTGAAACGTTTGTCTGCGAAATATCGGATACCACAGGATACACTCACCATCCGATATCCGCAGAGCCGAAGTGACCTCATCACTGAAGTTGACATGGCCCGGAGTGTCCATGATGTTGAGCAGATGCGACTTGCCCTTAATGTTCTTGAGCATGAGTGTGACCGGCATGGCTTTGATGGAGACTCCCCGTTCCTGCTCCACGAACAGGGTGTCTGTGTACCGCATGGGGATGGTGGTTTCATTGTTGACAGTGCTGGGATGGGTTTGCCTCATGAGACAGTCCACAAACGAGGTTTTGCCTGAAAGTTTAGTACAATTAAAATAAAATAAAAAAACATTTTCATTTCTGTTCTTTTTGCTTTTTTCATTAAGTTGAGGCAGAGGGAATTAATGGTACGGTTTGTTTACATAGGTAGCAAGTTTCATAGAATGACACTATACTCATAATACAGACTTCGCCTAGTTTGAGGTTAGGTCAATAAAATTGGTGTCAGTGAGGGCTACCTCAAGTCAAAAACTCGCTAGAATCGTTAGTGTCGAGTGTGGTCTATCTGTTATTCTCCACCAATGAGAGACAGGCTAGTGGCCTATGATTGGTGGAAATTGACAAATAGACCTCACTCAACACTAGAGTTCTTAGTGAATTTTAGACTCACAATAAACCCACATTATCTTATGACATTTATTTATTTTATACTAGCTGTTGCCCGCGACTTCGTCCGCGCAGATTTCGGTTATCGCTATCCCGCGGGAACTATATAATTTTCCCGGATAAAAAGTAGCCTGTTATTTTATTCCTCAATATTCAAACTATCTTCTTACCAAATTTCATCCAGATTGGTGCAGCGGTTTTCCCGTGAAGAGGTAACAAACAGACAGACAGAGAGACAGAGTTACTTTCGCATTTATAATATTAGTTAGGAAGTTAGGATGTTTATTTCAGGTTTTTAGGTATTAGTATAACGTTTTTATTTAGGTCTGTGTTGAGTGTGTTGTACTGATATTCTTGTTTAATCTGATTTAATGTGTATATGTAATTACTAACATAGAAATAAGGGACTAATGTAACTAACTAGATGGTTCGATAGTTTCATAAGTAATTATTTTTTTGTATGGCTTTCACTCTTGTTTTTTTTTGCAAGGAGTATTTTGCCAATGTCAGCGTTTAGACATTGCACACGTGAGATGATTGTATAAGTTAAATAAAAGCTTGTAAAAATTGTTTAACTAGTACTATGACTTACCATTATGCAGATGCCCCATCAATGTGACATTCCTCATCAAGTTAGTGTTGTCCAGCATGTCAGCAAGGTACTCCATGTCGTAGGTCGTCTCCGGGAGCTCCTGCTCCTGCATTTGGAACTTCTTGTGCTTGATCGGCTCCACCAGGGGCTTGTCCAGGGCTTGGGTGTCCTCTTCTTGGACCACAGTCTCCACATCTGGTCCGTACACTTCTACAGCTTGAGGGTAGTAACTGAGGAAGGATTGTAATCTTAAGATTCACAGTTTGTTCAAAGGAGAGTACTGTGGGGAGTAGCTCATGAGGTGGACACTGTAGAGGATGGGGTGGTTTATTACTCCAAAACAGGAACTTAAACTTGTGGGGTAACAGAGGATTTAATAAATTTTTTGGTGGAGTGTGTCCAGAACGAAAGCATCAGATGCAGATATTTGGGGTGGTTGGACCTGAGTAATGGAGGGATTAATGTTGTGTTGTCCAACCCTTTGTTTGGAGACGCTGTCCAAATTTGCAAATTTGTAGAGAGCTCCTTCATTGCTAGGGAAACTAGCACTGGAGGCAGTGCTCCGTAAACTATTAATACCCAGAGTCTCCCCATGAGGCTGACATGGTCACAACAGGTGTACCAAAGCCTCAATAAAATATAAGATAGAAAAAAAAATTTACACATTTGTAGAGAGGCTCCTTCATTGCTAGGGAATCTAGCACTGGAGGAAGTGCTCCGTAAACTATTAATACCTAGAGTCTCCCCATGAGGCTGATATGGTCAGACCAGGTGTACCAAAGCCTCTATAATACATAAGATAAAAAAAAAGTTTGTTCAAAGGAGAGTACTGTGGGGAGTAGCCCAGATGGTGGGCACTGTATCGGACGGGGATGTTTATTACTCCAAAACAGGGGCTTAAAATTAACACAATGTTATCACATACAAGGACCCAGCCCTACTGATCTACCTTCAGAAGCCAGGAGCGTTAATTTATTCCAAAACTACTCTGAATTTAAAAAGGGACAGATTAGTCTACAGTCTGCCGGTGTTTGCGTTATATACAACCTACTCCTACAAACACACAGAAATCGGAATAAGCAGGTATATAGAAGTTGCATAGTGGCGTGAACTTGTCGCCACACTGGTAACTCTTACGCTGAAAGTTTTAGAATAGTGACTCAGTGCTGCTCGAAAGATCAGAGTGAAAAATTGAGTTTTGCAACATTTTCTAATTGCGAAAACTTTTCCACAGTCTGTCTGTATTTCTTGAGGAGTAATAAACAGGATACCATGAAACATGGGGGCGGGACAGAACAAGGGACTCACACTGTTCTTGATTTAAAGAGGTTGTCGGAAAAATTCCTGCATTTTCCGAGGGCAAAGGTGGAAAGATGGTTATGAAGTACTGCAGTATATTTTTTACTAAAAAGGCTAAAATTTTGCATAGAGGTTGCCGTTATGATGTAGACGAGGACTAAGGGCGGATTTGTGGAAATTCCCACGGGACAGAGAAAAAACAAGATTTGTGCGCATACCAAGTCGTGGGCAAAAAGTTCCTACTATAATGCCAAGTTACACAGTATGTATCAAACTTAAATGCACCTGGAGTAGTGAGTCAGTCAAAGAGACTCACGGGAATGTGTGAATAACTTGAGAGGCGCATATAAATTTGAAGCGTAATGTACTTGCGGTATCATGATTGGCTCACCGTTTGTCCTCGTGGAGCACGACGGACATGGGCGCAGCCTCAGGCTCCACGTCGGGGTCCTCGTCATCGTCCATGGCATCTTCATCACCGTCACGGTTATCGTAAACGCTGTGCTCATCATCCGAGTCCGAATCTAAATCCGGCCCGATGTAATTCCCAAACTCGTCGTACAAATCGCCGTCCATCTTGCTGGATTTCTTTTACAAGCGGTGAGTGAATGTTATTCGTATGGCTTACACCGTAAAATTATATAAAACAAGCGTAAGGTAAAATCAAAACAAAAGCCGCTGTGTCTGGCTTGCTTGGCTACTGCTACATAACCTCAAAATCAACTCAATTTTTTATTTTACTTAATTCATCCCATAAGGGATAGGCAAAGGAACTGAGTCCATACAGCCACGTCTGATGTGTTTTGTAAATTTCTGTATATTAAAGTCCTGTCATCGTTAGAGTTGCGTCAGTCTGTCCTAGTCACGTCCTGTCAACTGCTCATGCCTTCCGTAAAGCGATAGTGTACTTTACGGCGAGCTACGGCGAGCAGCAGCCGGCGGATATTTGGGGGTCACAAACAGAGGGAATACGCGTTTTCACTTGAATTTTTCATTTGCTGGGCACTTTCACGTCAATTTGTTGTATAATACACTATCTTTATTATCCACCAAACGACATTAAGCACAGAAAGTAAAATTCAATTAACGACACGATCCACTCTCATCGGTTTCCCGCCAAATTCTCCCAAAATCGACTCAAACTCAAACTCAAAATTTACTTTGCGTTTCGTTTCCTTTCTTATCCTCGATTGTCATAGAAGCTACAACAGTGCCCTCTGTAAGCAAATCTGAGCTGGAATCTGGAATGTAGCCACAACCCGCTCAAGACGTTTAACTATGCTTTTACTTAATCTGTGGTCCATAGTAGTCTGACTACTACTACTCCGAAAATCGAAGTTCGTATCGTATCGTCCCACTCACTCTCGTATTAAAAAATATTAGCTTGAGAGGGACGGCACGATACGAAGTTCGAATTTTGCCCTTCGTAGTCGGGGGCGGCCCTATTTTCGGATGGCCCTGGTAGCCAAAGCTCAATAAATAAATAAAAAACTGTTAACTGTCACTGTCACTGCACTGTCATATTCCATGCTTTCATGTTGTGGTCTGGTCTCTTGGCTTGGCTCTTGGTCTTGCATCCACCAGTAAAAGTAAACCGAGAGTGAACATCTACAGGCCTTCGCAAAGGCGAAGGTTAAGATATTTGCTTGTGTCTCTTGACAGCACCCAGAGCGTGATTTAGGACCATGCCTGAAGAACGTATTAACTCGTTCGACGAGGACGCTTCCAAACCGAAAAAGCGGAAGTCAGTATTAAAGGATATGCCGGGTATGACAGCAGAACAACTCAACGCTCGAGCTAAACAGTTCCTAGAGTCAAAGAAAAACGCTAACAAACTAGTGGAGATACTGGAGTTGTTTAAAGTAAGTTTGACCCGAAGTTCTACCGGTATCTTTCTCGCCACATGGTGTTTTTATGAGAAAGATAAATTTTTCCTTGTCCCACACCATTGCTAAGTATCCAGATTTATTTTATGACTTAATTATCCTTCTGATCAAATAACTTGCTCCAGTGATTTAACCTCAAAACCAAATTCGTACGTGCCCCGCGCGCAAACAAGTTTATTCATGCTAGCGGCCAGGCACGCACACTGAGGCACCTTTGAGAACGGTAAAAAAAAAGCGCCGTGAAATGCTCGCGAGGCGCGTACGAATACGAATTTGAGTGGATGGGCGAACCCCGAGGCTGCCTCTAATTTGTACCCACCTTAAGGTTACTAGTGACTGATGTGTTTGTTTTACAGTGTGAAACTGCAGATTATACACCGGTGCTCTTGACCGTGCAGAATATCTTTACCGAGTTGCTGCATCGTCGTGATATGGTGGAAATTGTCGAATCCACAAAACCCTCAAGTAAGATTCTGAATAATTCATTATACCTGGAGTCTCCTCGTAAGACTGACATGGCCAAACCAGGTGTACCAAAGCCTCGATTGAATTACATGGGTGGTAGGACCTTGTGCAAGGTGTTGTGCTCCGGTGTGGGGAGTAAGACAGTCAGGGGAATTACGGGCACAAGAGGCATTGAAGTTTTACAGCTACCACAAAATTGTTATAGCTTCAAAGAACAATATTTTTCTCCACAGAAGACACACCCGCAACTATTTACGCTAAATGGCTCCGTGACAACTACGAACTGGCTTACAAAGCTATTGTGGGCTGCACAAAGCGTGGAGACCATGACAGCAGGATTCAGGGACTCGTCACAGCCTTCAAACTGCTCAAAGAGGAGGGACAGAACCCCTTGAAGTCTAACCTGGAGATATTCTTCCCGAAGGAACGCTTGGAGGTAACTACCAGTCTCACGCAAGTCAGTTGAGTATAGCCTGACATGTTTCATACTAATCTGTTGTCCTTCCTCTGGGAGCACATGCTTTGGCGATAGCGAAAAGAAGCTGACAGCAGTGCACAACTACCCTCGTTTTCCTATTAGTATCAAAAATTCAAAGGTAGGTTGTTGCTTTTTAAGAATAGCACCAGGACTTGTAAAGTCATAAGAGTAATGTAAAATTTTTGGCAGATGGAAAATCACTTGTTTAAATATCCTTATGTCTGGCTTTGCGGATTCAGAAGTAATAATGACCTGGTTTTATAATTAAATGTGCAATGGCGAATGGTCTTTAGTTAAACATAATTTCTTGAACCCCTGACTTAAAAAGAGGTTATAAGTTTGACATGTGTATCTGTGTCTGTCTGTGGCATCATAGCTCCCAAACAAATCAACTGATTTTGATGCGGTTTTTTTTATTCGAAAGCTAGTATAATCGAGATAGTTCTTAGCTAAGTTTCATTAAAATCGGTTCAAAAGAAAACATCGTGAGGAAACCCGCACACTCCTGCGAAGCATTTCAATAGTGTGTATAGCCCAAGCCCTCTGATGCCGAGAGGAAGCCTGTGCCCAGCAGTGGGACGTATATAGGATGTTGATGATGTTGATGACATTGCCATGCCGCTAACATTAAACTCTGCCATTCTTAATCCATTTAATGTTACTGTAGTGACTTGCATTAGACATAAAGAAAATGGGATATAGACCGCGATTACGCGATTAGGTTTGATGAGCTCCCGATATTTCGACGCAGTTACATGCATCATGATCACTGGCAGACTGACGAAACGAGGGTAGATACTATTTTATTTTTTTTATTTAATTCATCCCATAAGGTGTGTTTTGTAAATTTCTGTATATTAAAGTCCTGTCACCGTCCGAGTTGTCAGTCTGTCCTAGTCACGTCCTGTCAACTGCTCATGCCTTCCGTAAAGCGATAGTGTACTTTACGGCGAGCTACGGCGAGCAGCAGCCGGCGGATATTTGGGGGTCACAAACAGAGGGAATACGCGTTTTCACTTGAATTCTTCATTTGCTGGGCACTTTCACGTCAATTTGTTGTATAATACACTATCTTTATTATCCACCAAACAACATTAAGCACAGAAACTAAAATTTTATTAACGACACGATCCACTCTCATCGGTTTCCCGCCAAATTCGCGGGTAGCTACTAATGTTGCGTAGACCATGCTCTGGCTACCCGCATTTTTGCGCGGCGACTACGCGCACTGCCACTACTATCGGCCGCGTTCTCACTTAATCTCCCGGTCTCGCACAATATCCCGTTTTCATTATGTCTAGTTACTGTAGTGAATGACAACATTTTCATTCACTACAGTAACTAGATTCGGTTGAATTCTAAAGTACTTGTATCCACATGAGATTACTTTTATTTTCTGTTTTTCTAAATGACCTGCCTAGCATGCGAGTAATTTATAGTCCCTCTGGAAGCGCATTGTTCGGCAGCACGGCAACGAAACGCCCTTAGCCAAGGCTTTGCTCGCGCGAAAATTACTCTCTAATGTTATATGTGCGAATGTTACGTGTATGTCCCCTTATTCTTCGTACATAACCAAGTAGATTGAGTCTACTGTTTTAAAAACCCCCGACGCAAAAAAGGGGTGTTATAAGTTTGACCTGTGTATCTTGGTGTGGCATCGTAGCTCCTAAACGGAGGAACGGTTTCGGACGCGTTTTTTTTTTTAATCAAAAGCTAGTGTTATCGAGAAGGTGCTTTAGCTGAGTTTCATAAAAAACGGTTCAGCTGTTTTTGAGATATTACATTTTGTATCTCTCTCCTGTTTCTAAAACACTGTAATGTTTTTGTTAATCTTTATTTTCTAATGATATAGTGAGTTTTCTTTGTGTAATTTATCTGTGGTTATGTATTGTAAGAGCTAATGCTAACTTGTTTTTAGAAAAAATTACTTTATGCCAAGTTTCTTGCGGCGCATTCTTCTTGGTCAACATGGTCATTCCGAAATCGCTGATAGGAATTGGCATAACAAGGTGCCAAACAAACTGATTGGATTCCCAAATTTATCATTTGGCTAAAATCCTTTTTTTTTTCGAAACTGTAAATATTTCACGATTTCTATAAAACTAACCTAACCTAACCTAAACGGAAAGGGTTCTACGAAGATGGCCATGAAATAAATTCTGCAATATTTACAGTTACGGAAAAAAAAGCATTATGGCCAAATCATAAATTTGGGAACCAATCAGTTTCGCAAACGGCCTTTGGCCACATGAAAGGATCCCCGCTCTGGTAGATTCCAAAAAATACTTGTAAAAGAGCATTCAACTGCCTATTTGCCGACAAAATTTTAGAATTTAGAATATTAGTTCTGTACTGTCAGCTATAGCGAACGGACGTAAGGTAAAGCAGTGAGTCTGTTCCAGAGCATATTTGGGGCGATCCTCGATCGGGAGGCGTCGACGACGGCGCTGATCGAACGGCTCCGAGTCTTCGCGAGCTGCCGCGACGTGCAGCAGCAGGGGCTTCGGGTGCTGGCGTCGCAGACCGAGCCGTGAGTACCTATGTACTTATATAGTCCTTGCCGTGTTCAAAACACTTATTTTTTTATGTTTTTTTTTTATACGACGAAGAAGCAAACGAGCAAGTGGATCACCTGATGGTAAGTGATCGCCAGTGCCCATAGACAACTGCAACCCGTCACCAGCAGTAAAGTAATTTGGTATCGGATTCGATATTTCAATTTTGAAAACCAACGTAATTTACAATCATAGTGAAATAAAACGGATCACTCGAGTATCTAAGTCGAGTTCAGTCCGACATGTATAAATAATAATGTGATAATTTACAATAAAAAAAAACAGTCTACGAAACATCAGCTCGGTATGTTTGTCTATGATAAAAAAAAAACAGTCAAATTCGTGACAGGTATGGGTATGATATGCCTTCGGCTCCTGAACCCAGCATCTTAGAGTACTTATAATATGTGTGTAGATGAAGTTATGTATGCAACTCCACATAATTAGAACTTAAAACACTCGTGAAAACCACACTCGTGTTTTAAGGACCCTCATTATGTAGCAGTTGTATAAACTACTATTAAATACCACCAAAAAAAGTCGAGAGCTGTTTGAGGTGTTTCGTTTCATCGGTAAGTGCTTGTCCTTCTAGTCATCGACTTACTAACACCATGGATTTTTGGTCTAGTTCAAAATTCACGAAAAATGTGTCCCAGTACAACACGGCATTTTTCGATGACAGCGATACGTCATAGCGCTGTCGTTTGACCAAACTAAGACTGGCTGACGCTCGACTAGTGGTCTTTTGGTTCAAACGCTTTCAAGCGCTAAGCCGAAGTCCGTGGTGTTGGTAAGTCAATGTTTCTAGTGAATGAATCGAACGAAAGTAATACAATACAGGGAAATGATTCGAGGCTGTCATTTTGATGAGTGTGAAGAGTGGAAGTAAAATTAAGAAATTGCAGGAAATGTGAATGAAAAACATTTGATTATTCATCTTCTTATTTATTCGAACTTAAATACTTAACGTACACAATAGGCGGTTTAGGAAAAAAACTAAATGTATACTCACAATAGTAATATATTTCGCAATAATTTTAAGACTAGTAACTATTCTAGTAAATTCAATTTGATTTGAATCTTAAATCTGGGTGTTAGGGTTGAAATTGTAACTACACTCATGTGGTTGCTTATTATACTATGCCTGGAAAAGGGTTTACCACTGCCCATAGACACCACAACCCCGGAGGGTTTGCAGATGCGTTGCCAACCTAGAGAGATTAGATGAAATGCCTCTTGTGCCCGTAATTAAACCGGCTGTCTTACTCTCCACACCGGAACAAAACAGTGCAAGCACTGCTGCTTTGCGGCAGGATTAGCGAGTAAGATGGTGGTAGCGATCCGGACGGACTTTGCATAAGGTCCTACCACCCGCAAGTAGTACTTAATAGTAGTAACACACACACACACACACTGGGTAAATGCTAATGTAAATGCTGTATGTTCCTCGATTACTCAAAGACGGCGTGACCGATTTAAAAATTATTTTTTTTGTTTGAAAGGGTATACTTTCTAGTAGGTCCCATTGTCACCAAGTTAGGATCTGATGATAGGATCCCAGGGAAATCGAGGGCAACCCTCAAATTTTATAGGTAGCATGTGTTTCATATCTTTTCGAAAGCTATTCAAGTACTTGCGTCTGGTAGTCACCATGGTGGTTGATGAGGTGATGATGGAAGGTACAACTCCTTAGTGGTTAGGAGTTGGAGGATATTTTTTTTAAATATTAACGTAGCTTAAAATTGTGAGACAAAAAGTAAAACCGCCTTCAAAAACACATAAAATAATCCTCTAAAGCCATCAGTTTTATGGCCTACAAAGTCGGTGCTACATTCGAAGAATAGGTATTCCGCTTCATACTTATATACGCAACAAAATTATAAACAACCAAACGCGCGTGCGGCGACGCCGGCCTGAGTAGTTTGTTTAACGAGTACTCTAATATCGTGACCTCGAGCCCGTCCGGAGCGGGAGTTTCCGTTCTACTATGTTATTATTTATTCTTATGCCGACTTCGTATTTGTGGTAGGCCATAAACTGATTGCTTTAGAGGATTATTTTATGTGTTTCTGAAGGCGGTTTTTGTCGTTTGATTTCACATGAAATAAGGTAGACCCATCCGTAAGTATCTGAAACTTTTATTTCGGATTCGGTTACGCTTAGGTACGGATAGGTTTTCAATTCGATTCGGTTATCCGATAGTTGCGGTTTCGGTTACGGAGCTCTCTGGCAGTGGCTAGTCGACCATGTAGCGGTGTTTGGGTATCGGCGACCAGAATGTCTGCTCGTCTTGCTCAGGGATCGGCATCCAGTTGTGGCCTGCACAATAAATTAATAAACTACCTACTGCTGTGAGCTGAAGACCTCGCCGACCTCATTTTTGGTCAATTTCCGTTTATTTTTTAAAAAAGGAATCCAAAAACGAATAGACAAAAAACTTGTGTATAACTTCCCGGTCGGGGCAGATGTTTGTATGATGAATACGAATGTTTGTTCTCGGGTCTTGGATGTTTAATATGTATTTAAGTATGTATTTATCTATATAAGTATGTTTATCCGTTGTCTAGTACCCATAGTACAGGCGTTGCCTAGTTTGGGACTAGGTCAATTGGTGTCAATTGTCCCATGATATTTATTTATTTAATTTATCGAACTTGATCACAAATTTTCAAAAGATCGGGTAATTTTTGAACATTTTCCGTTTTTAGAGTTCCGTACCTCAAAAGGAAAAAACGGAACCCTTATAGGATCACTTTGTTGTCCGTCTGTCTGTCTGTCTGTCAAGACCCTTTTTCTCTGTAACGCGTGGAGGTAGCATGCTGAAATTAATATCAAATACCTGCGGTCCCTTGAACCTGTGAATCAACCTTCTAAGTCAAAGCATCAAAAGATACAGTCATTTAAAATTCTGTCTCCATACAAATTGCCGTACCCTGACAACCTAAAGGGCACTTCCAGTTGTCTTAGAAACTTGAAATTTGGTACGAAGGTAGCTCTTATAGCGTAACCACTCAGAAAATTCTCAAAATCTTAAATTTTTATGTCTGTCCGTAGATTTCACAGACCAATATAAGATGACCCCACACTGCGTACATTTTGCTTAGGAGCAAGGCTCTGCTAACACTGGACTTCTTAAAACACTGGGGAAAAGCGTTAAAATCTTTCTACGCAACCCTCGTGCGCAAGTCCGACTCGCACTTGGCCGGTTTTTGAAGTCGGTTAAAAAAAGAATCGACAAACAAACAAGAACCGACCCGTTTGTCTATTACAGACATGATTTTTTTTTCCGTTTTTATAGATAACGGTACGGAACTCTTCGTGCGCGAGTCCGACTCGCACTTGGCCGGTTTTTATGTATCTAACATGACATCCACCTATCCGCGGATGTCAAAAGATCTGCATCCGCAACATCCCCGTTGTGTATAAACGTTAGCGTGCTAAGGGCATAAGAATAAATAATAATATAGTAGAACGGAAACTCCCGCTCCGGCTGGGCTCAAGGTCACGATATTAGAGTATTCGTTAAACAAACTACTCAGTCAGGCTGTCACGGCCGGCGTCGCTGCACGCGCGTTTGGTTGTTTATAATTTGGTTGTAATAGTTTTACGTGAGCCTGTATGTATTTTATTTTATATTTGTAGGTAAGTAATGCTTACTTAAATCACTTTGAATGGCTTCATTTGGTATGGCACTAATAATAACTTCTTATTAAGAAGTGTCTATAATTATGTAGGTACGTAATGATTTATAAATCTTATATTTTGTAAAACTGGAATAAAATAATGATTTCAAAGTAAAGAAAAACTTATGTCTTAGTGATATTATCTTTAGGCGTAAGTACCTAATATTTAACAGCAAGCAACCCTAGCAACACGCCTGGATGACAGAGGGGTGTAACGACGTGAAGGGGGAAGTAGGTATATGTATAAATCGCGGCGTTTTGGACTCGGTCAAAAGAGATTCCGTTCTACTATGTTATTATTTATTCTTATGCTAAGGGGTCTGTTTCTATGCCAAATCTTTGCCCACGACTGTGGCAACACTGACCTGCGTACAGATAGGACTTTCCACCGCGGCCACGGTAGTTCAGCCGCGCGGCCGCATCTTGTATGTGCGCCTTGCGAGGCACCTGGCTTATTCGCGCCATCGCGTACACTTGCCAGCTCTGGAACAAGACCGCCAGCAAATAACAAGTGTTTTATTTTTATTAGAAGAGGCCTAAACGCCTCAAGTTTCTAATAACACCTGTCTTTCTGTATGTGTTCGAAACCAATCCAAGATAATGAAAAGCGGGTCATGCTGGTAAATGAGTACCGCCATTTTCCCATTTTTGAGAACGTTGGCAATAAACCGGTGTCCTGTCATGGCGACAAAAGGATTGCTGTGTTGTCACGGCGACAATAACCAGCTGTCGTGTCACAGCGACAATAAACCGCTGTCCTATCACGGCCACAAAAGGTCGCTGTGTTGTTACGGTGACAATATACCGCTGTGTTGTCACGGCGACAAAAGGATGCTGTGTTGTTACTGCGACAATAAACCGCTATCCGGTCACAGCGACAATAAACCGCTGTCCAGAGGGTCGAGCACGACTTTACGAATGCTGCGTAACGTAAAATCGAATAGTAAACGTTGTCGAGTTTGTATAACGTTTGGAACAGCGCCCGCCCGTGAGCGTATTTTGAACAAAAATTTTGTATGAGGTTTCTCGATACGATAACCTTAACGTTACGCTGCTTTCGTAAAGTCGTGCTCGACTCTCTGTCACGGCGGCAAAAGGACCGCTGTGTTGTCACGGCGACAATAAACCGCTGTCCTGTCACGGTGACAGTTGCCAGTGCGCATGCGCTTACCTCGCAGAGCATCATCCCCACCACCTGGTTGTCGCCCGTCTGTTTGAAGCGCACGTCTGCCGGATCCAGCTTCTTGCCTTCGGGTACGCCTGGAAAACAAAATGGCGCTTACTAAGTACGCCGTAGATTTATATTGGTTACTAGCTTACGCCCCGCCGGCTTTGCCCCCGTGAAATATTTCAATATGGGCCCCTATCCCGCGGAAATTTCGAAAAATCCCTTCTTAGTGCACCTCTAGGATACTCAAGGTATATGTTTGCCAAATTTCAAGTCTCTAGCACCAATAGTTTAGACTGTGCGTTGTCTGTCAGTCAGTCAGTCACTGTACTGTTTTATAACCAGGTAAGGTAAGGTAAGGTATTAAATTCTTCGAAAAATTCTACTTTGATTGGCCTAATGTTATAATAAATAAATAATAAATATCACGGTGGACCCTTTTGACCATCCCTGATGTAAAGAAATAGAAACAAGCGATGATATTATTAGTAAAGATACGTTATAATGCTCGCAAAACAATCGATAACATGTTCCGAACGGAGTGACGGCACTCACACGTACACACGTTTTATTTCACTACATTGCTAAATGGTGTAAAAGAGATGAGGTAATTGAGACGAAAAGTACAAAAAAAGACAACTATTCTGCACGTTTTATGTCCTATTGCCCAGTTATGATACGAATACGATTGTCCAGGCCCCTGATTCACCAACTACAATTGTCAGTTTTCAATGACAATTCGGTGTCAACTGCTGACTTGAAGAGCTTTTGTTTTAGCGCGCTTCATATTGGCAAAGAAATGTAATGATTAATGAAATGTAAATGATTATTTTCATTGATTCAGAAAATAGTTCCATGTCTTGCCACTAATGCGTAACTGTAGAAGTTCCGTAGTGGGTGAGCCGCTTGATTAAGCTACTCATAGATGGTGCTGAGGAGAGATCTTCCAAATAAAAATATGACACAAGGCATTGAAAAATTCGTTAGGTACACCAACGTTAAGTATAGCTTAATTGGTGGAGCGTGGTACGGATTACCGAGGTTGCTGGTTCAAGTCCAGCTGCTTAACGGATTTTTCTTTGCATTGTCATTGTATAAAGAAATGTAGTTCGAATTGTCATTGAAAACTGACAATTGTAAATTTGTTTTTTTTTTTATACAACGAGGAAGGCAAGCGAGCAAGTGGTTCACCTGATAGTAAGTGATCACCACTGCCCATAGACACCCGCAACTCCGGAGGGTGTGCAGATGCGTTGCCAACCTAGAGAGCTAAGATGAAATGCCTCTTGTGCCCGTAATTACACCGGCTGTCTTACTCTCCACACCGGAACACAACAGTGCAAGCACTGCTGCTTAGCGGCAGGATTAACGAGTAAGATGGTGGCAGCGATCCGGACGGACCTCGCACAAGGTCCTACCACCCGCAAAACAGGTGGAACAGGGGCCTGTTCTTCATGGTCACGTTGGCGTGGTAACATGTAACATGGCGTCATTGTTATTAATGACCGAATGAAATATAGTAATTTCGGCTAATTTACTTGTGGTAAGTGGTTCCGTGACCTTTGTTATTTTTATACTTAATTAGTGCATTTACTGACACACGGCGGCATTTAGTCGCCGTAAACACGATTAGTGGCGCCTATCGAGCACGCGAGTATCGTCTACTCACTCGAGAACCACTGAGGCCTAGAAGCACCCACCCTCTGGACACCGCATCTTCTATAATTTACTTGGAAAGTCATTACGAAAAAAGCCGCGGCGAGCGGGCCGGGGGAGTGCGTCGTGATTGGTTCATAGTTTGTCATCTCGCTTGTCACCTGGTCGAAAGCGAGCCGCGATTCGAGGCTAGAGAGATTTACAGGTGCAAATGAGCATATGCGTTTCGGAAACGTTCGCCCTGACATTTGGTGTCCAGAGGGTGGTTGGTGCGTGCCTAGGAGGCTACACTGCTGACATATTTACGTCTTCTTATATGTAATATCATTATAAACAAGCAGAAACCTTGCATCGGCTCGTACATGAGGTACTGGCCGCGGTCGCCGTTTTCCACCAGCAGGCTCATCCGTCCCGCCTCGCGTAGCAGCACGTGCCGCGCCGACCAGTTCACGGGCTTGCTGGCGTGCTCGTCCAGATACTCGTGCAGCAACTTGTAGTCCTGAATGTAAATGATAAATAAATCGTCTCCACTCAGACCCGTCTTGTGCTTTCCGCATCCACCGCGGTCCCGCGATCTTTACCAGGTCGTCGCTCCATCTTGTTGGAGGCCTCCCGACAGCTCGTCTCACCACCGTCTCAACCATGAGGGTTATCGCCAGTCAATAATCCGCTATCGCTTAGTGTCGAGTGAGGTCTGTATGTCAATTTCCATCAATCATACACCAGAAGAATCAGCCGTGATAGCCTATAGTGGTTTGACCTAAGGCCTCTCAAGCAGGGGGTAGTGGGGTCAAACTCCGGCTCGCACCTCTGAGTTTTTCGGAATTTATGTGCGAAATTACATTTGTAATTTATCATGAGCTGTTCAGTGAAGGAAAACATCACGATCAAACCTGCACACTCCTGCGAAGCAATTCAGTGGTGTGCGTGAAGTTCCCAATCCGCACTGGGCCCGCGTGGGAACTGTAGCCCAAGCCCTCTCATTCTGAGAGGAGGCCTGTGCCCAGCAGTGGGACATAAATAGGCTGACAGTGATGATACACCAAAGCAGAAGTACTTCCAGTTGTCCTAGAAACTTGAAATTTGGTATGAAGGCTCTTATAGCACAACCACTCAGAAAATTCTCAAAATATTAAATTTTTATGTCTGTCTGTAGATTTCGCCGACCAATATAAGTTGACCTCACACTGCGTACATTTTGCTTAGGAGCAGGGCTCTGCTAACACTGGACTTCTCAAAACGGAAAAAATCTTTCTACGGAACCCTCGTGCGCGAGTCCGACTCGCACTTGGCCGGTTTTTGAGTCTACCAGCGGTTTCGGAAAGACCATGATTGCCAATAACAATGCGCCGCTTTCTAATAACAAGTTACGATAGCTCTTACAATAATACTGGACTTACAGCTGGCCTCGGCATGGTGAAGTCCACCCTCAAGGTGGGTGTCTGGGGTGCCCAGAAATAGAACACCATCCAGGTCTCGTTCAGCATGGCGTAAGGGTTGAACCTCGCGAACTTGCTGAACTCGTCGCAAGACGTCTTGTCGTGAGGGTCGAGATGCGGCCCCGCCCCAACCATAGTTCTCTTTGCACTCGCCGCAGGGAGTACAAGTAGGCATTTGAAAATTAACATTATCAGAAGCAAGGTCACCGCCAGTACCATGAAGATGCGGTTGTTGAGTGTGTTGCACATGGCTGCGCTTTAAGGGTCGAAAAAATCGGGGAATCTTTTAGGGTCACTTTGTCCGTCTGGCTGGCAGCTTTTTTCTCTGGAACGCGTGGAGGTGGCAAGCTGAAATTAATTTCGAATAGTCAGGCGTTGCAGTCTCTTGAAGCTGTGCAAAAAATAATTTTCTAAGTCAACGCAATTAAAAGTTACGGCCATTTAAAAAAGGTGTTTCCATACAAATTGAATCAAAAGTCAAAACCTATAGGGTACTTCCAGTGGTCTTAGAAAATTGAAATTTGGTATGAAGGCAGCTCTTATAGCACAACCTGTGAAATAAGTCTGTAAATCTTATTTTTTAATGTCTGTCTGTAGATTTCGCAGACCAATATAAGATGACCCCACACTGCATACATTTGCATTCTGGCCAACCTAAAATATTCATTAAAAGCGCGGAAAATGTACGAGACTCTATCCCCGTGATAGACGAACTATTTACATACCTGCAATATTCGGAGCCCTCGGCGCGCGAGTCCGACTCGCACTGGGCCGGTTTTTTTTTAGATTTTTCTTTCCAATAACTCTTGTACCGATTCTGGTGCAGCGTCGTGTGTCAGTAGCAAAAATGAATTGGGGAGATCCTTCGGAAATTGTTGTTGACAAACAAACGTGACGGTATCCGAAAATTGTGGATGTTTTGTAAATTTTCGAGCATGAAAACAACGATATTCTTTTGTTTATCAGTGATGGATTTTGATGAAACTTAGCTAAGGACCATCTCGATTGAACTAGCTTTCTATAAAAAAAAGCCTCGTCCATAAAACAATTGACTTACCAACACCATGAACTTCGGGCTAGCGCTTGAAAACGTCCTAACCAAAAGACCACTAATCGAGCGTTAGTCAGTCTTAGTTTGGTCGAACGAGAGCGCTATGACATATGGCTGTAATCGAAAAATGCCGTGCCGTACCTAGGGACAGATTTTTCGTAAATTTTGTACCAGACCCAAAGTCCATGGTGTTAGTAAGTCTATGGTGTAGCACCCATAGTAGAGGCCTTGCCTAATTTGGGACTGTCAATTGGTGTCAATAGTCCCATGATATTCATCAATCATTTATTTATGATACCACAAAGTTAGAGTAATATTTGCACTTCAGAAAAACGGAATTAGTCATCAAACATTTGTTTAATAGCGAAAAATATTCAGCTGTTGAAATACAATGTCGGTACTTAACAACTAAATACTCGTATCGTTGCTTCAACTTCTCTGTTATACAATGGCATTCTCAATTGATATTATTTATGTATCTCAGAATACAGAACAAACCAGAACCCGCGAGCGCGCCTAGAACTAAAAACACTGACTAACACTACACTTAAATGGAATAGTTTCGCGCAGACGCCTCCCCTGCCACCCTACTACGAAGTGCAAAATTCTAACTTGATTCATTGATTGATTACAACTTAATTTTCTCCATAATACAAGGAATAAAAACAAGAAATCTTAACCTTAAGTAAACTAATATTAAAGAAAGAAAAATATAAAGCAACTTAACCTAACAGTGGATACCATGTGCCATGGAGGAAAAAAGGCGCTGACTAGCATAAAGCTGCGAAGACCGCAGCGCTGGTATTCTGCCAGAACCATTGAGTAATCTGTGGAAATGGTATAAGCGTGCAAAACTATATGCGCTACTCTGTTCGCTAGTATGTAGGGGCAATCTCTGGAATTACACCAATAAAAAAGCTAACACTGTCCCCGACAACTTCGTATCGTATCGTCCCGCTCACTCTAGTATTAAATAATATTAGCGTGAGCGGGACGGCACGATACGAAGTTCGAAATTTGCACTTCATAGTGGGGGGCTGTTCACGCAGAGCATCCTGAGGGTCGAGCACGACTTGTCGAATCCTACGTAACGTTACGGTTATCGTATTGAGATCGAGAAACCTCATACAAAATTTTTGTTCCAAATGCGCTCACGGGCGGGCGCTGTTCCAAACGTCGTACAAACTCGACAACGTTTACTATTCGATTTTACGTGACGCAGGATTCGAAAAGTCGTGCTCGACCCTCTGACGTGACGTGTTATACGAATGACAATAATATTGACTATTATTAAGCCGTCTCGTGTCGTTCTTACATGCAGAAAACGCCGTTGGATTTACAAAAGACAGACGCTTCCCTAAGAGCATAGCCATAAGTATTTCGCGCCTTCCTCGCCCCACCTCACTACTAAACCACGTCGTATTACTGGCGTCATTTTTTGGTCTAACTTCATGTTAAACAGTGTTATCCCTCTCGATCTCCATAACTCCCGGTCTGGCGCAACGTTAGGCCAGTCCTCAGCATACGCGTCCGAAAATTGTGCGTGTTATTCTATTTGTACCTATAAAACAGTACCGTGACTGACTGACAGACAACGCACAGCCTAAACCACTGGACCTAGAGACTTGAAATTTGGCAAACATACCTTGAGCATCCTAGAGGTGCGCTAAGAAGGGATTTTTCGAAATTCCCACGGGATAGGGAACTAGCCCATTTTGGAATATTTCACAGGGGTAAAACCGCAGAGCATAAGCTAGTAGTGTCATATTTTCGTACGCCATGTATAGGCGTTATGCTTCCATATATGTATTTATAGTTCGGTGGTTTTCAATGACAGTTCCGTGTCAATTGTTGACTTGAAGAGCTTTTGTTTTAGCACGTTGCATTGCAAGGAAATGTACTTCCAATTGGCATTGTGAAGTTGGTGAAATCAGGCGATTTTATGAAGAAATAAAGCCGTAATTGTACTCTACACGAATAAAGGCTCTGGGGGGTGGTCGGCCGGTATAGCTGGTGGCCAGGAGTACCTCACGGGGAAGGGTACCCTCAAGGCTATCTGGTAAATCGCGGGCGCGTACGTCGGCTCCAGACTGTCCCGGTGGGTTAGCGACGTCTCCCCGGTGTCGCAGTCCATGACTATCAGATAGGTGGAGTTGACCAGCATCAGCATTTGGAGGTTTATCAGGAAGACGCTCTTCTTTGGGATGTGGACAACTGGAAGACAAATGTTTGTTTATATTATCTACGCACGCATCAAAAGTCCTCTATAGTGCGTTCAGAAACGCTCGGCTCGGGCGCTGTTGGGGTAGCAGTTCTAGCTAACCAAACCTACTTTTTTGGGTTGTGTACCTCAAAAGGAAAAAAACGGAACCCTTATAGGATCACTTTGTTGTCCGTCGGTCTGTCTGCATATAGTGAATTTAAAAGGAAAACTATCAGAGATAAGTACGTCGCCGTCAGAGTACCGTTACTCTGACTCAACTTGGTATATAAACATTGACGAAATTGGAATAACCACTCTAGTTCGCGAACCTAAGGTGGTTATTCGAATTTCGTCAAAGTTTATATACGAGGTTGAGTCAGAGCAGAGGACCGTCGAAATGCAATTCCAAGCTCTCGCTAATTCATCTATACCTTTTTTTTAACGGTGGGAAATGCATTACGCATGGCCATGTGGGACTCACCTCCCCGGAACTTCCCTCCATAAAGGGGGGAAGGGGGGGAGACATACCCACTAAAACCTACCGGTGTTGTCCTCCTGCCGGGGGATCCCTAGGGATGCACCAGCGGCGCCCCTCCGGTCGCCCTAGCCGAAACGCCAGGACTCCCGCTCAAAGGGAAGGTTCACAGCACTTTTTTTTTAGCAGCTCGGCAAAGTGACTACATGTCGCCTGATGGTAAGCACATAATGCAGTTCAGAAAACAATGTTGACGGAAGTGGGACATAATATCCCCCCGTCCGTCAGCACCGTCATGCCGGCTTGGTAAAGTGTCTCTTCACACTTCTCTTGAAGGAAACTGGATCCTCCCCTTAGTCGAATTCATCTATACCTGGGTTGACGTAGCGGAAGTTGGGTACGCCGATGAACCGTCCTGGCTTCCCTTTGTCCGGGAACAGCAGCGTCCGCCGGTGAATCCGGGACTGCTGCTGGTCGATCATGATGGTGGTGGCGGCGCCCCACGGGGGCTGGCTCACCAGCAGCTTCCCCATGTCCCGTTTGAACTGTTTTATGTCCTGGACAAAGATATATATCATGGGACATTGACACCAATTGACCTAGTCCCAAACTAGGCAAAGCCTGCATGTGTGTGTGTGTATGGGTACTAGACAACGGATAAACATACTTATATAGATAAATACATACTTATATACATATTAAACATCCAAGACCCGAGAGCAAACATTCGTATTCATCATACAAATATCTGCCCCGACCGGGATTCGAACCCGGGACCTCAAGCGTCATAGTCAGGGTCGCTAACCACTAGGCCATCCGGTCGTCGATAGATAGCAGGCTAGCGAGGCTGGTTAGCAAACGTTTGTATGGGAAAACGAAAAGGGCTGTTTTTAGGGTTTTCCCGGAAATTATTCGAATTTTTCTCGCCGTAAAAACCATCCTAGGACTTCAACGAACATTCATCATCATCATCATCATGTCAGCCGAAAGACGTCCACTGCTGGACATAGGCCTCCTCCGCGGCTCTCCACTCAGACCGGTCTTGTGCTTTCCGCATCCACCGCGGTCCCGCGATCTTTACCAGGTCGTCGCTCCATCTCGAAGCTGAGACGTTGGCGCTAACGATGGGGCTCATAAGGAAGCTCAAAGTCACTCAGAGGGCGATGGAGAGGGCTATGCTCGGGGTTTCTCTGCGGTATAGAATCAGGAATGATGATATCCGCAGTAGAACTAAGGTTACCGACATAGCCCGAAGAATTGCGAAACTCAAGTGGCAGTGGGCGGGGAACATTGCTCGCAGAACTGATGGCCGGTGGGGTCAGAAGGTTCTCGAATGGCGTCCACGGACCGGGAGACGTGCTGTCCGTAGGCCTCCAACAAGATGGAGTGAACGAACATTAAAAAAAAAAGAATTGGTAACACATTTTGCGATTAATTTTTATATTATAGAAGATGGCAAAGATAATGCCATACAGCCTAGTCAACATTTCAAAATAAGAAATAACACGTCAATTCAGTATTAATAAAATATTTGTCATGACATTTTACATTTGTAATTTATCATGAACTTTTCGGTGAAGGAAAACATCGTGAGGAAGCCTGCACACTCCTGCGAAGCAATTCAATGTTGTGTGTGAAGTTCCCAATCAGCTCTGGGCTTGCGTGGGAACTGTAGCCCAAGCCCTCTCATTTGAAACATTCGAACTCCTAACGTTTGATGGAGTGGTGCGTAAGAAAATCTTGATTTAGACGAGTGACCCAGGGGACATCTCCATGGCAACGAGTGTCAAAGAAAGGTTGTTAATTAATATCAAATATAGTGATATCCTAACTAGTCCTAACTAATATTATAAATGCGAAAGTAACTCTGTCTCTTTGTCCCTCTGTCTCTCTGTCTGTCTGTTACCTCTTTACGGAAAAACCGCTGCACCAATCTACAATCAAGAGCATAAAAAACGGGTCACTTTGTATGGAATGTTCATACAAAGTGACCCGTTTTTATTGCTCTTGATTATAGATGAAATTTGGTAAGAAGATAGTTTGAATATTGAGGAATAACATAGGCTACTTTTTATTCGGGAAAATTGTATAGTGTCCGCGGGATAGCGATAACCGAAATCTACGCGGACGAAGCTGCGGGCAACAGCTAGTCTTCTATAACCGTAGCTTACCTCTCTAGAAACATTGACGAATACCAGAAGATCGAACGGCACGTCCCGCGTGTTCCAATTTAGATCGTTCATCCAAATATCGTACAGTTTGTCGTGGTTGAAAGACGGCTCGTCTGCCAACACGAAGCACATTTCGTTGAAGAACTCCTCAATGTCCTTCGGTTGTAAGGTGCTTAGTGAAGGTTTCACATTGGTGGCAAGGGTCGAGACCACGCAAGCCATGATAAATGTGCTTGTTGGTGCCATTGTGACTGGCTCACGGCGGGCGAGGCTGGGCGTTATATCGGCCGGGCCTTTCGAGCGTTCGTTTAGGGTTCCGCACCTCAAAAGGTAAACGGAACCCTTGTAGGATCACTTAGGTGACCTTTTTTCTATGGAACGCGTGGAGGTAGAAAGCTGAAATTATTATCAAATAGTCAGGCCTACAGTCCCTTGAAGCCATTAATATGGGTATTTCCATACAAATTGCCGTGGAATCTAAACCTATAGCGTACTTCCAGTTGTGCTAGACTCTTGAAATTTACCAACCAATCAGAAAAAAATTATGTCTATCTGTGTATGTTAGTGACCAATATAAAATGACCCCACACTGCGTAGGTATACATTTTGCTTAGGAGCAGTAAGGACTGGACATCTTAAATCATTCGACACTTGACTCCCGTGATAGACGAACTATTTACACAAGTACCTACAAGGTTTTACGGAACCCTCGGTGCTTGATTCCGACTCGCACTTGTCCGGTTTTTTTTCTATTGTGCCGTTTCTCACGCCGGCCAGCAGTCTCGAATAAATAAACATAATCTTCGCACAATAAACTTTTCTACAATGGCCGATTCAAAGTACCCCCTTCGTTCTAGCTATTGTTTTGTTTGTGTTCGAGTTTAAAACAGTTTTCCGAGCGTTCTAATTCCAGGAATCGTACGACTCTCTAATTGATAACGTTTGATATTTGTAAGATTATAATTTGATTAGTTGTAAAACTTCCAAGTGGGTCAATAAACTTTACATTGCCACTCGTTGCCATGGAGATGTCCTCTGGGTAACTCATCTAAAATAATATTTTCTAAGATCCCACTCCTCCAAAAGTCAGGATTTGCATGCTTAGGAGATGAAGTGTAAAAGAATTGGCATATAACGGGCGAAACTCCTAACGTTTGATTGAGTGGTGCCTTAGAAAATCTTGTTTTAGTCGAGTGATCCAGGGGACATCTCCATGGCAACAAGTGGCAATGTAAAGTTGATTGACCCAAGTATGTTATTGAGCATTTTAAAATGTTCACTGGGATTCATAATTAATTAATTAAGATTTGCTTATTCTTAAAGAACGTAACTTCAGTTGTACGTTAGGATGGATCCATTGCCGTTATGTTGAGACGATAAAAACAAAGTATAATTGAATTGAGAAATGTTTTTACATGTTAAAGTGTTTGTGGCCTTGACATAAGATTTATTTTGGCCTGATCTGTGGAAAAACTTTTTTCACTACACCTGTAAAGACGTTTATGACGATAATGTGATGATCAAATGAAGTCAAAATAATGAGAGTTATTTTTTTTTTCTTAAAAAGGGTAAAGGGATTTCGTCTATTCGTTGTTAGCCGTTAGTGTAGGTAATAACAACACAATAGCTATTGTTCTTCTTATTTTAAATAAAAATGAAAACAAGAATTCATAAGTAATAAATTTCACAATTAAAATTTGAATTCGTACAAATCATTAAAATGTGATAAATTTAAATGAATAAAACCAAAATTAAAATAAACTCGTATATGTAGAAATAAATGACAAAATTAAATGAATTAAATCAAATTAGTTTTATGGTCTTGTATTTTACGTAATGAGTAATACAAAATTTGTATACTCAAACTAATATAACCCCTGCAGTTTTTTAAATTGAAATGTTAAATTGTTGAAAAGAATTAATCTCTTTTCCAGGTCGCCTAACCAGGTGTACATCCGGAATTACTTGGAGCTGTTCTCGGTGCTTCTGGCAGCTGGTCTGCCGGCTGCCCCCCGCTCCCGGTCCAAACCGCATGAGGACGACGTGTACTACTGCGAGAGAGATGGTCAGTCTGACGAATGCCCAGGGAGCTTTCAAAATTATGCTTGCAAACACAAACCAACCACCCTCTGGACACCGCATCTTCTATAATTTACTTGGAAAGTCATTACGAAAAAAGCCGCGACGAGCGGGCCGGGGGAGTGCGTCGTGATTGGTTCATGGCTTGTAATCTCGCTTGTCATCTGGTCGCAACCGAACCGCGATTCGGACACTTGGTGCTCTGACATTTGGTGTCCAGAGGGTGGTTGGTACTTGCTAGCTACTAATGATAAAAGCCCATAGCTCTTGAATAGGGTAGTCATCGTTTTACATTTTCACTTACCAAGCTTCCGAAAATACTCATAGAAAAACCGATGCCGATTAAATTAACTAGTCCTCTCTACCGCTCAAAGGTTGACTGGTAGAGATACCTTGTAGGGATAAGTACGCCTTTGTACTGTATCTCACTGTTGGTAACCTGTATTTATTTCTGTATTTTCTGTACAATAAAGCGTTTACTTACTTACTTACTTACCGATGCCTCACTTGTTACTGCAATTAAGAATAAGAATAAGAATAATTTATTTCGTAATACATACATCAGCAATATACAAAAGTGAATATCTAGCAGGCCCCAAACTAGGCAGAGCCTGTATCTTGGGACCTTGGAGTGCACTATACAAGAAAAATTGCTAATGCATTATGCTTTGTAGACGTCAGGTAAACATGGTACAAATAATAACTAAGTTAAATTAAACAGCTACACCAAAATAAAGCAGCATGTGTGTGTGACGATGTGCGTGTGTAAAACGATTTTTAATTCCGCTGAATTACATTTGTAATTTATCATGAGCTTTTCGGTGAATGAAAACATCGTGAGGAAACCTGCACACTCCTGCGAAGCAATTCAATGGCGTGTGTTAAGTTCAAAATCCCGTACTGGGCCTGCGTGGGAACTATTAGCCCAAGCCCTCTCATTGTCTCATTGACGGCCAGATAGCCTAGTGGTTAGAGACCCTGACTACGAAGCTTGAGGTCCCGGGTTCGATACCCGGTCGGGGCAGATGTTTGTATGATGAATACGAATGTTTGTTCTTGGGTCTTGGATGTTTAATATGTATTTAAGTATGTATTTATCTATATAAGTATGTTTATCCGTTGTCTAGTACCCATAACACAAGCTCTGCTTAATTTGGGACTAGGTCAATTGGTGTCACTTGTTCCGTGATATTTATTTATTTTTATTTATTGTGAGAGACCTATGCCCAGCAGTGGGACGTCAGAAAAAGGCTAGTGATGATGATGACTGAGCTATTATGTAACAGTTGCATAAAACTTATAGTATGCAGGAAAATGCATTCAAATTGTAAAAAGCAACATGGACTCCTTTCCTCAGGCAAAGTTGGTCTCGTGTTCAACCCTGAGGACTGCAAGCGCTCCGTCAACAAAGGCTGGGAGCTGGCGACGCAGTGGCCGCTGCGCGCCGCGTCGGCAACGCACCGGCGCGCGTTGCGGCTGCTCGTGGACGGCGCGCTGCCGCTGCTGACCCGGCCGCAGCTCGCCACGGACCTGCTCTGTGACAGCTTGGATTGCGGTCAGTACAGTAGAACACAAGAACTCTTTACTACTACACTACACACTAATGGGTCAATCAACTTTACTTTGCCACTCGTTGCCATGGAGATGTCCCCCGGGTCACTCGTCTAAAGTTTTTTTTAAGGCACCACTCCATCAAACGTCAGGAGTTTCGACAGTTATACACCCATTCCTTCATACTTCATCTCCTAAGCATGCAAATCCTGACTTTCGGGGAAGTGGGTTCTTAGAAAATGTTATTTTAGACGAGTGACCCAGGGGACATCTCCATGGCAACGAGTGGCAAAGAAAAGTTGATTGACCCTAATACACCACACACTAATACATGTACTGTCAGCAGCAGAAGTAGCTACTGTCTTGCTAGACGACTTGATAGCCTAGTGGTTAGAGACCTTGACTATGAAGTTTGAGGTCCCGGATGCGATCCCCAGTTGGGGCAGATGTTTGTATGGTGAATACGAATGTTTGTTCTCTGGTCTTAGGTGTTAAATCTTAATCCTAACTAATATTATAAATGGGAAAGTAACACTCTCTCTCTCTCTCTCTCTCTCTCTCTCTCTCTCTCTCTCTCTGTGTCTTTCTGTTTGTTACCTCTTCACGGAAAAACCGCTGCACCAATCTAGATGACATTTGGTAAGAAGATAGTTTGAATATTGAGGAATAACATAGGCTACTTTTTATTCGAGAAAATTGTTTTGTTCCCGCGGGATAGCGATAACGGAAATCTACGCGGACGAAGTCGCAGCCAACAGCTAGTATTTAAATAGGTATGTATTTATCTATATTGAAGGGGTACACGGAAAGAACATGACTAGTTACCTTAGTGACTTTTTGAGTTATCGCGTTTTGAAAGTTTGGGACGATGTAATTATCCATATAATTTTCGTATGACATCTCTTTTTTAACCGTCTTCAAAAATATTTTTTTTTGTTTGAAAGGGTGTACTTTCTTGTTAATCCCATTGTCACCAAGTCAGGATCTGATGATGGCATCCCTGGGAAATCGAGGGCAACCCTCAAATTTTATAGGGACGTATCGTGTTTCACATATTTTCGAAAGCTATTCAAGTACTTGCGTTCGGTAGTCATCATCTCGTGTTGATGAGGTGATGATGGAAGGTACAACTCCTTAACGGTTAGGAGTTGGAGGATAATATTTTAAATATTAATGTAACTAAAAAATGGTGAAATAAAAAGTCTTTTAACAAAAAGTAAAACCGCCTTCAAAAAAAACCTCAGAACAAAAACATAAAATAATCCCGAAAAAGCCATGAGTTTTATGGCCTAGCAGCAATATGAAGTCGGTGCTTCATTCCAAGAATATTCCGCTAGAACCACACCGACTTCATATTTCTGCTAGGCCATGAAACTCATGGCTTTTTGGGGATTATTTTATGTTTTTTTTCTGAGGTTTTTTTTAAGTGATAAAAAAGAACTTGCATAAATATTTGAGTGAAGTAAGACCGATATTGAATGGATGCCGTCACTAAAACGAAGTTGCTTAGTCGAAGTGTGGTGGCGTGGGGAAGGCAGGAAACGTTCAAGGTCATCCTCTCAGAGAAGCCGCTTAATCGAACTGTAGTTCCCACTGATCGAGTTTTCGCGTCGCAGGCTCGGCGCTCAGCGCGCTCGCGCTCCGGGGCGTGGCGGAGCTGGTGACCAAACACAACATCCAGTACCCTGACATCTACGACAGGCTGTATGGCCTGCTGGAGCCGGCCATGCTGGCCACGCGCTCTAGGACGCGTCTGCTGCACACCACAGAGACATTCCTCAGCTCCACGTGAGTGTGCTGTCAGCTGGCTTCTATTTTCCAACTTTACAATGGGCGTTTTCAGTGAATCATTAATTAGCTATGGTTAGCAGTCGTCACAAAACTGACGGTGAATGTCAGAAATATATTTCGTCACAAAACTGACCATTGAGACTTGATTTAAACATGATTGACTTAAGTAATGCTTGATAGCGTTACGGCGGTCTTATAGCCTAGTGGTTAGAGACCCTGACTATGAAGCTTGAGGTCCCGGATCCATTTACGGTCGGGGCAAAGGTTTGTATGATGAATACGAATGTTTGTTCTCGGGTCTTGGATGTTTAATATTTATTGAACTATGTATTTATCTATATAAGTATGTTTATCCGTTGTCTAGTACTATGGGTACAGGTTTTGCCTATTTTGGACTTAGGTCAATTGTTCCATGATGTTTATTTATTTTTTCTTTGAAACAACACAATTGACAAAATTGCCGGTTTTTTTATAATTTATTTTGTAATATGAGTCCCCTAGCCTATTCAATGGTTGCGTTGCAGGCACATCCCCGGCGCGCTTTTAGCGGCGTTTGCGAAGCGATTGGCTCGACTGGCGCTTCTGGCGACACCGGCGGACTGCGTGGCATTGCTGCGAATGGAGGCGCGACTGCGGCGCCAGCATCCCACTCTACGGCGGCTGTTGCGCGCGCCGCACCCCGCGCTTGGTGACTATATCATCCAAAATTCTAAATTCAAAATTTTATTCATCAAATAGGCAGTTGAATGTTATTTTACGCGTAATTATTTAGGGTACCTTACCCAAAGGGTAAAACTGGACTACTACTTACTAAGACTCCGCTGTCCGTCCGTCTGTCTGTCACCTGTCCGTGATAGTTAGACAGCAGAAATTTTCACAGATGATGTATTTCGGTTGCCGCTATAACAACACGTATTAAAAACAGAAATAGGTAGCCTGAATATTATTAGGAGTGCAGGCGGGGGCAAACAAAAATGACGAAACAGCTGTGACATGCCCCCGCCTGCACTCCTTATAATAACCAAGCTACCTATGTATAATGACGAAACAGCTGTGACATGCCCCCGCCTGCACTCCTAATAATAACCAAGCTACCTATGTATAATGACGAAACAGCTGTGACATGCCCCCGCCTGCACTCCTAATAATAACCAAGCTACCTATGTATAATGACGAAACAGCTGTGACATGCCCCCGCCTGCACTCCTAATAATAACCAAGCTACCTATGTATAATGACGAAACAGCTGTGACATGCCCCCGCCTGCACTCCTAATAATAACCAAGCTACCTATGTATAATGACGAAACAGCTGTGACATGCCCCCGCCTGCACTCCTAATAATAACCAAGCTACCTATGTATAATGACGAAACAGCTGTGACATGCCCCCGCCTGCACTCCTAATAATAACCAAGCTACCTATGTATAATGACGAAACAGCTGTGACATGCCCCCGCCTGCACTCCTAATAATAACCAAGCTACCTATGTATAATGACGAAACAGCTGTGACATGCCCCCGCCTGCACTCCTAATAATAACCAAGCTACCTATGTATAATGACGAAACAGCTGTGACATGCCCCCGCCTGCACTCCTAATAATAACCAAGCTACCTATGTATAATGACGAAACAGCTGTGACATGCCCCCGCCTGCACTCCTAATAATAACCAAGCTACCTATGTATAATGACGAAACAGCTGTGACATGCCCCCGCCTGCACTCCTTATAATAACCAAGCTACCTATGTATAATGACGAAACAGCTGTGACATGCCCCCGCCTGCACTCCTTATAATAACCAAGCTACCTATGTATAATGACGAAACAGCTGTGACATGCCCCCGCCTGCACTCCTTATAATAACCAAGCTACCTATGTATAATGACGAAACAGCTGTGACATGCCCCCGCCTGCACTCCTAATAATAACCAAGCTACCTATGTATAATGACGAAACAGCTGTGACATGCCCCCGCCTGCACTCCTTAAAATAACCAAGCTACCTATGTATAATGACGAAACAGCTGTGACATGCCCCCGCCTGCACTCCTAATAATAACCAAGCTACCTATGTATAATGACGAAACAGCTGTGACATGCCCCCGCCTGCACTCCTAATAATAACCAAGCTACCTATGTATAATGACGAAACAGCTGTGACATGCCCCCGCCTGCACTCCTAATAATAACCAAGCTACCTATGTATAATGACGAAACAGCTGTGACATGCCCCCGCCTGCACTCCTAATAATAACCAAGCTACCTATGTATAATGACAAAACAGCTGTGACATGCCCCCGCCTGCACTCCTAATAATAACCAAGCTACCTATGTATAATGACGAAACAGCTGTGACATGCCCCCGCCTGCACTCCTAATAATAACCAAGCTACCTATGTATAATGACGAAACAGCTGTGACATGCCCCCGCCTGCACTCCTAATAATAACCAAGCTACCTATGTATAATGACGAAACAGCTGTGACATGCCCCCGCCTGCACTCCTAATAATAACCAAGCTACCTATGTATAATGACGAAACAGCTGTGACATGCCCCCGCCTGCACTCCTAATAATAACCAAGCTACCTATGTATAATGACGAAACAGCTGTGACATGCCCCCGCCTGCACTCCTAATAATAACCAAGCTACCTATGTATAATGACGAAACAGCTGTGACATGCCCCCGCCTGCACTCCTTATAATAACCAAGCTACCTATGTATAATGACGAAACAGCTGTGACATGCCCCCGCCTGCACTCCTTATAATAACCAAGCTACCTATGTATAATGACGAAACAGCTGTGACATGCCCCCGCCTGCACTCCTTATAATAACCAAGCTACCTATGTATAATGACGAAACAGCTGTGACATGCCCCCGCCTGCACTCCTAATAATAACCAAGCTACCTATGTATAATGACGAAACAGCTGTGACATGCCCCCGCCTGCACTCCTTAAAATAACCAAGCTACCTATGTATAATGACGAAACAGCTGTGACATGCCCCCGCCTGCACTCCTAATAATAACCAAGCTACCTATGTATAATGACGAAACAGCTGTGACATGCCCCCGCCTGCACTCCTAATAATAACCAAGCTACTTGTGTATAATGACGAAACAGCTGTGACATGCCCCCGCCTGCACTCCTAATAATAACCAAGCTACCTATGTATAATGACGAAACAGCTGTGACATGCCCCCGCCTGCACTCCTTATAATAACCAAGCTACCTATGTATAATGACGAAACAGCTGTGACATGCCCCCGCCTGCACTCCTTATAATAACCAAGCTACCTATGTATAATGACGAAACAGCTGTGACATGCCCCCGCCTGCACTCCTTATAATAACCAAGCTACCTATGTATAATGACGAAACAGCTGTGACATGCCCCCGCCTGCACTCCTAATAATAACCAAGCTACCTATGTATAATGACGAAACAGCTGTGACATGCCCCCGCCTGCACTCCTTAAAATAACCAAGCTACCTATGTATAATGACGAAACAGCTGTGACATGCCACCGCCTGCACTCCTAATAATAACCAAGCTACCTATGTATAATGACGAAACAGCTGTGACATGCCCCCGCCTGCACTCCTAATAATAACCAAGCTACTTGTGTATAATGACGAAACAGCTGTGACATGCCCCCGCCTGCACTCCTAATAATAACCAAGCTACCTATGTATAATGACGAAACAGCTGTGACATGCCCCCGCCTGCACTCCTAATAATAACCAAGCTACCTATGTATAATGACGAAACAGCTGTGACATGCCCCCGCCTGCACTCCTAATAATTCAAGTTACCTTATGTATAAAGTACTTATAATGAGTTAGTTTTACTCTTTTTAGTTAATTGTTTTTGCAGTCACGTTTTTTTTTATCGTTAGGTTATTATTATTAATCTTGAAATATACGAAGTCTAGATGTTGAGGGTATTGTATATATTTAAATTAATTTGTAATTGTAGCGTAGTAAATCATATTTTTATTAAAGTCTATCACAATGACATGACATGTAGAAAAGGTAATAAGAATAACCATAGACACGACACCTCCGCCGCAAATCTGGACGGTAGGGTCTCATCAGCCTCTTAAAGGTTACCGTAGTCGAGAAGTGGTGTACATGAGAGAGAGAGAGAGAGAGAGAGAGAAACATTTATTCACATACATTCGACACATACAGAAAGATGAAACAGTACATTTAAAGGAATAGAATACAATGGAACACATAGCTATATTATTTAACAATACATAAAGGCGTCTTCCGCAGTGCCCAAGGACCCCTACGAGGCGGAGGAGACCTCTGCCACCGCTTCGCAGGCTGTCAACTCCTCTCTCTGGGAGGTATCCGCACTGCGGTGAGTGTTAAATCATAACCAGCCTTTTTACGTCCCACTGCTGGGCCCTGGCCTCCTCTCAGAATGAGAGGGCTTGGGCTACAGTTCCCACGCGGGCCCAGTGCGGATTGGGAACTGCACACACACCATTGAATTGCTTCGCAGGAGTGTGCAGGTTTCCTCGCGACGTTTTCCTTCACCGAAAGGCTGATGATAAATTGCAAATGTATTTTCGCACGTAAATTCCGAAAAACTCAGGCGGGTTTGAACCCACGACCCTCTGCTTGGAAGGCCATAGGTCAAACCACTAGGCTATCACGGCACAGTAAGTGTTAATTGGGTCAATTGACTTTTTAGTGTTGTTGTTCTTGCCCGTCACTCAGGGGACAAAAGTGATACAGTTGCTTAGAATAAGTATTGTCATGTGGGTCAATCAACTTTTCTTCGCCCCTCGTTGCCATGTAGATGTCCACAAATGTACATTTTGCTTGGGAGCAGGGCTCTGCTAACACTGGACACCTTAAAACACTGGGGAAAAGCGCTAATCTTTGTACGGGACACTCGTGCGCGAGTCTGACTCGCACTTGTCCGGTTTTTTAATAGAAAACTTATTTCAAAATAGTGATGATATTTACTCTGTAATACGAGTGTTTGTTCATTGGTGTCTGGAGGTAAGGGGGTTAGTGGGTAACGTGTTTCGCGTTGCAGGCAACACTTCGCCCCGGAGGTGAGCGCTGCGGCTGCGCGGCTGATGGCGGACGAGGGAGCCATCCCCGCGCCCCCCGCCGCCCCCTCTGACCGGACGGTGAGACATTACAGTCTGGCTATCGAAAGATTACCTTAGTCAAGGATCATGGAAAGTAAACGGATTGACTAAGCCCATACTTTGAATCGTTCTTATTTACATTCAGCGCCATCTACCTTGCTTGAGTGACACATTAGAACCGCTGTTTTGTTATTATTTGACCCGCTGGCTACGACCTTGGCGCCATCTAGAAATTGTCTGAATTTTAATATAACTGCGGGGAACGATTCGAAGTATGGGCTTTGACACTCCGTATACTGTCCTCCTTGCCTTAGTAGATATTTTAGATGGCAACACTTCGTCACATGTCACTAATAAGCAGACAGGAAACCACGGGGCAACATTTTATGACATGTAACGAGATCCTGTATCGATAAACTCAATTATTTATGTTTGTTCTATATTTTGGTGATACATGGGTCAATCAACATTTCTTTGCCACTCGTTGCCATGGAGATGTCCCTTGGGTAACACAACAAAAATAATTATGATTTTCTAAGACCCCAAGTCAGCATTTGCATGCTTGAGAGATGAAGCATGAAGGAATTGGTATGTAACTGTCGGAACTCCTAACGTTTGATGGAGCTTATTTTACACGGGTGACCCAGGGGACATCTCCGTGGCAACGAGTGGCAAAGAAAAGTTGATTGACCCAGATGCAACACTTGCATCATATAAGATTTTATTTTCACATCAGTGTTCAACCCAATGAGGGCTATCGCGAATCAAAAATCCGCTAGAATCGCTAGTGTCGAGTGAGGTCAGGTCATAAGAATAAATAATAACATAGTAGAACGGGATCTCTTTTGACCGAGTCCAAAACGCCGCCATTTATGTACCTACTTCCCCCTTCACGTCGTTACACCCCTCTGTCGTCCAGGCGTGTTGCTAGGGTTGCTTGCTGTTAAATATTGGGTACTTACGTCCAAAGATAATATCGCTAAGATATAAGTTTTTCTTTACTTTGAAATCATAATTTTATTTCCGTTTTACAAAATATGAGATTTATAAATCATTACGTACCTACATAATTATAGACACTTCTAAAGCAGAAGTTATTATAAGTAAGTATTACTTACCTACAAATATAAAATAAAATACATACAGGCTCACGTAAAACTATTACAACCAAATTATAAACAACCAAACGCGCGTGCGGCGACGCCGGCCGTGACAGCCTGACTGAGTAGTCTGTTTAACGAGTACTCTAATATCGTGACCTTGAGCCCGTCCGGAGCGGGAGTTTCCGTTCTACTATGTTATTATTTATTCTTATGGTCAGGTCCCCGTTTCATAAACGTGACAGGTGACCAATGACAACGACAGTTTGGTGTAGATTGCTGACTTGAAACGTTTTTGTATTACCAGACTTCATATTAACTTCGAAGTGTAGATCGAATTGTCGTTGTTATTTGTCACCTGTCACGTTTATGAAACGGGGCCCAGGAACTTGTCTCTCATTGGTGGAGAATGACAGATAGATCTCACGCGACACTAGCTATGCTAGCGGATTTTTGACTCGCGATAGCCGTCATTTGTATATTTCTTTAAATTCAAATTTGCTTAAGTTGACTTACTAACACCATGGACTTTGGGTCTAGTACAAAATTCACGAAAAATGTGTCCCAGTACAACACGGCATTTGTCGATGACAGCCATACGTCATAGCGCTGTCGTTCGACCAAACTAAGACTGACGCTCGATTAGTGGTCTTTTGGTTCGGACGTTTTCAAGCGCTAACCCGAAGTCCATGGTTTTGCGGGTGGTAGGGCCTTGAATGTTCGCTACCACCATCTTACTCGCTAATCCTGTCGCTAAGCAGCAGCGCTTGCACTGTTGTGTTCCGGTGTGGAGAATAAGACAGCAGGTGTAATTACGGGCACAAGAGGCATTTCATCTTAGCCCTCTAGGTTGGCAAAGCATCTGCAAACCCTCCGAGGTTGCGGGTGTCTATGGGCAGTGGTGATCACTTACCATCAGTTGACCCCCTTGCTCGTTTGCTTTCCTCGTCGTATAAAAAAAAACGTCGATGGCAAACACACATGCGGATCGCTTGATGTTAAGCAATAACCGCCGCCTAGGAAAGCTTGCAACACCAGAAGCATCAATCACTTGCTTGATTGCCTTCCTCGTCGCATAAAAAAAATTGTGTTGGTAAGTCAATGAGTTTAACTAACAGTTGCTGTGTCCACAGGAATTCGACAGTGACCTCAAGATGCGGTTCAAGACTATAGAGATGAACTTTGTCCGTCCGTCAGCTTTCGAGAACGCGGCGCCTGCGGAGCGCGTTGACGGTCTCTGGGCCATGGTCGTGTGATGTGTTTAAACGGCCGACTTAAGGCTTGTGCTGTGCATAACCCTTTTCCCATGCTGCACCAATCCAGGCGACTTAGCAAAAAAGTAAATATAGGTATAATCAAAATAAATAAATAAATAGCATGGGACAATTGCACCACTCAAAGGTTGACTGGCAGAGATCCCTTAAAGGGATAAGTCCGCCTTTGTACTCAAATTTTATTGCTGTAACTTGTGTTTTATCCTGTTTTTTGTACAATAAAGTGTTTACTTACTTACTTACAATTGACACCAATTGGAATAGTCCCAAATTAAGCAGAGCTTGTGTTATGGGTACTAGACAACGGATAAACATACTTATATAGATAAATACATACTTAAATACACATTAAACATCCAAGACCCGAGAACAAACATTCGTATTCATCATACAAACATCTGCCCCGACCGGGATTTGAACCCGGGACCTCAAGCTTCATAGTCAGGGTCTCTAACCACTGAGCTATCCGGTCGTCATAGTAACGTACATTAGTAATATATTTTGCAATAATTTAAACCGTTGCGGATGGTAAGACCTTGTGCGAGGTCCATCCGGATCGCTACCACCATGTTACTAGCTAATCCTGCCGCTAAGCAGCAGTGCTTGCAATGTTGTGGTCCGGTGTGGAGATTACGACAGCCGGTTTAATTACGGTCACAAGAGGCATTTCATCTAATCTCTCTAGGTTGGCAACGCATCTGCAAACCCTCCGGGGTCGTGGTGTCTATGGGCAGTGGTAAACCCTTTTCCAGGCATAGTATAATAAGCAACCACATGAGTGTAGTTACAATTTCAACCCTAACACCCAGATTTAAGATTCAAAGCAAATTGAATTTACTAGAATAGTTACCCGTCTTAAAATTATTGCGAAATATATTACTATTGTGAATATACATTTAGTTGTTTTGCTAAACCGCCTAATGTGTACGTTAAGTATTTAAGTTCGAATAAATAAGAAGATGAATAATCAAATGTTTTTCATTCACTTTTCCTGCAATTTCTTAATTTTACTTCCACTCTTCACACTCATCAAAATGACAGCCTCGAATCATTTCCCTGTATTGTATTACTTTCGTTCGATTCATTCACTAGAAACATTGATTAACCAACACTATGGACTTCGGGTTAGCGCTCGAAAACGTCCGAACCAAAAGACCACTAATCGAGCGTCAGTCAGTCTCAGTTTGGTCGAATGACAGCGCTGTGACGTATGGCTGTCATCGGAAAATGCCTTGTTGTACTGGGACACGTTTTTCGTGAATTTTCAACTAGACCCAAAGTCCATGGTGTTAGTAAGTCGATGACTAGAAGGACAAGCACTTACTGATGAAACGAAATACCTCAAACAGCTCTCGACTTTTTTGGTGGTATTTAATAGTAGTTTATGCAACTGCTACATAATGAGGGTCCTTAAAACACGAGTGAGTTTTTCAAGATAGGATCACACGAGTGTTTTAAGTCCTAATTATGTGGAGTTGCATACATTACTTCATCTACACACATATTATAAGTACTCTAAGATGCTGGGTTCAGAAGCCGAAGGCATGTATCATGACCATACCTGTCACGAATTTGACTGTTTTTTTTAATCATAGACAAACATACCGAGCTGACGTTTCGTAGACTGTTTTTTTTTATTGTAAATTATCACATTATTATTTATACATGTCGGACTGAACTCGACTTAGATACTAGAGTGATCCGTTTTATTTCACTATGATTGTAAATTGCGTTGGTTTTCAAATTTGAAACATGGAATTCGATACCAAATTACTTTACTGCTGGCGGCGAAGGCGTCGTCGTACTGCAATGCTGGTCATTTTCTACGGTTTCTGAACGCATTATAGAGGACTTATGATACGTGTGTAGATAAAAGTTAATTAGGTATTGAACAAGGCATTTTTTTTAAATCTGATGTCGATGTCACGCGCGGAAAGCGGTCGTGAGCGTTCTGAAGTTCGCAGCGAGCATTGAGGTACTCAACTCTTACTTTTGCCACGCGAGGTAGTCTGCTTGCAGTGTTGTGTTCCGGTGTGGAGAGTAAGACAGCCGGAGTAATTACGGGCACAAGAGGCATTTCATCTTAGCCCTCTAGGTTGGCAACGCATCTGCAAACCCTCCAGGGTTGCAGTTGTCTATGGGCAGTGGTGATCACTTACCATCAGGTGACCCACTTGCTCGTTTGCCTTCCTCGTCGTACAAAAAAAAACGAGTCGGCTGCAAAAGTAGCTAAGCAACCGACGTGTTCACAATGATCTGAGCACGGCTCTATTGTTATAGACATAAGAGCTTGTGCAGATCATTGTGACCGCTTCGGTTGCTTAGCTACTTCTGTTGCTGAGTGTACATACACTCTCTCCTTCTATCTTCTATCTATACCTATAAAACAGTACTGTGACTGACTGACAGACAACGCACAGCCTAAACCACTGGACCTAGAGACTTGAAATTTGGTAAACATACCTTGAGTATCCTAGAGGTGCACTAAGGAGGGATTTTTCGAAATGGCGACGGGATAGGGAACTAGCCCATTTTAAAACATTTCACGGGGGCAAAGCCGCGGGGCATAAGCTAGTCTCAGTATATTTCTGTTTATCCGTTCGTGCTAACAGTTAACCTAACCTAGGTTAAGCTAAAGGGTTAACGAAAAATTAAAACGCGAAACCACCATTGAAATATTTAATGAAAAACTTACTCCATGGTCTATGAAATAATATGTAACTATAAAAACGATACAATACTACAGCTAAGCATAAAGCAATATTTGGCACATTGCAATTTAATAGTAGTTTATGCAACTGCTACATAATGGGGGTCCTTAAAACACGAGTGTGTTTTTATGAAACGAGGCGAAGCTGAGTTTGAGAGTTTGAGACCAACATGTAACCAAGCCAGTAATTAACCAGCGATTTGCTTTAACAAAACTCTACAGAACTTTGGTTTGGTCACTTTTTAGTACTTTGGAGGACAATTTCTCCGAACAGGTTGAGTTTGGGCAAAAAAAATACGTGTCCATTATTTTAGACCACTCTCTAACATATTAAAAAAAAAACATCCGCTCCGGGCACTTGGGTACAGTCAGCTGCAAAAGTAGCTAAGCAACCGACGCGTTCACAATGACCTAAGCACGGCTCTATTAAATAAATAAATATCATGGGACAAATTGACACCAATTGACCTAGTCCCAAACTAGGCTAGGAGTAGTGGAAGTGGTGGCATGTTGAGCGGTTGTTGTTCTGCTTCGTAAATGGCCTCGTGGAGAGTGCCAAAATGCGTCAGCGTTTAGTATAGTGGTGGTGGTGATAGTTGGGTCTGTGTGGCATGTGTTGATTCGTGTAGCAGTGGAGGCGGAGGTGTTGCATGGAAACATACATTTGCCGCACAGATATAACTATTTGTCACTTGTGGTCGCGGGTGAGCAAAGTGAGTGTTTAGAACAGGATTCTGGTTTGGACGAATTCATGTTGACATCTCTTTGAAATAAGCGCTATTGACTGCCGAAGTATTTCTAAAAAAATATTGAATCAGGCGTTACTTTGCAGAGATCCATATTTATGAACTAAAAACAATTACTACTGTACTACTACTGCTTAATTATTACTTTTTTTCCACTTGTGGTCGCGGGTGAGCAAAGTAATTGTTTTTAGTTTATTTCTAAAAATCCGAATCCCGTTCTAAATGCTGTTTATTTATTTTCGTAAAAAGCGGGTTCTGGTTTGTTCTGTATTCTGAAACAACTTAATTGCTATGACTATTAGGATTGCCTTTAGTCAGATATGTTTGAGCAATTCTCCCTTTACATTGTACAGAAAGAAAATTAACAAATAATACTAAATAATTACAAAAACATCAGCGTTTGATCGCTATCCAGCCTCATGGAAAGTGCAGAAGACATTGTAAAATTTATTTCCCCTCACTGCCTCGGAAAGCCGTCTTTTATCCTTTAATACAAGCGGGTAAAATCGCGTTTTGTCCACTAGTGGGGAAAGCAATTTGACCTTGGAGTGGAGCGTGTTTAAGTAGCTTTTGACAGATAACAAAACGTAAAACGCTCATAATAATGGTTCGTTCGATATTAATTATCAAAATTATCATTAAATAAATAATAAACGGTATGAGAATTTAACAAAAAATACCAAATTTAGCTTTATTTAATAAAATTCTATAAGAAACATTTGTTTTTTTTATAATGATGTTGAACATCATTTTAAACGCACAAGTTGAGTCGATACAATTTCTAAACGCATCGTCAGAAATGTCAACATTGTCAACAAAAATTTTCTCACCGACTGCGATCCACGTAAAAATACACAACTTCCAGAGTTTTATGTTATAATGTCGTAAAAAAATTGTGATTCCAGTGATGAAGATTTATATTAATGAGCTGTTTTTTTGGATGTCGCGCTTTCCTCGCTACAGTGAGGTGAAAAGTTTTGTGTTACACACGGGTGCAAATGTATTTTACTTCTCGTGTGTTGAAACATTCGCTACGCTCAGGATTATATTTTCAACTATAGAGTCCTCTCGCTTGCTTGTGTTTCAATTCCACACTCGCGGGTAAAATACAACATTGCACCTTTGTATAACAAATCACTATTATAAAACCTTAAATAATTACTGAAAAAAAATTTCAGAGAAAACCAGATAAATATAGCATACCCCTTGAATCGAACCGTGTTAGGTACATACACCCATACACTAAAGCAAGTCTGGGCACACATCTTTGTAGTGCATTAGCGTACAAGTGATGTGAAATAATAGGCGCTATTATACTCTTTTTTTGAAAAATACCTAAAATTTATAATTATTGTTCTTTGAAACCGTAAAACAATACTGTATTTTTTAAGACTTGAAACACTATGAAAACTTAACTTTAAAATTAACTTCTCATGAATGGACGAAAACGCGCAAACCTGTCACGAATTTGGCTTTTTTTTAATCACAGACAAACATATCGTGCTGACGTTTCGTATCTTTTTTTTTAATTGAAGCCTATTCTTTAAATTGTATTATTATTGAAGACGAAAATTTACTGTCGTAATTACCTACGGTTCCTGAACGCATAATAGAGGGCTTACGATATGTGTGTAGATAAACGATTTTACTGAACAGCTCAAATAGTTCCATGAACGAAAAAAAAAACATAATAAAATGACCAGTCAACGCTTAGGTAGGTACACCCCTCTTAAAATAAACTCGATCTACATAAAGCAAACATTTTTTTTATTTAAATAACATTGTTTTCAACAACATAACAATTCCCTGATTCTTTGTCTAATATTTTTATTTAACACACTACAATATAATTTATTATAATTACAGACTGAACCGAGAAATTGTCTATTTAGGTAAAGATTGAACTGCCCCCAAACTACGAAATTCGAAAATCGAAGTTCGCATCGTATCGTCCCGCTCACTCTCGTGTTAAATAATATTAGCTTGAGGGACGGCACGATACGAAGTTCGAATTTTGCACTTCGTAGCCGGGGGGGGGCTGGATTAATCATCTTTTTCTACGGTAAGACAATTTCTCCTTTGCCTATGAACTAGTCTATCACGATATAATATACTGACTATCACTGACTTACCAACACCACGGACTTCGGGTCAGCGCTTGAAAACGTCCGAACCAAAAGACCACTAACCGAGCGTCAGTCAGTCTTAGTTTGGTCGAACGACAGCGCTATGACGTATGGCTGTCATCGGAAAATGCCGTGTTGTACTGGGACACGTTTTTCGTGAATTTTCAACTAGACCCAAAGTCCATGGTGTTAGTAAGTCAATGCTGACTATTTATAAATAAACCCTAGAGGTCTGACTGCCGCACTCAGAGACGCCAATCAACTGTAAGCCATAATGACATTTAAGTAATGGTGCTGGAGGCGCCACTAGTGGTCAAATTTTGCAATTTTACCTTTTGTATAGGAAAGTTGCTAATGTGTGATTAAATATTAAAACGTATCTGAGTGCAACAGTTAGACAATTTTACCATGTATTCAGGTAACAGCTTAATTATCACCATTTTGGGTAACATTTTTTGTCTATTTATTTACTTCCACGTAGTCAAAATAACGCTCAAATTTATACAAAAATACAATGTCATGCTATACATGTAAAAATAGATCAGTCAAAATCTAATAATCTATACAAACCGTCATATACAAAATAATACTAAACACTAGCACCCAATGATATAAAAATATATTGCGTAATGGCGTCGTATAGAGCAGGGCTACTGCGAAAATCGAAGTTCCTATCGTACCGTCCCGCTCACTCTCGTACTTAATAATACTAGCGTGAGCGGGACGGCACGATACCAAATTCGAATTTTGCGCTTCGTAGTATAAGAGCAGGGGTTATTTACGGCGGTTTCAGCATACAAGTGTCAAATCGGTTGTCATTCGGTACCGAAAAATGACACGAGTGTACGCAACGTGAAGACATTAGCATGACGTCTCAAGCCTCAAGCCTGTAATCCGTCGACTTCTAACAAAAATGAAATCGTAAAAAAACGATTAAATTTCTTTTTGCCTATATCAAGGACGATGAAACCAAGAGGACCGCCAATGCCTATACAATGTCACGTTCCTTCAAAATAACAGGCCTGAGCTAGTTACACTATAGAGGTCTTCGTGCCATTCGTTTCATATGACACTTAGACCTCTACTTAACACAATACGGACATTCAACTCTTAAGTGCCGCTCGTTGCCATGGAGATGTCCCCTGGACAACTCATCAAAAACATTATTTTCTAAGACCCCACTCCACTTCCCCGAAAGACAGGATTTGCATGCTTAGGAATCCATGCTTCATGAAGGAATGTGCACATAACTGTCGAAACTCCTAACGTTGGACGGAGTGGTGCCTTAGAAAAATCTTATTCTAGACGGGTTACCCAGGAGACATCTCCATGGCAACGAGTGGCAAAGAAAAGTTGTTTGCCACAATAGCACCACATATAAGACGCCTCCCAAATCCCTGCTCTAACATTCCGCACAGATAGGTCAGACTATTTGCTCTTTGCTCTCAGCAGGCATCCCCTTCGCGCTGTGACAGCAAGTTATCTGCGGGCTGTTCTCCCTGACCTGGACCTCTTGGGAACTGGAGCTGCCATCCTCATTGCAGCAGCCTGAGTGGTCGTGGACGACGACAGACGTCTCCTCCTTACCTTCTTTCTTGCAGCACTGGTCGCCCAGTAGTTGGGCTTCGACACTGGGCTCCTTGTCGTGGCAACGTTTCGTCGATTCCATTTTCTTCGCTCGAGACACTTTCGAGGGGCAGGTTTTCGCGCCGTAGTAGCACGTGTTGGAGTTATGGGCTCCGTCCTGCGAAGAGATGGTGAAATTGTACTGACCTATACGAAGTGAAATAAAAACGGATCACTTGCGTACATAAGTCGAGTTTAGGCCGACGTGTTTCGGGCTAATTCGTAGTCCTTCCTATGGGAGCGCACGACACCAGCAGAGTAGAGCAGCGGCGCGTAGTGTGCGTCTCGCTGCCGCTGGGTACGAATTAGTAAGAAACATGTCCGACTAAATTCGACTTATATACGTGATTGAACGCTTTTTATTTCACTATTGAGTCTCACTCTTACGGTAGTTTCTATACGAAATTTCAACGTAACGGTAAGGTTGCATAACACTGACTTACTAACACCGTGGACTTTGGGTCTAGTACAACATTAACGAAAAACGTGTCCCAGTACAACACTGCATTGTCCGATGACAGCCATACGTCACAGCGCTGTCGTTCGACCAAACTAAGACTGGCTGACGCTCGATTAGTGGTCTTTTGGTTCGGACGTTTTCAAGCGCTAACCCGAAGTCCATGGTGTTGGTAAGTCAACGCTGCATGCCTCACGTGAAGTTCCCAATCCGCACTGGGCCCGCGTGGGAACTGTAGGTCAGTGCCCAACAGTGGGACGTAAAAAAGTCTGATGACGATGATCATTACCTGGCTGGTGCTGGCTCTGAAGTAGTGGGAGGGCTGGATGCAGGTCCGGGTTTGGCAGACGAACAGCTCTCCCTCGGAGCTGGCTGACGCGTCCAGCAGCGGCGGCGTCGAATTATCAGCTGGCGACAACGTCACGACAGTTTAGTCGCTAGGTACCAAGAGAACCGCAAACGTCAGATTTACTGTCATTCGACACAAGGAAATTCGTCCGCTCGAAAATATACGTCAAATTAGAAAAATAAAATTGTCCAACCAGAATAATGCTGAAAATGGGTCAATCAACTTTTCATTGCTACTCGTTGCCATGGAGATGTCCCCTTAGTAACTCGTCTAAAATGATATTATCTAAGACACCACTCCATCAAACGTTAGGAGTTTCAACAGTAATATGCCAATCCTTCATGTTTCATTAAGTAAGCAAGCAAATCCTGACGTTCGGTAGTGTGGGGTCTTGAAAAATCTTATTTTAGACGAGTTACCCAGGGGACATCTCCATGACAACGAGTGGCAATGAGAAGTTGATTGACCAAAATAGAATTATGCCCCATGATAAAATTGGGAAATATTACATAGGTCTAAAAATACATGTCCATTTGTAATTACGTACATTCAGAAATATGACCAATTGCAAATCCCATCTGAACTATGTACATACATCGTATTATCGTCCAAATGCAAATGTTCAGGGGATCTATATCAGGTTGATCTTAATTCTTGTATACCAAAACGGGCACATGTCACCCCCTATTAGAATCAAAGGGAAACGCTGAAGATGGCGGCGCGGAGGGAACTGCATCTGGCCGTCCAAGTGTACAGAATAATGCAGTCACGGAGACCGGAGTATATAGTAATTTATGTTACTGTCACCCTACCCGGGTCTAGTTGTGCGCTGTGTAAAGGTGCAGGCCGTAAGCCAGCGCGGTGATGAGTAACCTATGGGTCACCTCACCGCACACGCTGAGCCTGAGCCTTTTGCTTCGCTTTAGTTAAGTACCTATTATTATTATATTGATGCACTTTGCCTACCGTGTAACCGTTAACTTCTGTGAACAATAAATGTATTTTTATTTATTATTTATGCATGCTAGACTATATTCACTTCGTGCGTATTTAATTTTGCTCATAATTTATAACGGACAAAGTTCCATTCGGGCTTAATTATTTTACAACGAAATAAATTCACTTTGTATACACTATTACTTTTGATCCAACTTCAGAATGGTCATTTCAAGTTGACGAATTTCCATTTGTGCCGAATGACAGTAAATCCAATTTCCATACAATATAGCGGTCCTTTAACCCTTTTCCGAGCTGCGTCAATCTAGGCAGCTCAGCTAAAAACTAAATGTGATTATATTTACAATAGTAATATATTTCGCAATAATTATAAAATAAGTAACTATTCTAGTAAATTCAATTTGATTCGAATCTTAAGCCTTGGTGTTAGGGTTGAAATTGTAACTACACTCATGTGGTTGCTTATTGTACTATGCCTGGCAAAGGGTTAAAACAATAAGCTTGCTGCAGCTAGTTTCACTTTAGAGAGGTGTCTGTACCATTCATTTCGTATGGCACTTAGATATCTGCTTAGCGCAATAGCGCCATCTATGAATTCAAGGAAAGAAATAACTAAATATAGATGGCACAGTTGTGGCTAAACAGATGTTAAAATGTTATACAAAATTAATGGTACAGAAACCTGTCTATAGTGACACTAGCAGAACTATATGGCAGTAATACTGTGATCAAAATTTCATCATCAATATCATCATATGCTCAGCAAACATGTAGGTACAAATACTCTTAAAACTAAATGTACACGGGCCCTGGTATGGTATAGCCACAGTTAGTGCATAAAATCTAACTTATATCTACTTATACGGGCCAATCAACTTTCAATTGCCACTTGTTGCCATGGCGATGTCCCCTGGGTAACTCTTCTAAAATAAGATAGTCTAAGGCACCACTCCATCAAACGTTAGGATTTTCAAGTTATATGCCAATCCCTTCATGCAATCTCCTAAGCATGCAAATCCTGACTTTCGGGGGAGTGGTGCCTTGGAAAATCTTATTTTAGACGAGTTAACCAGGGGACATCTCCATGGCAACAAGTGGCAGTAAAAAGTTGATGAAACTTCTATACTTTACAGCTTTTGTTTTAAATGTTTATGCTTCTATGACTAGCCTAGTTATATTATAAACTACAAAAAATTACAAGCGCTAACTCTAATCCTCAAATCCAACTTATAATACCTAAATTAACACTATGACTGTAACATTTCCAACTACCTATATACATATTCTAACTAACAAGTCTACCAGGGTTGCTATTTTCTGCGCGCTGAAGTGTCAAATCGGTTGTCATTCAGTACCAGAAAGTGGCACTAGGGCTCGAGGCCTCGAGAGAATAACACTATCTAACGCAAGCATCCTCTGACAGTCAAAAAAGTTGCACCAAACTTAGGCTGGGCCTAAAGACGCCGAGACCGCGAACCGTAAATAGAAACCAACTTTACCTAGACAATAAACCAATTGGTGTATTTTGTGAACTAAAAACAATTACTTTGCTCATCCGCGACCACAAGTGAAAGACAGTTAATCTGTGCGGCAAATGCATGTTTGCAAGCAACACCTCCGCCTCCACTGCTACACGAATCAACACATGCCACACAGACCCAACTGTCTAGTATATGGATAGTGGTATAGTATGGATAGTATTTTCTCAAAGATATTTTAATAGATCAGAATTCAACAACAATCTTAACAAAAAAAACTCTTTCGCTGCGTCCTTCCTAATTTTTGAGAAAGCTGTACACAGGTCGTGTTTCTCAACCGAATCTCGTGAAATTTTGTGAACAGGTCGATATTATATAAGGTTCGTTTTTATGAACCGTCAAGGCTTCAGCCAGGGTTTGAGGAGGTCTAAGTGAGAACCCTCGTGGAGTTTTTTTTTTCATTTCCCTACAAATCATTCTCCCACATAAATTGTCAACCGGCAGCAAGTACCATAAAACCAAGAGGGCCGCCAGTGTTTATACGATGCCGCGTTCCTTTGAAATAATAAGCCTGCTGCAGCTAGTTTTACTACGGAGGGGTCTCTGTACCATTCATTTGGTATGACATTTAAACCTCTGGCTAACACAATAGCGCCATCTAAATTCGTTTTTTCTTTCAGTTGATAGACGGCGCTATTGTGTTAGCCAGAGGTCATACAAAATGAATGATACAGAGACCTCTCTATATTATTTCGGCTCATTGTTTTACAGGAACGCGGCATTGTATAGCCATTGGCAGTCCTCTTGGTTTTATCGTCCTTGACCGGCAGAGACAATGACTGTATTGATTTAAACTTTCGCGATTTTCACACATTATCATGATACTCGGGACTTAATCGCGTAAAAAACTTTTATATTCAAATTTGAATTTAAATACCTCGACGTTTCGGACGCGACGTTGCGTCCATGGTCTCGAAGGGACAACGACCATCCGAAACGTCGAGGTATTTAAATTCAAATTTAAATATAAAAGTTTTTTACGCGATTAAGTCCCGAGTATCATGATAATGAGAGACAATGACTGTATGGGAGAATTTATTTTTTCCACGTTAAAACTTCACGTATGCGTGTTCATTTAGACTTACTCAACTCCTGGTTGAAGCCTTGACGGTTAATTAAAACGAACCCTGTATAGATTTTAGTCGATTCGATTTTGGAAAATTTTCGTACAGAAGAAAGAACGAAAAAAAAATACATAGCCACCACTGCAGGGCTAGCACGACTGGCCGCAACCTTGTTTGTCGCGCGAGATTATATTACTTGTCCCGTTGCATTCTGCACATGTAGCACGCGCGCCATTTCGTGGCTTGTCGCGCAGTGCGTCCATTTCATAGTGAAGGACGCACTGAGGGACAAGCGACAAAATGGCACGCGTGCGACAGAAAAGGACGGGCAGTTGTTCTCGCGCGAGGTAGAAGTCGCACTGTGAGCTGTGCTAGAGCTACAGGGGCGTTTCTCAAAGCCATTACACTAATAATATTAGTGTTTTGAATTATATTTTTTATAAACTCACTGAAACATGAATACACAGAAAAAAACCAGAAAAATGCCAACCCCGGGAATCGAACCCGGATCCTCGACACTCCGGGTCGTGTGCTTTTCCCCTACACCACGATTGGACATAAATTGGATTGGATTGGATTGGATTGGGCTAGTCACTGCAAAAAGTGATAAAAACAAGCTAAGATTTGAATACATGGAAAAAATTCGGCCTTTCCTCTATGTCCAATCGTGGTGTAGGGGAAAAGCACACGACCCGGAGTGTCGAGGATCCGGGTTCGATTCCCGGGGTTGGCATTTTTCTGGTTTTTTTCTGTGTATTCATGTTTCAGTGAGTTTATAAAAAATATAATTGATATTCACGGGAAAACCGTAAAAATAAAAAATTGGGAGAAAAAATACAAAAAGATACTCCTACTGAGATCATGGATTAGTGTTTTGTCTCGTAAATTGCATGACAAAGTGAAACAAAACACAAACATTATTAGTCTTAATAAACTTCGAGAAGCCGTGATAGCCTAGTGGTTTGACCTACGGCCTCTCAAGCAGAGTGTCGTGGGTTCAAACCACGGCTCGCACCTCGTGAGTTTTTAGAGTTCATGTGCAGAATTACATTTGTAATTTATCATGAGCTTTTCGGTGAGGGAAAACATCGTGAGGAAACCGCACACACCTGCGAAGCAATTCAATTATGTGTGTGAAGTTCCCGATCCGCACTGGGCCCGCGTGGGAACTATAGCCCAAGCCCTCTCACTCTGAGAGGAGGCCTGTGCCCAGCAGTGGGACGTAAAAAAGACTGGTGATGATGAAGCATCGAGAACCGAGGCCCTGGTAAACTATTTCATTTCAACGTTTGACTGTCAGAAGACGCGCGGCGTCACAAAACGGCGTCAACTCTAACTTGCTGAACTGCGTATCCTGCTGTTGCAGCTCGATTGCGTCCATCTGCTTGCAGAGCTTGCCTTCGCAGACCTCCCAGCTGCACTTCTCGGTGTTGCATCGGTCTTGGAGGGGAGGGGAGGTTAAGAGGGGGTTACAGGTAAAAAACTTTACCAAAGCACCTATTGCTTGTTGTGTATAGTTTGCAAAAAAACGCATAAGCATAATAAATTATATCTATCAACTTTTCTTTGCCACTCGTTGCCATGGAGATGTCCCCTGGGTAACTTGTCTATACCTATAAAACAGTACTGTGACTGACTGACTGACTGACAGACAACGCACAGCGTAAACCACTGGACCTATAGAGACTTGAAACTTGGCAAACATATACCTTGAGTATCCTAAAGATACACTAAGAAGGGATTTTTCGAAATAACCCCTGGATAGGGAACTACCCCATTATGAAATATTTCACGGGGGCATAAGCTAGTCTAAAGTAAGATTTTCTAATGCACCACTCCATCAAACATCAGCAGTTTCGACAGTTATATGCCAATTCCTTCATGTTTCATCTCCTAAGCATGAAAATCCTGACTTTCGGGGGAGTGTGGTCTTAGAAAAACATATCTTTGATGAGTACACAGGCGACATCTCCATGGCAACGAGTGGCAATGAAAAGTTGATTGACCCAATATAAATTGTTAAATGACCAATTGTTGTGGTGTTGATAGACAATTTGAGTCTTTACCGCAAACCTCTTGGAAATATTTCAACAAATTACACCAAATTCTTTTCGTTTGGATATGCAGTGGTCGTCCTCTACCGAGTTCAGGACATATTAATTTGAATAGCCGAATTCAAAATAAATGTTTTTAAATTTACTTCTGTGGTAAACTGTATTGTATTGTTTATTAATGAACGACGCAAAATACGATAACAATACGCCATTGACAATTATTTATACTACTTATCATGACAATAGAATTATAAGTGGACAGAAATTGCCACGGACCAACCACCCTCTGGACACCGCATCCTAACTAATATTATAAATGCGAAAGTAACTCTGTCTCTCTGTCCCTCTGTCTGTCTGTTTGTTATCTCTTCACGGAAAAACCGCTGCACCAATCTAGATGAAATTTGGTAAGAAGATAGTTTGAATATAGAGGAATAACATAGGCTACTTTTTATTCGGGTAAATTGAAAAAGTTCCCGCGGGATAGCGATATCCGAATTCTAAGCGGACGAAGTCGCGGGCAACAGCCAGTTTTCTATAATTTACTTAGAAAGTCATTACGAAAAAAGCCGCGGTGAGCGGGCCGGGGGAGTGCGTCGTGATTGGTTCATAGCTTGTCACCTCGCTTGTCATCTGGTCGAAAGTCAGCCGCGATTGGAGGCTAGAGATTTTATAGATACAAATGAGCATATGCGTTTCAGAAACGTTCGCCCTGACATTTGGTGTCCAGAGGGTAGTTGGTCCGCGGAAATTGCAAACCATACGTTATACATGCACTAATAACAATACACGTTAAACAATATGCATATCGCATGCATTACTTAAGTTTTTCACCTATAATTGACAACATTACATTTCTAATGCTATTATAGAAATAGAAATAGAAAAATATTTATTCAACGTACACAAGAAGTATAATAAAAAACAATTAAAAAGTAAACAAAGACGTTGAACAGGATCCCTCTCAGCATTGTGCCGCAGCAGGGGCCACGGCGCTGGTTTTCAGAGGGACCCCGATTTAAAACTAAACTTAAAACTAAGACAAAAACAGTGTACACTTGACGGTGAAAAGGGAAGAGGTAAGTAATTTAACAAATAAACAATATAAACTATAGTAGACAAAAGACAGTTATACAAGACAAAAGTAAAGTTATAAGAGTAAATTGGCTGCATGGACCTCGTTTCCTTTGCCTATCCTTTATGGGACGAACATAAAAATTTAAGTCAATATTTGACAATAGGCCAGTGCTGCCAGAAGGTAACTTTTGTAACCATAACTATTAATTGACTAACTGTCTATACCTATCTTGTTTGGGGAGAGAATCGCAACTGTGGTTCTAAGTTTTCACTAGGGTTCATTGACCGAGCAAGCGAAGTCCGGGTGTTATCCTCACCAGGGGGGCGCGCCATTTTGTCGCTTGTCGCTCAGTGCGTCCTTCACTGATTCCGTCACCATGAAAGGGACGCACTGCGCGACAAGCGACCAAATGGCGCGTCGTGCTATATATGCTGGTCGCATTTCTTAACCGATTCTCGTGAAATTCTGTGAGCTGGTTGGCTAATTAAATATATCGCTTCACATCAGGTGACCTGCTTGCTCGTTTCCCTCCCTCTTTAAATGAAAAAAAACCGGCCAAGTGCGAGTCGGACTCGCGTACGAGGGTTCCGTAGAAAGATTTTAACGTTTCTCCCCAGTGTTTTAAGAAGTCCAGTGTTAGCAGAGCGCTGCTCGTAAGCAAAATATACGCAGTGTGGGATCAACTTATATTGGTCTGCGAAATCTAGAGACAGACATAAAAATTTAAGATTTTGAGACTTTTTGAGTGGTTGTGCTATAAGAGCTACCTTCATACCAAATTTCAAGTTTCTAGGACAACTCGAAGTACCGTTCAGGTTTTTGGATTTCGGCAATTTGTATGGAAATAGCTTTTTTAATGACTGTATCTTTTGATTGCGTTGACTTAGAAGTTTGACTTTTTCTCAGCTTCAAGGGACCGCAGGCTCGAGTATATGATATTAATTTCAGCATGCTGCCTAAACGCGTTCCAGAGAAAAAGGGTCTTGACAGACAGACAGACGGACAACAAAGTGATCCTATAAGGGTTCCGTTTTTTTTTTTGAGGCACGGAACCCTAAAAATAATAAAATAAATGTTAACTACAGGACAAAAAATCTAGACTTGCTTGTTGCGTGTGGCAAACCAGTCCAACATTTTTCTCCTACGGTTGACATTATCAATAATCTCAGAAACGTCATAGCTGTGCCATGTGTAGGATTTACTTCGTAGCGGCGGGGTCGTTTCGGGGGGGGGCACTATAAAACGTGTTACAAAATAACCCGTAAAAAATACCGGGTTAGGATTACAATATTGTATGAAAAAAAAAAAAGTTTTATTTCATACAGTGATTCAAATTTGTAAATAGTCTCTTGTCTCTTTGTAATGAACCGTTTAACCCCCTTTCGGCTTTACGGATATTTTCGTAACACACTTTAGTATAGTGTTGTGTGGGAGTGAGACTAACCGGTGTCGTCGCATTCGGGCGTACAGATCACGACGCGCTTCGTGCGGAAACACTGCATCTGGAGTCGCGTCAGCTTGGCCCCGAACAGGAAATAACCTGACGACAGATGAAAATAAAGCATTCATTAAGTAAATACAAGCTTTTTTGCCGAATGTACTTTTTGCTGTCTGTACAGTCAGCAGCAGAAGTAGGTGAGCAAACTAAGCGGTCGCAATGATCTGCACAAGCTCTTATGTCTATAGCAATAGAGCCGTGCTTACATAATTATGAACGCTACGGTTGCTTTTTTTTTTATACAACGAGGAAGGCAAACGAGCAAGTGGGTCACCTGATGATAAGAACTTTACTTTTGCAAGTCCAGTAACAACACGATAATCTGGTTGTGAAATTCTGGTGCGGCCAGGATCGTCTACACAGAAGGGAACTCTTCAACGGTTAATGGCATCGCCTTTGAATTTGAATTTGAAAAAACCTAGAAACCTTTTTTTTTTTTTTTCTTGAAAAAGGCAAAGGCCGATTGCTCACCCAACATCATGCCCGCGACTACGGCGAGCAGCAAATGCACGTTGTACACCATCACGCACAACATCAGGATGTACCCCACCGCGTTGTGGAGCACGAACACCAGCGACTGGTGGCAGTTGATCAGCACCCTGCCGAAGGATATAAATTGAAAAAAAAAAAAAAAAATTACTTATTACTCGACGACCGAATAGCCCAGCGGTTAGAGACCCTGACTATGAAGCTTGAGGTGCCGGGTTCGAATCCCGGTCGGGGCAGATGTTTGTATGATGAATACGAATGTTTGTTCTCGGGCCTTGGATGTTTAATATTTATATAAGTATGTTTATCCGTTGTCTAGTATCCATAGTACAGGCTTTGCCTAGTTTGGGACTAGGTCAATTGGTGTCAATTTGTCCCATGGTATTTAAAAAAAAAAAAAAAACCAAAACCGGGATAAATGGGTCAATCAACTTATCTTTGCCACTCGTTGCCATGGCAATGTCCCCTGGGTCACTCGTCTAAAACATGATTTCTAAGGCACCACTCCATCAAACGTTAGGAGTTTCGACAGTTATAATTACTCCAATTACTTCATGCTGCATCTCCTAAGCATGCAAATCCTGACTTTCGTCTTAGAAAATCGTATTTTCGATGAGTTGTCCATGGTACATCTCCATGGCAACGAGCGCCACTTCAAAGTTGATCGACCCAAATGCTTACTGAAACATGAATACACAGAAAAACCTAACCATGGAAACTTCATTTTTAAAAAAAGTTTTTAATTCTGCCGGCTATACTCTTTGTTGTATGTACGTGTATGGTACACGTGGACATCTCCATGGCAACGAGTTGCAATCAATAGTTGATTGAATCATTTACATAAAAGTATATATAATACGGAGTGATATTGAAGCCGTGATAGCCTAGTGGTTTGACTTATGGCCTCTCAAGCAGAGCGCCGCGGGTTCAAACCCCGGCTCGCACCTCGTGAGTTTTTCGTAATTTATGTGCGGAACGACAAATGACATTCTCATTTATCATGAGCTTTTCGGTGAAGGAAAACATAGTGAGGGAACCTGCACACTCCTGCGAAGCAATTCAATGATGTTTGTGAAGTGCGAACTACAGCCCAAGCCCTTTCATTCTGAGAGGAGGGCTCTGCCCAGCAGTGGGACGTAAATAAAGCTGGTGGTGATGATGATGATGATAATACAGAGTATCGTATTGGATAGGGTAAGGGTACCTGGTCTTGAGCGAGGCCCAGCGGCCGACCTGTCCCGAGCTGGCGTTGCGGCTGGTCCCGGGCTCGATGGCGCCGCCCTGCTCCCTGCTAACGGCATCACAGATCACCACCACTAAATATACGATAACGTCCGGGCATAGTAACGTCACATGAATATTGGCGCATGTTTTCTGTAACATCAATCAGCCGCTATCTTATTACTTCCGCTCCCGTAATGAGGCACGTAGTATAGGTGCCTCTTTACACAAGTTCACAAAAAACGTTCTTACTTTAAACCACGAACAGACCGCCATCTGGACACCGCATCTTCTATAATTTACTTGTTAAGTCATCACGAAAAAAGCCGCGGTGAGCGGGCCGGGGGAGTGCGTCGTGATTGGTTCATAGCTTGTCATCTCGCTTGTCATCTGGTCGAAAGCGAGCCGAGATTGGTGGCTAGAGAGATTCATAGGTGCAAATGAGCATATGCGTTGCGGAAACGTTCGCCCTGACATTTGGTGTCCAGAGGGTGGTTGGTCCGTGCTTTAAACCATCACCAATTTAAATATCATTATTTTTAATGTATTCTTATTTTACTTAGTGCAAGTGCAAAATTTTTATATAAAATATGAAATCAAAGGGAACTGGGATTCGGTTTTTTTTTGTCAATCCTGCCAAATAAATATTGATAAAAAGCTAGTTTAAAAATTGGTTCCTAAGTTTCAGACATAAGTATCTACTTTATATCGAAATAAAAACGAATACGAATGTTTGTTCTCGGGTCTCGGATGTTTAATATGTATATAAGTATGTATTTATCTATATAAGTATGTTTAACCATTGTTTTGAAACACTAAAAAATATTACCTCCGAAGCGCGACGTGACGATACGATTAATGAATCGATCTATTTACCTTCAAAACGTATACTAATGTTATTTAAATTTCAAATGGACTCGTTTATATTCCTCCTCGAGCTAAGTTCACGTCTAAAGTAGAGTTTGTTACTTGTTGAAACTGTCTTGGTAACTGTTATCACCTATCAGTGAAGCAAACATGCCACAAATTGTCGGAGCTGCGCATAGAATTAACGAACATATTGGGGAAGTTTCACTTGTCAACCGTAACTTAACCCTTAATAACAACAACGTTTTGCGGGTGGTAGGACCTTGTGCAAGGTCCGTCCGGATAGCTACCACCATTTTACTCGCTAATCCTGACGCTAAGTGGCAGCTAACTAGAGAGTAAGACAGCCGGTGTAATTACGGGCACAAGAGGCATTTCATCTTAGCTCTCTAGGTTGGCAACGCATCTGCAAACCCTCCGGGGATGCGGGTGTCTATAGGCTGTGGTGATCACTTACCATCAGGTGACCCACTTGCTCGTTTGCCTTCCTTGTCGTATAAAAAAGGCCCCATTTATTGGCACATAGCTACCACCGAATGAATAGCAGCTCTATGGAATATATACCTGACAAAGGATATAATTGAAGCAAGTCGCATTTTAAATAAACTCAATTGATATTGTACCGTGTTATTCAAATACTAAGGTTGAATTTCCACATACCCAAGTCGCCCATAATCCCAATTCGATCACACTTCAAACTTAAAAAATAGATTATAATATCGATTATTAGCATATCGTTTCATAAACGACGGTACTCTTCGTGATTTGAGAAAGCGGACGAGTTGGGAATGTGGACGGGTTGGGGAATTGGACGAATTGAGAAAATGGACGAGTTGGGTTAGTGCCTAGATAAAATGGGCCACGCTGGACGAAATGGGATTGTTGACGAGTCGAAAATAACACTATTGTAGGCGCTTTGATCATTCAAACTCGTGCTTTATAACATAACCTATGAACGCGTCACGTTAATGTTTTAAGTTCGCTCCGAAAACAAAAGCAGGCGTCTTGTTTTTCGCATATTGTTTTTTAAACAGCGGCCGAACAATCGCGTTGTGAACTATTGTTACAACTATACATATATTATGTTCACGACTAGCTGCGCCCGCGACTCCTCTCGCGACAAAACTGCTATACTATTTATCCTATTATATTTAAACGATAAATGCTGGTAAAAAAACAAAATTATCTTTAAACAAAAAACCCAAATGCAAAAACGATTAAGTAAAAAGAGAAAAACTAGCTCATTATAAGTACTTTATACATAGGTAGCTTGGTTATTATAAGGAGTGCAGACGGGGGCATGTCACAGCTGTTTCGTCATTATACATAGGTAGCTTGGTTATTATAAGGAGTGCAGGCGGGGGCATGTCACAGCTGTTTCGTCATTATACATAGGTAGCTTGGTTATTATAAGGAGTGCAGGCGGGGGCATGTCACAGCTGTTTCGTCATTATACATAGGTAGCTTGGTTATTATAAGGAGTGCAGGCGGGGGCATGTCACAGCTGTTTCGTCATTATACATAGGTAGCTTGGTTATTATAAGGAGTGCAGGCGGGGGCATGTCACAGCTGTTTCGTCATTATACATAGGTAGCTTGGTTATTATAAGGAGTGCAGGCGGGGGCATGTCACAGCTGTTTCGTCATTATACATAGGTAGCTTGGTTATTATAAGGAGTGCAGGCGGGGGCATGTCACAGCTGTTTCGTCATTATACATAGGTAGCTTGGTTATTATAAGGAGTGCAGGCGGGGGCATGTCACAGCTGTTTCGTCATTATACATAGGTAGCTTGGTTATTATAAGGAGTGCAGGCAGGGGCATGTCTCAGCTGTTTCGTCATTATACATAGGTAGCTTGGTTATTATAAGGAGTGCAGGCGGGGGCATGTCACAGCTGTTTCGTCATTATACATAGGTAGCTTGGTTATTATTAGGAGTGCAGGCGGGGGCATGTCACAGCTGTTTCGTCATTATACATAGGTAGCTTGGTTATTATAAGGAGCGCAGGCGGGGGCATGTCACAGCTGTTTCGTCATTATACATAGGTAGCTTGGTTATTATTAGGAGTACAGGCGGGGGCGTGTCACAGCTGTTTCGTCATTATACATAGGTAGCTTGGTTATTATTAGGAATGCAGGCGGGGGCATGTCACAGCTGTTTCCCGCCTGCACTCCTTTTAATAATCAAGCTACCTATGTTATATATATGCTACATAAGTTAGGCTATCATTCTAACTTTGCCACTATCGCGTGGAGAACATTTTGCATATTGTACTGTGCATTTGTCATGATGTAGATTTTTGCGTAAATGGGTCAATCAACTTTTTATTGCCACTCGTTGCCATGGAGATGTCCCCTGGATAACTCGTCTAAAATAACATTTTCTAAGACCTCACTCCCCCGAAAGTCAGGATTTGCATGCTTAGGAGATGTAGCATGAAGGCATTGGTATATAACTGTTGAACATCCTAACGTTTGATGGAGTGGTGCCTTAGAAAATCTTATTTTAGACGAGTTACCAGGGGACATCTCCATGGCAACAAGTGGCAATAAAAAGTTGATTGACCCAGGTACATTCTGACTATTTGCACATTATGCGTGCAGTCAGCATTTTGCGCGTTGTACATTATCAGCCGAAGGCGAAAAAAATACTTCAAGTGACTTACTGGCATAGTAAGTTTCTCCGTTCATCAGATCGGTATGGATAGAGCTTCTTTTGTGCACAGCGCTGCGTCTTTGCCAAGTACACCTGAAACAGAGCGCCTAGTGTAATCGCCTAATCGCCAACCAGGCCAAAAAATAGGTCTCGATCGCGTTCGTGTTTAACAATTCTTATACTATTTGACACTTTAACGCAAACGCGATCGAGACGTATTTTGTGCTTTTTGATTACACTAAGGGCACAGAACAGCCGTTGTATACAAAGACCGGATAGCCTAGGGGTTAGAGACCCTGACTGCGAAGCTTGAGGTCCCGGGTTCGATCCCCGGTTGGGGCAGATGTTTGTGTGATGAATACGAAAGTTTGGTCTTGGGTCTTGGATGTTTAATGAGTATACATATAAGTATGTTTATCCGTTCTGTAGTAAGACTTAGCAAGTTTTAACAAAAAAGTAAAACAGCATTAAAATATACATAAAATAATCCTCTAAAGCCATCAGTTTTATGGCCTATTATAAAAAAAAGCTAAGTTTTTTTCTAACTCCTGGAAACCTGACGACCGGATGGCCTAGTGGTTAGCGACCCTGACTATGAAGCTTGAGGTCCCGGGTTCGAATCCCGGTTAGGCAGATATTTGTATGATAAATACGAATGTTTGTTCTCGTGTCTTGGATGTTTAATATGTATTTAAGTATGTATTTATCTATATAAGTATGTTTATCCGTTGTCTAGTACCCATGGTACAGGCTTTGCCTAGTTTGGGACTAGGTCAATTGGTGTCAATTTGTCCCATGATATTTATTATTTATTATTATTATTTATTAACTATATTTATACGTGATTAAGTCCCGAGTATCATGATAATAAGGCTGGTGATGATAATGATGAAGTTTTTTTGTTACCTTACCTTAGAGGCCTCGAACAGTAATGCGACGAAGAAGAGCGAGATCCAGGTGAGAGCGAACGCCCACCGCGTGGTGATGTCTAGCCCCGCGAACAGGAACGGGCCGAGGTCGTAACCGAACCACATCCACATATGCATCGCGACGTCCTGGGGACAACAGGGTTCGTTGACCTGGGAACATTTTTAGGGTTCCGTCCCCGAAGGTTTAAACGGGACCCTAACTATACCTATAAAACAGTACCGTGACTGACTGACAGACAACGCACAGCCTAAGCCACTGGACCTAGAGACTTGAAATTTGGCAAACATATACCTTGAGCATACAATGACAATGCAAAGAAAAATCCGTTAAGCAGCTGGACCCTACCCCCTACCCTAGCTGGATATACCTTGAGTATCCTAGAGGTGCACTAAGAAGGGATTTTTCGAAATTCCCACGGGATAGGGAACTAGCGCATTTTGAAATATTTCATGGGGGCAAAGCCGCGGGGCATGAGCTAGTTAATAATAGAATGCATTGTCAAAATAAATTTTGTATAATTACAGTTCCTATTCAGGTGGTAATGGTTTATGATAACCATGGTTGAGTCAGGTTGCTAACGTTGTTATAATAATTATCATTGTGTTGCTGCAACTTTTATTGTTCTCGTGTTTATAATAACATGGCAGCGTGACAAGACACAGTTAGAATGGGGATTAAGGATGACTACAGATAATGACTTATTTTTAATTCCAATCGGTCCCAATTCTATCAAGGATTAAAAAAATACTCTTTGAGACCAACTAGGTTTAGAGTACTAGAACACCCACAAATTAAAGAAAACTTTTTCTATACAGTTTGTTTGACAGACAGAGAGACAGAAAGACATACAGACAGAGTTACATTCGCATTTATAACATTAGCTAAAAGTCAGGATTGAAGGTCCCTCTGACAAGAGTCAGACCCGCAATTTTAGTTTCATAATTTATAATTTCATCGAATGCACTATGGTTTTTATCCAGATTGTCTATAATTATCGAATGTCATCACATCAAGTTCTCTTGAATAAAGTTAGTGCTATGAATTTTAAAACTAAGACCAGCCTTTATAGATCCTGCTTAATTTTAGATTTTGTATGTACATAATTAACCTCCAAAGTCGAGTGTTTATTTATAACTCTTTAAGTTAAATAATGCTGTTTGCTGTTTGAAATAGATTCAAAGGACAGATCATTATCAAACTAACATACAATGACTCATTAAATATAGCTCTCAGTGCTCTTATACCACATTGTTACATAGTAAGCACTCTAGATTGCTAAAAATTATATGATTAGAAGTAATTTTCAACAAATTAGTGGGATATTATTATTACAAAGCACTTTTGGCTTTCGGCACTATTGGCCTTTGCCAATGGGCACACAGATGCCGAAGTTTAAAATGTTTACCGCAGATAAATAATAATTTGTATATATTATCTGTATCTGAATTGTAAGGCTTAATAAATAAAAATAAAATATTATTACAAAAGGACAGAAGTAGACAAACCAAACAGTTTAGATAATTTATAAATGGTTTATGCGGTACTCGAAACGAGTAATTAAGAAATTTTAAAAACTGATAAGGAAATATACTTACTAAGTACGAAAATAAACAAAAAAAGTTAGTCCGCTGAAAACAAAATAAGCTTTTAGCGTTTAGTAAGCGCCTACCTTTTCGGTCTATGTATATCTTGAAATTCCGATCTTTCCTGTATACCATCAACACACTAGATATCACTGCTCTACATCCTTATCAAAACGATAATATAATTAGAAAATAGATACTTTAATCACAGGATACGGCTTAACGCGGTTCCAACTGTCGTATTTGGAGTAACACTACTAATATTGCAGTGGTAAAACTACCAGTGTGAAACGTTTTATTAATTTAATCGCTTCAATGAAGTGAAAGCGCAGTTTTAACTAAAATTTGTCCAGAGAAAGGAAGGTCGTACGTATCGTGCGAACAAGAAAATAGTAATTTGAAATCTGCCAAAAGTCAAAAGTCAGGCTGGCGTTTTGGATGGCGTTCACGGGGATAGCTAGGCCGGTACACGATCAAACCAAGAACGAACAATCGCGTCGGTGATCGATTTGTTACAACGCTTATAAAATCGATTATTACAATGCAATGAAAACTGTAAAGGCGTAAAGCCACGAGTTGTCTGCCGGATTCTCGGATGACGCTTGAAATGGAATCAAGATTGCATAAACGGCTTGACGCTTCATGCGATACCATAGATAGCTACAATCTTGCGCTTTGTTAATTTTATTGTACATAACTAAACTTGTAGCTTATAAAACACGGCCGAGTGCGCATTGATTAGAGCAAGCTGATAGTGTAATAAAAAAAGAAGTCTCCAAGATGTATGCATAATTAGCCGTGTTCTTTAAAATGCAGGTATCGAAAAATGTCGTTTGATACACGGTTGGCAAGGTTTCACAATCTCGTGACGATGAAAACCCTCGTCACGGCTCAGGTTTATCACTCGTCAACTCATTTGTAATTCTTTACTAACCTCCTATCACAAATAACCTAGTAACAACGCAATACTTCTTTCTGCTGTTTAGTAGGCAGAGAACGATGAACACAAACACGATTAACAAAATAAAAAAATAAAAAACAAGCCATTTTATTGCGCTATAATCTCGACAAATTGATTAGTAGTTTTTTACACCAAAGAAATGTTGTGATTCTCGTATTATTTACATAACAATAAATGCTTTTTAAGCAGTAGTAGCCTGAAGTGTAAGTTATATAAATAATATAGGCTTTACCTATTTCGGTACTAGGTCTATTGGTGTCAATAGTCCTATGATATTATATTATTATTTATAATATTAACAAAAAAAAATTAAAAATAAATTAATCTATGCCTAAGCTAGGGTCAATAATAGACAGAACGGCACCTACTAAATGTAGAGAGCCAGTTATAAGTACAGAACGCTTGTCAACGGAATCATAGGAACGCTTAATACTAATTAGCGCCTCAGAGACACTTTCCATCACAAATATATCACTAGTGCTCGGATTATTCGATTTCCAAATCTCAGCGTTGCTCTTACATCTACTAATCAGTTCTGTGTGTTCTATTTTCGAATAGTTATCATTTTGCTTTTTCAAATCTTTATAAGCTGTTGGTATAACAAAAAATACTGATTCGAAATTTAGCTTCGTGAGTGGCTTCAGTAGAATCTCCACGTCCCGATCACCAGTTGCACTGAATATGAGGACTTTGTTTTGATTTCTGAGGACAAGAATAATAAAAGTTAATGACAGAATCGAGTTTTAAATCGATTGTCGGATTACACTTGTCTCCATAAACGCTCCTTAAAGTTCGGAAATGAAGGGTTTTCTTATTTCAGGGCCGCGTTTTATATAGCTACAAGTTACAATTTACAAGCGGAAGTCTCATTCTATCACCTTGTATTAGAAAGAGACTTCCGCTTGTAAATTGTAACTTGTAGCTTTATAAAACACGGCCCTGACAGCATAGAAAGGCAAACATTAATGATACATAGTTTGTCGATTTGCTAATTAGTAATCACCTGACATACTGCACAAATGTGTAAAACTGATGTACCTATAGAATAAATAATAAATTTGAACTCGTTGGCAGAGATCAAGAATGACGCATTAATTGCTGAATTCCTAAACTGATAATGACATCTGACAATACTGACATGACAGCGAAGATTTTTGGCGGGAAACCGATGAGAGTGGATCGTGTCGTTAATTGAATTTTAGTTTCTGTGCTTAATGTTGTTTGGTGGATAATAAAGATAGTGTATTATACAACAAAATAACGTGAGTGCCCAGCAAATGAAGAATTCAAGTGAAAACGCGTATTCCCTCTGTTTGTGACCCTCGAGTATCCGCGGGCTGCTGTTCGCCGTAGCTCGCCGTAAAGTACACTATCGCTTTACGGAAGGCATGAGCAGCTGACAGGACGTGACAGGACTTTAATATACAAAAATTTACAAAACACATCAGACGTGGCTGTATGGACTCAGTTCCTTTGCCTATCCCTTATGGGATGAATTAAAAAAAAAAATGACATGACAGCTGTCATTAGTTCGATCAGTTCGGCTTGGTTGTTCATTTTCACGTATTTCCCCACAGTTTTCACCATATCTTTGTAGTAAAATGGAATCCCCGGCCGTCAAAACTAAGAAGAAACCAACGAAGTTCGAGGAAATGTCCAAGGAGCAAATACGACAAGCGATACTAAAGAAACGCGAGAGCAACGCCAAGGCTCAAAGTATCGTGGAGAATTTGTTGGAAAAGAACATTACGGAGACATACTTCGTGGAATGCTTGCCTGATATCAACCAGAGCCATTTCGAGGACGTCATAGAAGAGCGGTCAATCATCCACGTGTGCGGCTATCCTTTGTGCGACAAACCCATTTCCGAGAAGGATGTACCCAAGCAAAAGTACAGGATATCTCTCAAGACGAACAAAGTGTACGACATAACCGGCAGGAAGAGTTTTTGTAGCAATCGCTGCTATAATTCTGCTATGTATGTGAAACAGCAAATGCTCACAAGCCCTCTTTGGTTCCGGGAGTACGACGATATCCCTCAGTTCCATTTGCTTTCCGAGGAATCCACTGGTTGCATGGGCGAGGAGATAGATGTATCTATCATAGAAAAAGTTAAGATAGTTCAGCGACCCGCGTTTACCTCTATTAATGACTTTGCCGAGGCGAGTTTAAGTGAAATGGGTGGTGATAACGAAAACTCTGAAATAACAGACTCAAAAGCAGATTCTCCCTCAAGTGAAAATACTAATAAATATGTTAGCAATAGTGAGGATAATCCACAACCAAAATCCAGGTCTGAACCTGTGAGAGATATTTCAGAAGAGTCGAAACGAAAATCCAGTTCTGAACCTGTGAAAGATGTCTCAGAAAAATCAAACCCAAAATCCAGTTCCGACCCTGTGAAAGATGTGTCAGAAAAGTTTGAGGATAAGAAAAAACCAGTTTCGAATCCATCGAGTATCATAGGAGATATTATTGAAAGACCTGAACGTAAAATAGATCCTATACTAGTGAACAGACCAGATGAGAGGCGTCCCGTGGCAACTAAGAAAGTCCATCAGAAAAAGCAGCCCGCATTGAGTGCAATAACCATTGAAGTAGAGAAATCCTTGGCACAATGGTTCACGATAGACACAATACTGTTCTTACTAGGACAAGAGAAAGTTAAAGAAATGGTTACAGACAAAGGTGAATGCATCAAAGCATACAAAAACAACTATTCAACAAGCATCTTCCATAGATCAAACAGCTACGACCAGTATCAAACACTCTGCCGCAAACTAAACATGCTAGAACTCGAAGACAAGAAGTTAAACTCAAAAACTACGCAAAGAGAAATGAGGCCGCTTCCAGACTACTCAACAATTCAAGAGGAGAGCAAACGTATGGAATTGAAAGTCAAGGCATACTTGGAAGGGAAAACGGAAATACCGGAACCAAACCCCGAAGCCAACTCCAGTAACAATGAGACATTAACACAGTTGCCGCTGGTTGACAGGAATGCCCAGAATGCCCTTCGCAGACGCATCGTCTGCCAGCACTTGGACAGGGTGCTACCGGATCTGATGCGGTCGCTAGGCTTGCTCAGTTTCTCGGTCAACACCGAAGTCAGACTTCTAGTGAATACCTTTAAACTAAGCGCGAATAATATAATGTTTAAGCCTATTCAGTGGATGCTGATTGCGATTGTTATGCTGAAGTTATTATCTCTACGGGATAAGAGGTTGGAGTATTGCTTGGAGCAGCCGATGGCGTTCAGGCACATGCAGTTGCTGCTGCTGAGTTACAAGCAAGACGGGGGCTACATGGAGCGGCTGATCTCGTGGCTGACGGATTTAGATAGGCTGATGGATTCTAATGACACACAGTTGACAATTGAATAAGTGACATACACAAAATTGTATTTTTATAGCTTATGAACTTTTGTAAGTATTGGTAATATTAAATAAGATAAATGAATTATTTATAATACATAGAGACTACTCAATTATAAAGGTTGTTTTATTTCACCCAAGTGCACTTTACAAGTGTTTACAAGCTTTTAATATTTATCTTGTTGTGTTGGTATGTATGTTTGTAGGTCAAATGTTGCATGTTGAATTTGACTCACTGCCAGTGATTGACTTGAAATTTGGTATGGATATGTAAGTTAGATGGCAGTAGTAGAATCAGCAAAAAAACAAACTGAAAGTGACATTCTATGGAACTTGCTAACTATGTAAACAAACCGCCATAGTAAATTTGGATCAATCAACTTTTCTTTGCCACTCGTTGCCATGGAGATGTGCCCTGGTTAACACAACAAAAACATGATTTTCTAAGAAAGTCAGGATTTGCATTCTTAGGAGATGAAGAATGAAGGAATTGGTATATAACTGTCGAAACTCCTAATTATAGACGAGTGACCCAGGGGACATCTCCATGTCAACGAGTGGCAAAGAAAAGTTGATTGACCCATTTAATTCATTATTCATAGACAATTTCAGTAGGGCGGTTTGTCGACATAGTTAACAAGTTCCATAGAAGGACACTATAAAATCTATACTATACCTGGCGTTGTCTGCGAACCACTGCGCGCATATGATCATAGACTCGGCGGTGTGCGCCCCGTCGAGGTAAAGCGTGCCATAGTCACAATCAATCATTTGATACCTTCCGGGCCATCGGCACTCTTTCAACCCCATCACAGTCTCTATAGGAACATCAAAATCAACCTCCTTGCAACCTTTTTCAACGTCCATGAACACCGCGTCAATTTCTGTCACAATTTTCCCGCCAATTTTTGTGACAGTTTTGTTTTTTAATGTGTTCCGTTTCGCGTGCTTGAGCCACGAGTGGGCGAGCTGTATGGCGAGGGATGCGTTCGATTGGAACGCGGGCAGGTCGACTTGAAGAATGTTTTTTGATGGGAGACCGTAGGTTGCGTAGTCTGGTACCGCTGTTAGCGGGCACTGGAAAAAAAAATTGATTAAACACTTATTGGCGGGAAACCGGTAAGAGTGGATCGTGTCAATCAATTGAACTCTAGTTTATGTGCTTAATGTTGTTTGGCGAATAATAAAGTGAATTGTACAGCAAATTACGAATTCAAGTGAAAACGCTTATTCTCTCTGTTTGTTACCCCCAAGAGGCCGCCTGCCGCTACACTTTCGCTTTAGTATTCAAATGTTGTAAAGAGAAATAAAACAGTACATTTAAAAAGAATGAAATACAACAGAACTTAAATAGCTATCTCATTTAACAGTACACGATTGTACCGAACGATGTGAAATGGGCCCCACTCAGTATAATGTTGCGGCAAGCCGCAACGCTGTTTTTCTGCAGGGCCCGTTTTAAACTAAAAACTAAACACAAAGTACATACACAAACTGTGACGACACGAACGCCAGCGGGAAACGGTTTACAAAATAACAAATACAGGAAGTATGTATGGCAACACTTGACCAATTCAACCGTATTTTAACAGTCAAAACCGTGTTGTATTGCCACTCGTTGCTATAGAGACGTCCCCTGGGTAACTCGTCTAAAATAACATTTTCTAAGACCTCGCTCCCCCGAAAATCAGGATTTGCATGCTTAAGAGATGAAGCATGAATGAATTGGCATATAACTGTTGAAATTCCTAACGTTTGATGGAGTGTTGCCTTAGAGAATCTTATTTTAAACGAGTTACCCAGGGGACATTTCCATGGCAACAAGTGGCATTCAAAAGTTGATTGACCCAAATGGACTCTTTATAATGGACCATTTAACCCCTCTTTCGGCTTTACGGGTATTTTTGTAAAACGTTTTGGGCGGCGCCCCCACTCACCCCCACGTCCCTGGCGACGCGCGTCAGCTCAGCCATGGCTGCGGGCGGCTGGGCCACGGTGAACGCCCTGCAGCCTGGCTTCATGATGCCGGCCTTGGCACGCGCGATCTCCGGCAGAGTAGACCCCAGGATCGCCGTGTGGTCCAGGCCTAAGGCCGTGATGCCAACCACTGGGACCTTCCTGGGAACGACGAACTATTAGGGGACTACCAGGGTGCGTTAAAGAACCGTCAAGAAATCAGGCGGGGGTTTAAGCAGGTAACAGTTTTAAATGAATCGCGGTTAATTGTATTATGGACGTCATGAAAACGGGATATTTAGTATTTATTTATTAAGCACAATTATGTATCACAAAATTAAGTAAAACACGAACCCTGGTGGTTAAAGAATAGGTATTCCGCTCGCACCGCACTGACTTCATATTTGTGGTAGGCCATAAAGCTGACGGCTTTAGAGGATTATTTTATGTGTTTTTAACCGACTTCAAAAAAGGAGGACCTATGTATGTACACCGATTACTCCGTCAATTGTTGACCGATATTCAAAATTATTTTTTTATTCGAAAGGGTGAGGTGGTCCCGTTGTCATCAAGTATGATCTGATCATGGGATCCCAGGGAAATTTTGTAGGCACGTATTATGTGTTTCATATATTTTCTAAGGGTATTCAAGTATTTGCGTCTGGTAGTCATCATCTCATGTTGATGAGCTGCTGATGGAAGGTACAACTCCTTAACGGTTAGGAGTTGGAGGATAATTATGAAAATGTTAAATCAACATAAAATTGTGAAATAAAAATCTTTTAACAAACAAGTAAAACCGCCTTCAAAAAAACAAACTAATCCTCTAAAACCACGAGTTTTATGGCCTAGCACTAGCAGAAATATGAAGTCGGTGCTCCATTCAAAGAATATTCCGCTTGCACGGCATTGACTTCATATTTCTGCTAGGCCATAGAAGTCATGGCTTTAGAGGATTATTTTACGTGTTTTTGAAGGCGGTTTTACTTTCTGTTAAAAGTTGTTTTATTGGCTATGCTGATGACATTACACGAGAGGTTCTGGTGTGTTCTGTGTCCTGGGTGTTGCTGCTGTTGCTTTGCCAACCTGAGCACGTTGGTGTAGTCCAAGACGCCCCCGATGCCGACCTCAACCACAGCCGCGTCCACCGCCTCGTGCAAGAACACGTTGAACGCCAGCACCGTGAGGAACGCGAAGTACTTCGGCATGTCCCCTTCGTACGCCTGCGCGGACAACGCCACGGAGCTTTGTACATTAACCCTCGAATAAGGGAGGTAATAACACCATACCATGGTTCCGTACCATCCTAACTTCCTAACTAATATTATAAATGCGAAAGTAACTCTTGTCTTTCTGTCTGTTTGTTTGTTACCTCTTCATGGGAAAACCGCTGCACCAATCTAGATGAAATTTGGTAAGAATATAGTTCGAATATTGAGGAATCATGTTATTCCTAGGCTACCTATTATTCGGGAAAATTATATAGATCCTGCGGGATAGCGATAACCGAAAAATCTACGAGGACGAAGTCGCGGGCAACAGCTAGTTATCTTTATCTATAACTATGCCGCAGACAGACAGACAGACAGACGGACATGACGAAACCATAAGGGTTCCTTTTTGCTATTTTGGCTTCGGAACCCTAAAAACGGAAAAAAAAATTACGTCTGCTGTACGGGAGCCCCACTTAAATATTTATTTTATGCTGTTTTAGTATTTGTTGTTATAGCGGCAAGAGAAATACATCATCTGTGAAAATTTCAAGTGTCTATCACGGTTCATGAGATACACCCTGGTGACAGATGAATAGACAGACGGACGGAAAGCGGAGTCTTAGTAATAGGGTCCCGTTTTTTACCCTTTGAGTACGGAACCCTAAAAACTGCATTCAAGTCTCTTTTATTTTAATCTCTACAAAGCAGTACCGTGACTGACTGACTGACAGACAACGCACAGCCTGAACCACTGGACCTCGAGACTTGAAATTTGGCAAACATATATATGTATTCTAGAGGTGCACTAAGAAGGGATTTATCGAAATTCCCACGCCAAGCAGAGGCAAATCCGCGGGGCATAAGCTAGTCTATAATATATATATAAATATTTCAAAATGGGCTAGTTCGGCTAGTTCCCTATCCCGTGGGAATTTCGAAAAATCCCTTCTTAGTGCACATCTAGGATACTCAAGGTATTATGTTTGCTAAATTTCAAGTCTCTGGGTCCAGTGGTTTAGGCTGTGCGTTGTTTGTCAGTCAGTCAGTCACGGTACTGTTTTACAGGTATATGAAAATAGAAATTCAAAACAACAGTGTCACTCACTACACAACAATTTCCTTGCACATTTCCATACAGTCATACAACTATTTGTTTGTTCGTTTACAATAGTGTCTGTATGTCTGTATACACCTGTATCTACTTAATTAAGATGTGACCTCCATGTGTACTTTTAATTAATTCCAGTGCCTCACTTGTAGACGAATATGATGGTACTTAATTGGTATTTTCCATTTTTTTCTTTGGATAGGTATTTGGCAAATTGCTCAAGACGGAATTTGCTTTCTAAGGGCTCCGCATCTCAAAATAAAAAACGGAACCCTTATAGGATCACTGTTTTCCGTCTGTCTGTCTGTCAAGGCCCTTTTTCTGTGGAACGCGTGGAGGTAGCAAGCTGAAATTAATACCAAATACAGCCTGTAGTCCCTTGAAGCTGTGAAAAATCAAACTTCGAAATCAAGGCAATCAAAAGATACAGACATTTAAAAGGTTGTTTCCATACAAATTGCCGTACTGTGAAAACCTAAAGGGTACTTCCAGTTGTACTAGAAACTTGAAATTTGGTATGAAGGTAGCTCTTACAGCACAACCGCTCAGAAAAGTCTCAAAATCTTAAATTTTAGGTCTGTATATGTCACATACATTGTGTACATGGGTCAATCAACTTTTCATTGCCACTCGTTATTGCCATGAAGATGTCCCCTGGGTAACACATCGAAAACATTATTTTCTAAGACCCTACTTCCCCGAAAGTCAGTATCAGCATGCTTAGGAGATGAAGGAATTGGCACATAACTGTCGAAACTCCTAACGTTTGATGGAGTGGTGCCTTAGAAAATCTTATTTAAGACGAGTGACCCGGGGGACATCTCCATGGCAACGAGTGGCAAAGAAAAGTTGATTGACCCACATTTTACTTAAAACAATAGAGAAAAGTTGATTGACCCACATTTTACTTAAAACAATAGAGAAAAGTTGATTGACCCACATTTTACTTAAAACAATAGAGAAAAGTTGATTGACCCACATTTTACTTAAAACAATAGAGATTTTTCTTACCTGCGACCCTTCTAGCATGTCGTACACCCGATGGAAGTGTTCGGCGAACTGTTTGTGCGCGAGCATTCGGCCGGCGACGCGAATGCGCTCGCGCACCTCGCACAGGTGCGGCGACGAGTAGAACCCGGTGCGGAGCCCGTGGTGCCGCAGGATGGACTCGCAGAGCGCGCTCGTGGAGCCCTGCCACGGGATAGGGGACCGACATTGAGACTAAGGCCGACAATTGAGTAATTACATTCTCATGAGCGTAACGAGGGGGGGCAGTGGTGGCAGCTGCCCCCCTCCCCCTGAGCCCCTGAATTTTACAGTCGAACTTCAAAAAAAAGATAGTAACGGTGAATTAATATTTTTCACCTCACCAGCTCGGAGAGGCTTTCTTTATCATTCGAAATCTTAGTGCAAAAATAAATTTCGAACGCGAAGATCTTCTACTGTCTCGGCGAAATTTTTGATTTGAAATAACGAATCGATGGTGTATGTTAATATCGCTCCATAAATTACACTAACGATTCGTAATTGCAATTAGTCTGAGACGTCGGATCTTAAAGTCTAGCATTTCTCTCCTACGGTTAACATTGTCAATAATTAGAAACTTCATAGCTGTGCAATGTGTCAGGATTGACTTCATAGCGGTGGGGCTCTAGGAGATTTAGAAATTCTGTTTACGTGCCTTCCCCTTGGTACCGGCGACGTGGATGACGGACAGCCCATCCAGCTGCTCCAGGGTCACGCCGGTCCTCAGCAGGTACTTCTCCATCTCCTTAATGTTCTGACAATCCTGGGGCAGCCATAAATTCATCATTTACTAGTACTAAAACAACCTAACCAACTTGGAAAAGTTGATAAACCCCCGACATTGTCATTTCAAAATTCAATATTTCAAAAAAGGGCGAGCCGACTACAATGAAACTTAGCTAAGAACCATCTCGCTTAAACTAGCTTTCGATTAAAAGAAACCGCATCGAAGTCGGTCTATCCGTTAGGGAGGTATGATGCCACAGACGGGTGCACAGATACACATGTCAAACTTATAATACCCCTCTTTTTGGGTGGGGGGGATAAAAAAGCCCGCAAAGTGCGAGTCGGACCTATTTTGGCATGCTACCAAATATTCCAGAGAAAAAGAGTCTTGACAGACAGACAGACACAAAATTTGACGAGAATCGGTTGAGAAATGCGACATGTAGAGGAGAACATCAAGATATACGAAAAAGGTGTCCGGAATCAGCTTAAAATAGTCCTGGAGTCAGGGCCGGCCTTAATCATCTAGGCGCCCCGGGCGAGTCATGCATTTGGCGCCCATTTGTAGACAGTGGTGACATTATCCCGGCGCGTCGGCGCCCTGTGTAGACCCCAGCGCCATGAGTAGACCCTGGCACCCCGGGCGGTTGCCCAGGTCGCCCCCCCCTAAGGCCGGCCCTGCCTGGAATGTCATACATTCTTGGCTTCCATATTGACGACCAGGGAGCCAAGCAGTTAGAAACCATGACTATCAAGCTCGAGGTCCCAGATTCGATCCCCGGTCGGGGCAGATGTTTGTACGATGAATACGGATGTTTGTCCTTGGGTCTTGGATCTTGGATGTTTAATATGTAGCTATGTATGTTTATCCGTTGACTAGTACCCATTACCCGTAGCTTCGCCTAGTTTGGGACTAGGTCAATTGGTGTTAATTTGCCAACCTTGTTGTTTTTCGTGATCTGTTCGGGATGGAAGATGGAGATGGGAAAAGGAAAAAAGGAAGGCAATTCCGACGCTGGGAGGTTGAAATTGCTAGAGTAGCTGGCAGAACATGGACAAGAGTGGCTGCATGTGAGAGAGAATGGAGACTCTGGCCTTTGCCAGTGGTGACACAGATGCCGAAGTTTAAAATGTTTAACGCAGATATATTATTTGTACCTATTTATTTAATACCTTTACAATCGGAAGAGGGGTGAGGCAGGGAGACCCGCTCTCTCCTAAGCTATTCATAGCTGTGCTTGAAGATATTTTCAAAAACATCGATTGGCAAAACAAAGGCATAAGTATACTAAAACGAAAAATGACACACTTGAGATTTGCAGATGACATAACTCTTTTCAGCGAGTCTGCCGTCGACCTGAAAGAGATGCTACAGGGATTGGACTCTGCAAGCAAAGTAGTTGGCTTACACATGAATGTCTCAAAAACTAAAATAATGTTAAACAGTCATAAGAGGACAATCAAAGTAGATGGAAAACAAATTGATTATGTAGATGAATATGTGTACCTAGGGAAACTGCTGTCCTTTGAGGAAAATAACAACGAAAAGGAAATCGATAGACGAATAAATACAGCATGGAAGAAATACTGGGCACAAAAAGAAATTCTAAAAGGAAAATATAGTTTAAGCATGAAGAAGATAATAATGGATTCCTGTATTCTCCCAAGCCTAACTTATGCATGTCAAACATGGGTCTACACGGAAAAAGTGAAGAGAAAAATTATGTCTTGTCAGCATGCAATGGAGAGAAGCATATTAAAACTAAGAAAAATACAAAAAACAAGGAACACAGACATACGAAAGAAAACTAAAATAACAGATGCCCTTCAGTTTAGCCTGAAACAGAAATGGAGATGGGCAGGGCATGTAGCAAGATGTGAAGATAGAAGATGGACTCATCAAATAACAAAATGGCTGGGCCCAACAGGCAAAAGACATGTGGGAAGACAGAGGAAGAGATGGGCCGATGACATTAGAGACACAGCAGGCAGAGATTGGATGAATGTTGCCAAGAGTAGAGAAGAATGGAAAATGATGGAGGAGGCTTTTACCCTTGGGGGGGCCACATGACAATAATTAAAAAAAAACAAAAAAATATATATATACATACATAATTATTATAAAAAACAAAAACAAAATTGTAATGTGGAAATACAGCTATTATTATTATTATTATTATTTAATACCTTGCCAACCTTGAAGTCATTCCTGATCTGTTCTATTGTAGCCTTGTTGGACTGCAGCGAGTTCAGCTTGCGGACAGCCTCCTGCAACACATGCAGACACCGTTAAGTCACCAGCTGTGACCAACCATAGCAGACAGCAGTTGTATGAAAATCAGTGGAAATAGTACTTTTGATATAAGTGCAGAAAAAGCAAATGGTTAATCTTATGGGTACTTTTATTTTCTTATCAAATGGTAATTAAACATTTGTTTGTTTAACAAGAAAAGTATATCACAATTTGAAAAACCTTCTTAAGTTGTAGTTTAAGCTGTATACCTACAAACTATTGAATAAATGTCTTTTATTATTTATTATTTAGTTGAGGAAATTAATTCCTGACCCACCATATTACATTTTCTTAGTAAACGTCATAACAATTTTTCTTGTCAAGCTATGCAATGTCACTATGATGTTTACTATGAAAAGGTTCCATGATAGGTCAGGAATTAATTTTGAGGGGGTTGTGTCCCCCCGCCCCCTCCTTCTTCCCTTCCTCCCCCTCGGACAATCAGTGGATTTGGTGCCAAGGACTATATAAAATGATTTAAAAACATCCTACTCTATTCTATTAGATATTCCAATCGTAATACCCCAACAAACCTTGACTTGTGAACTATTTTTACAAACAGTATTGTTTATTTTAACCAATGACTAAGCATTAAAATCATTAGCATTTCATCATTTGCTATTTAAATATAAGCAGAAACTACAATGTATTTCTTAAACAGATAAGTAAGTACACAATTTCATTTTTTTTTAAATAAGCAACAAAATATTTTATTCAACATAAATTGGAACCACCACTAGGTAAATAAAGTTTTTTTTTATGAAGAATTTAAATTCATAAAGAAAATTTGAAAAATATGATTTAGTGACTTTTCACTCAATGGTAAGTAATAATTTCTAGAAAGTAATAGGTATGTTACATATTATAGTGAAACAAAACGGATCACTCACGTATATAAGTCGAGTTTAGCCCTACATGTTTTGGACTAATTCATAGTCCTTCCTCTGGGAGCGCACGACCCAGCGGCAGCGAGACGCACACCACGACTCGACTTATATACGCGAGTGATCCGTTTTATTTCACTACGAGTCTCACGGTAGTTTCATGTTAAAAACATTACATATTATAGGTACGCTAAGATAGACCGAATGCGAGAAAATCGCTAAATAGTTAAGTACTTACCCACAACAACAATAAACAAATACAAATAATGAAAAGGAAACTACGAGTTACTAACTGTAGGCGACGCGTAAATCGTGGTAGCTTTAAGTTCTATTTGGTATTTTTTAATAAAGGTGGGTTGGTGTGAGCCGGAGTGGTATGTGTCAAAAACGGAGGGTACATTGCATTAGGTACATGGGTAAAAATGGCCGTGACGTCAGTCGCTAATACTGTCTCTACGAGCTAAGACACACGCCGCTCTCTCGCACTTTCCCTCACGTTTTTCGCAAATTTCTGCTTTTAATTTCGCCCCGTAGTCTACAAAGTGGTCTTCGAACCGAATCTGTGTGAATGTACCGGACGCCGCACAAAATGGTGAACACTCGAAGCAGTACCAAGAAACAGAACGAAGAAAAGCAGAAGGAGCTAAAGGCCAAGAGCGAGCCGCAGCAGCTTCCCTCTACAACATACTTCCTTCTTGTGTTCCCAAACCTATCAACCTTAAAACCCTTTTACTACTCGCATCCACTAATAAAAAAGTCCTTAACTCCTTAATCAAATTCATTACGAAAGAAAAAATCAAACTTTAGGCGCTTTTTCCGCTTTTGTCTCTCCTATTGTGAACCAATCTCTGTAATTGTATAAATGTTTTGTGCTGTCTATATGTATTGTGTATGTCCATTTCAGGTGCACAACAAACACATGTAACTACCCCCATCTTGGAACCAACAAATTAAAAACTGGTCAAACACGTCATACATTATGCTGTTGTCAGGAGTCATTGGCAGTAATGGTCGCTAACCTATAAAGCGACCGGTTGCCATAATCAAAAAAAGTTGAGTTGAGTTGAGTATTTTTTACTTGTCTCACTGTTCGAGCCATTCATATCAAAATAGTCACGAGGCTTATGACTGATGCTTTGATCATGGCTCTGCGTCGCATGGCTGCGCGTCGTGGATGGCCTCAACAGATGTACTCGGATAATGGCACAAATTTAAAAGGCGCTGACAGTGAGCTGAGAAGGTCAATAAGCGAACTAAACGAAGATGTCCTGAAAAGTCAAGCCGTGAATTATGGCACGACCTGGTATTTCATCCCGCCAGCAATGCCCCACTGGGCTGGGGCATGGGAGCGGCTCATCCGCAGCGTCAAGACCTCACTGAAGGTCATCCTCAAAGAGCATGCTTCAAGGGATGAGGTCCTGAGCACGCTGATGGCTGAGGTGGAACAGATAGTAAACAGCAGGCCGCTCACTCATGTCACCGTGGAACCATTTAGCGATGAGTCACTTACCCCTAACCATTTCTTGCTTGGCGGCTCTTCGAATCTACCCGTGGTCGGTGCCTTTGACAACTCTGATATGTTCTTGAAAAAGCAATGGCGGACATCTCAAAGGTTGGCAGATTTATTCTGGAAACGTTGGGTACGAGAGGTGCTGCCACAAATGCTTCCGAGACAAAAATGGCAGCAGGACCCTAGACCCTTGCAAGTGGGAGATTTGGTAATGATTGTGGACCCAGAATCACCCCGAAATGTCTGGCCAAGAGTCTTGATCTGGCAGACTGTCCCAGGCAAAGAAGGACGCATAAGAGTTGTCCGCATGGAGACCAGGTCTGGGGTACTCTGTCGGACTGCGGCACGCGTCGCACGGATACCTACCGGGGATGAGTGAGTGCTGAGGCAGCACTGGGCTGGGGAATGTAGGCGACGCGTAAATCGTGGTAGCTTTAAGTTATATTTGGTATTTTTTAATAAAGGTGGGTTGGTGTGAGCCGGAGTGGTATGTGTCAAAAACGGAGGGTACATTGCATTAGGTACATGGGTAAAAATGGCCGTGACGTCAGTCGCTAATACTGTCTCTACGAGCTAAGACGCACGCCGCTCTCGCACTTTCCCTCACGTTTTTCGCAAATTTCTGCTTTTAATTTCGCCCCATAGTCTACACTAACGTTATTCAAATGCGAGTGCTAAATGCTTTCTTATCTTTGATAAACAAAATTCGAGGAGGCAAAAATTTAATTTTTCGCTGCGCGCTCGCCATTACCTTACCTCGTAAGAATACTTCGACGACATCCTTCTCGCTCCACTAGTAGCCACTGTACTACGACAAGCGGCCAAAACCCAATTCATGAGCCGCCTGCGTGACGAATATCAAGGCTAAATACAAGCAGACTTGTGAACCGCGTTCTTTAGCGAATCAAATCACATGGCAAGGAACGTTGCGCGAGCCCCCGGCCTTATCAATTGATCACCGACATTGACATCTGACCCCGAACCATGTCGCGTCATAACTCGAAACCGAATATTACCGGTGGAGCGCTAAACAATATAATCATTGTGTGAAGCGCAGTGAAGCGTGATTTCGATTTCATAACATAACCTCAAATTGCCGCGTTGTCAGACCAGACAGCCGGCATGTCAGTAGGCCGTTTTATAAAGTTCCAAGTTACAATTTGCAAGCGGAAGTCTCTTTCTAACAAACGGTGATAGAATGACACTTCCGTTTGTAAATTGTAACTTGTAGCTTTATGAAACACGGCCCTGATCGGTGATCAGCTGTTTTTTTATTGATCGTTGAATTGGAATTCGAGATATCTATCGCTTGAAACTTATAATTATTTTCCCTAAAATGCTTTCTAATTCAGAATTAATTTAAGAAAAAAAGCTTTGTGGCAAAATTCCGGTTTACAATATGACCTATCTGAAAAAAAAAACTGTGAAAGAAAAATACGCTTGTCATTAATTAAACGTAATAGAGAATTTGGCGGGAAACCGATGAGAGTGGATCGTATCGTTAATTGAATTTTAGTTTCTGTGCTTAATGTTGTTTGGTGGATAATAAAGATAGTGTATTATACAACAAAATAACGTGAAAGTGCCCAGCAAATGAAGAATTCAAGTAAAAACGCGTATTCCCTCTTTTTGTGACCCCCAAGTATCCGCGGGCTGCTGCTCGCCGTAAAGTACACTATCGCTTTACGGAAGGCATGAGCAGCTGACAGGACGTGACTAGGACAGACTGACAACTTTGACGGTGACAGGACTTAAATATACAGAAATTTACAAAACACATCAGACGTGGCTGTATGGACTCAGTTCCTTTGCCTACCCCTTATGGGATGAATTAAAAAAAAAAACGTAATAATTGCTTGTCAATTTTCAACAGGGGTTAATTAGAAAAAGGAAAATCAGTAATTAAATTCCGATTAACGTCCCAACCATGACCGAAACAGACGCTACCGTAAAGCCGCTTCAAATGCCTGTAAAATTTCTACCGTATCTGGAGAAATATAGAATTTATAAAATACTTAAGGTAAGGACATTTGATTAGCAATGTAAGTAAAAAAAAAACCTTGAATGCTCTCATAATACTCTCATCATAATATTACTACAATTCTATTATTCTGAACTATCGCGAGTCAAAAATCCGCTAGAATCGCTAGTGTCGAGTGAGGGCTATCTGTCATTCTCCACCAATGAGAGACAAGCTACCTACTGATTTATTGACAGATAGATCTCACTCGACGACCTCGACGTGAGCGTTGAGCGAGTTACCATATTCTTTGGTAATACTTATTCGTAAAGACAAAAATCCGTTTGGCATTGCTCGATACAAGATGTCGCTAGGGTAGCCACAGGCCGCATAACATTAACACGACCTCACATCATATCAAAATAGAATAGTTATAATAATAATAATAATCTGTCCCGGGGAGTCACTCAGGCATATTATCTCTGGTTGTTCTAGTCTTGCTAACGGCGAGTACTTGCACAGACATAACCTTGTAGCCAGGATTATTCACCAGCAACTTGCTCTTTCATTCGGTCTTGTGGACTTCGAAGTGCCGTACTATAAGTGCACACCTGCACCAGTTCTTGAAAATGTTCGTGTCACGCTCTACTGGGATCGATCTATCATCACGGACAGGACTATTGTCGCCAATAAACCTGATATCGTGCTGATAGATCGATCGAAGCGCCAGGTAGTGCTCGTCGACATCACGATCCCCCATGACGTGAACCTCGTGAAGGCCGAGAAGGACAAAGTCAGCAAGTACCTTGGCTTGGCTCACGAGGTTACCGCCATGTGGCCTGTTGATTCGGCGATCACTGTCCCGATAGTCGTTTCGGCGAACGGTCTAATAGCGAAGAGCCTTGACCATCACCTTAAAAGGCTCTCGCTAGATGGTTGGGTCAAGGGTCAGATACAGAAGGCGGTACTCCTGGACACGACTCGGATAGTCAGGAGGTTCCTCTCTCTGTCGCCCTGACCACCGGTAGCTTAGGCCCCGCTTCGCTGCCGGCGGCACCCTAGGTTAGGTTTTTATAATGTTTTTATATTTTGTATTAATATTGTTTTTTTACTGTTTATATGAATATTGTGAAAACCTAGCCTAAGATTGCAATAAATGTACGACAATAATAATAATAAATCATTTATTGCGAACACATGTCCATAGATGGTTAGTAATTTTACCTTATATAACTATGTTAGTAAATTTAAATAATTCCATAACATTAAACATACAATAACACCAATCTAATTAAAATGTCTATTATGATTATGTCACGATTACTTACATAATATATTGTACCTACAATTTTTAATATAAAACCACCGTGAGATTCTATCATATTGGAACTATCCATTATTAAATAACACAGGTCTCGAACCTTTATGTACAGTGTTCCAAGGCCGTACAATAGGGCAGTCCACTCGGTCTAGAATGGTCCTGAGGAGGCTGTTCGGGCTGCCCCGCACACGCTGCATGAGGGAGGCGACTCGTTTGCGCAATATAGCCTGAAAGCTGTCTATGCGTGCCTCTGCACACATGCCTGACGCACTACAATAGCGGGGCAGCCCCAGCAACATCCTCAACCCATTGTTGTACTGGACACGTAGTGCGTTGAGAGCTCTATGAGTACACCCGGTCCACAGGCTGCACGTATAAAAAGTTTGACAATATGCCTTATAAAGAGTTATTTTGACATGTCTTGTGCACCGTGCAAACCTACGGGCCAACATGTTGCTCCTCACTGCCAACGCCCTACGTTCCCGTTCCACATCTAGGTCGTCAGAAAGGTCCTCAGTAACCCAGTGCCCCAAGTACTTAAATTTGGAGACTACTCTTAAGACAGACCCACACAACTTAACCGGAGGAACGCCCTTGGGTTTTTTGTTACCTGCCTTGAAAACGAGCAACTCACTTTTCTTGGCGTTATACCTGAGGCCATGTGAATCGGCATATCCCTCGCAAATTTCCAGTAACTTCTCGAGAGCGCTGATTGATGGGGTTAGCAGGGCCATATCGTCGGCATAGCTGACGTTGTTAACGAATTTGCCATCAATTGAGCAGCCCACGCCTGCTCTGCTAAGCTCACCAATAAGCCCGTTCATGTACAGATTGAAAAGCCGAGGAGACGTCAGTCCACCCTGCCTCACTCCACATTCCAACCTGTAGTCACTCGAGAGTACACTAGCCCATCTCACAAAATTGCTTTGATTGCCGTACCAGTATTTAACAATTAACACTAACTCACGGGGCGTACTGGTCTCTCTCAGAAGCTTGTTCCATAAAATGTTATATGAAACAAGATCGAAGGCCTTCGACAAGTCTAAAAAGCAAGAATAAATTGGCGTTTTCCTTGACGTGTAGTACTGGACAGTGTGCCTGAGTCGCAAGATTGCAGATTCAGTAGACAGTCCCGGTCTGAACCCAAACTGTGCCTCTTCTAGATTTATATATTTAGCTAACTGGCGATCCAGCAACCCGTCCAACACCTTCGCCACTATGGTAGCCAGTGATATGGGACGATAATTATTCTTGTCAGAGGCATCTCCAGTCCCGTTATGGAAATAAATAAATCGTACGAATTACGCATGAGAGTATTTCGACATCGGGTAGTTTTCAGTGTTTCGGTAATTGTGGACTATTTAGGGCTCCGCAAAAAGGAACCCCTGCTGGTAATCTCAGGAACTACTAATACTATTGACTTGAAATTTGGAACAGTTTTAAATGATTTTTGCAAACACCTAAAACGTTTTTTTTAAACGTTCTATCTGAAAGTCCCGTCTTGCCTTCCCCAGTGGGGTTTCCCGTATCAATGGTAATTTTGGGGGGGGGGGGTGCCATGGCCTACAGGTCGCCGCGCGCGCCGGCTTAACGTCGCCACTGTCTTAATTAAATTTCGATGTAAACAGAAAAAATCAAATAATAAACTTTATGAAATTATCAACTCAGATACCTACAAAAGGGCGCTAAATGCATGACTCGCCCGGGGTTTAAGGCCGGCCCTGATTGGCAGGATAACTCGGTGGAGTCAGTTCAGCACTTTGGGGAGATGAGACCTTCAGCTTCAGGTTAATTCCCAGGACATGATGCGGGACTTAGTGGTCAGCCTGCCGAAGGATCACCTGCGCCACATGAAGGTGTACCTCAGCCGGAGGGTCGCCAGCACCAAGGACATAGACCGAGTCATCGTGCTGATATCACCAGAACTTGAAATTGGTACCTTTTAATCTACCGAAAGCGTTTTTTAAGCCACCACGTTAGAGTCTACTCATTCATACAGCAGAGAGAGAGAGACAGCCGAAGAAATCACGGGCACAAGAGGCATTTCTTAGCCCTCTAGGTTGGCAACGCATTTGAAATCCCTCTAGAGTTGCAGGTGTCTATGGGCGGTGGTGATCACTCACTTATTTGCTTGTTGACGTTCCTTATGGTATAAAAAATTCAAATAGCTAGTCTTAATGTCTTAATTGGGTCAATCAACTTTTCGTTGCCACTCGTTGCCATGGAGATCCCCTGGGTAACACTACAAAAATATTATTTTCTAAGACCCCACTCCCTTGAAAGTCAGGATTCGCATGCTTAGGAGATGAAGCATGAAGGAATTGGTATATACCTGTCGAAACTCCTAACGTTTGATGGAGTGGTGCCTTAGAAAATGTTATTTTAGACGAGTGACCCGGGGGACATCTCCATGGCAACGAGTGGCAAAGAAAAGTTGATTGACACAATTGACTTCGGGGGCAACTAGGCCCACACACCGCTCAGCCCGCGGGCTAAGTTGACCACTGTCTATCGCTAGACCCCTTGGCAAATTAGTGGGCCGAGTCAGCCCCGAAAAAATAAGAGTGGTCAACTGAGCCCGCGGGCTGAGCGGTGTGTGGGCCGAGATACCCCCAAAGGGGAATACCTTACGTTGCCAATGCGTGCCGCCAGAGGCGCTGCCGATTTGCCCATAGTGATTGAGACGTAAACGCAAACGCGATCGAGACGTATTTTAGGGTTCCGAAGCCGAAATGGCAAAAAGGAATTCTTATAGTTTCGTTATGTCCGTCCGTCTGTCTGTCTGTCTGTCTGTAGGTGTGATGAAAGTACCTTTAATTTAGGTATCTATGCCAGGGCTTTTTCGTAATGGCTTAAGAACCCTATCCTGGGCGTGTCCGACACGCTTTTGCCCGGTTTTGTGTTAAGAATTACACTAGGGGCTGTTTTTATTGTGCCAGATGTCCACCGCCTCGTCAAGGAGATGATAAAAGACCTCGGGCTTTATGTCATAACGCGCCGCTACATTATGGACTGTTACGAAAAGGTAAACACTTTCTATCTAATTAGTGGACGAGACGCAAACATTGGGTATTTACCTACGAAATTGCTCTTGCTTAAGTATTGAACTGATTTGAATTGAACGGTTAAAGACCTAAGTAGGTACTAGTTCGAGAAAATATTCATAAAAAACCAAGGCGTCATACAGTGAGTCAAATGTCGACTTATCGAATGAGGTCTGTCATTCTCCACCGATGAGAGGCAAGCTTCTGACCTATGACTGGTGGAAATTGACAGATAGACCTCCCTCGTCCGATGCTAGCGATCCTAGCGGATTTTTCACTCACGATATGGCCCTCATGTAAGTAGATGTCTTTTAATTTAACACAAACTAAAACGAATAGTTTCGTTCGACAACATACGCTCAAGGTCATTGGGAGCTCTTTTCGCCTTAAAGGGATTTGAGTGTCACATGTTCAATGTTTTCTGGTAGCACGACGACTTCGTGCCAGGCTGCGTGTCTCCGGTCCTCATGGCAGAGGTGACTAAGGTGATGACCCTGAAGGAGCCGGTGCTTCAAGACGGCTGGCTCATGTATGGTACGGCTGTAGATGCTTTGATTAGGTATTCTTGCTGAAGGCGCCATAACTCAGGGTACAGCAGTATCCAGTGACTTCCTGCGAGACATACAGATTACTGACAAGCTTACTAAGCTCCTAGGGGCCTTCCATTAATTCATCGTATCATCATCACCAGCCGTTTTTTACATCCCACTGCTGGGCACAGGCCTGCCCTCAGAATGAGAGGACTTGAGCTATAGTCCCCATGCGGGCCCAGTGCGGATTGGGAACTTCACACACATCATTGGATTGCTTCCCTCCTGCCAACTGCTGTTGGCAAGTTCCCTCACGACGTTTTCCATCCCCGAAAAGCTCATGATAATTGCAAATGTAATTCCGCACATAAATTTCCGCCGGGGTTTGAGCCCACGACCCTTTGCTCGAGAGGCCATAGGCTATCACGGCTTATCCATTAATTACGACACACCAATTTTGAGAATATTAGACCCCCCACTCCCCCCATTGTCACACGTTTTACTATGAAATTCGTCAAAATTTTGTTCGAAGGTCGCGCAAATAATAATAATAATAATAATAATCATTTATTGCCACAAAGAACGAACAAAACAAAAAACATGCTCAAGAAACATACATTTGGAAAAAAAAAAAAATATACAATATCATATTTTAAAGAAAAATCACTATACCACCCTCCTCCTCCCCCAAAAACTGTGTCGTAATTTATAACAGTAGGCTAGCTGGCCGTCGTTTTTTACGGGCGTATAGCCATCAGGCTTTTCATGGGGGTGTCCAAGTATGAGAAAGTGTGATGGGAGGGGTTCCCTCACTCATCATACATAATCTGGCAAAGATTACATAATTTAGTAACGTTCGCTGGTCAGTTTTAACAATAATAATAAAAATCGTAATCAGTCAAATAAATAATTATATATCTTGAGTCACCTTTTACTATTCAAGTTTGCTTCATTTTTGCAAGACCTTGTGCAAGGTCCGTCCGAATCGCTACCACCATCTTACTCGCTAATCCTGCCGCTAAGCAGAAGTGCTTGCACTGTCGTGTTCCCGTGTAGAGAGTAAGACAGCCGGTGTAATTACGGGCACAGGAGGCATTTCACTTAGCTCTCTACGTCGGCAACGCATCGCAAACCCTCCGGGGTTGCGGGTGTCTATGGGCAGTGGTGATCGCTTACCATCAGGTGACCTACTTGCTCGTTTGCCTTCCTCGTCGTATATATAAAAAAAAGAGGTTTTTGCAAGTTTACTGTATTAACATTGAAACTAGTAAGCCCGCCTTTGCACTTATATCTCAATGTTTGTAAATTGGTTTTTATTTCTGTATTTTCTTTACAACAAAGCGTTTACTTACTTAATAATTAAGTGGAAGTGAAAATGTAAAAATATCAAGGCAATAAATCCTTTTACAGTACACAGTCAACACTCAAGATATTTCAAAGTTCCGCCTTTTTGCAAGGTCAAAGTTTCAGCAGCCAGAGTTTCCAATCTGTTACATTTCCCGTCCCTGGAGCAGACCACCCGTGCACGCTGCGCGAGGCTCGCTGCCTGCAGCAAGAGGGCGTGCTCCCGACCGTCACTCTCGCTGTGATCCCCACGCCGCCGGCGGCGCCCCCTGCTGACAACCCTCACACTACGGCCCGCAGCTTCTTCCAGCAAGATTTCGAGGCGCTCAAGTTTGCTTACAAGGCCACATTGAAGGTGTGTTGGGTCAGTCAACTTTTAAATGCCGCTCGTTGTTCTCAGGGCTACTTGTTAAAAATACGATTTTCCAAGGCAATTTTGAGGGCTCCGGCTCCCACTGACGCCCCCCCCCCCCTTCATGCCACCACTGGGACTACGACGCGCTGATTTAATAATAATAGCAATAGTGGCAAATGTGGAGGACTCTCCGCTAGCACATCCTCACGGTGTATTAGGTGATAGACCTCTACAGACTGGCACAAGAGGCATTTCATCTTAGTTCTCTAGGGTGCGGGTGTCTATAAACAAAATCCTAATGTTTATATGAATGTCGACCGAATAGCCTAGTGGTTAGAGACCCTGACTATGAAGCTTGAGGTCCCGGGTTCTAATCCCGGTCGGGGCAGATGTTTGTATGATGAATACAAATATATGTTCTCTTATCATGGATGTTTAATATGTAGGTACATATATAAGTATGTATTTATCTATATAAGTATGTTTATCCGTTGTCTAGTACCCATAGTACAGGCTTTGCCTAATTGGGGACTAGCCCTTATTCATAAACGTCACTCAAGCCTCCATTAGCTAAAATAGGTTTTGTCTTCTTCTTACTGACGGAAATGTCAATGTGATAAAAAAGGACAAACGAACTTTAACGGCATTTTAGTTAAAATAGGTTTATGAATAACAGGGTTAGCCATTTGGTGTCAATTTGTCCCATGATGTATTTATTTATTTAATGTTCTTGGCCCAGGAAGTCCACATCAATCCGGAGGACGGTCTGGAGGCAGTCGCCGGAAAGTGCTTCAACGCGATCCGCGCGTGCCAGGCGGGCGCGCAGGGCCCGGGGCAGGGGCTCCACGCGGGCGGCGCTCCAGGCGTGTACCGCGTGCTGCTGCTGGGCCCGCGGGGCAGCGGGCGCCGGACTCAGGCCGCGCTGCTGGCGAAGCACTTTAACCTCGTCTACGGTGAGCGGTGGCGCCATCTAGTGGACGCCACACCATTATTTGACAACGCCATCTGTTGGTTACATTTCGTAATTACGTTAGATTTGTAATTTGATTAGCGATTTGACGTGATAAGAAATGGATGTTTATTATGATTATTTTCGTCGGGGGCAATGATAATTAGGTACATACATATAAAAAAGAGGTAGATATGTCATCAGCATCAGCAAGCCGAAAATGAAGAGCAAAAAAGGCTACAAATTGTAGTCTCTTTGGCAACAATCTCTCTCAAATAAGGTCCAAACTTGCGCGCAAATGTGAAAATGCTCGGAACGTAAGTATTTTTCGATTGTCTTGTGAGCATTATTACGTATCTGGGTCCATCAACTTTTTGTTGCCACTCGGTTGCCATACTTGCAATGGAGATGTCCCCTGGGTAACTCGTCTAAAATTAGATTTTCTAAGGCACCACTTCCCCGAAAGTCAGGATTTCCATGCTTCTTAGAGGAGATGAAGCATGAAGGAATTGGCATATAATTGTCGAAACTCCTAACGTTTAATGGAGTGGGGTCTTAGAAAATATTATTTTAGACGAGTTACCCAGAGGACGTCTCCATGGCAACGAGTGGCAATTAAAAGTTGATTGACCCATCTTTACTTATAATATTATTGATCGGCGGTACAAAAAGGTTGTTCACTTGTTGCCGACACGTGTCCTTTCTCTCAGTGTACTTCGACGACTTGTACAGCGAGGCGTGCGGCGCGGACGACGAGCTTGGTGAGCGCTTGCGCAAGCACGGACCGAGCGCGCAGGCGCGGGCCGCGATCGTGCGCCGGCGGCTGCTCGCCAAAGTACGGCCCGCGTCGAACCTTCTCATAATAAAGTCGAAGTTATTTATTGCCAGCACACAGGAACATTATGTTTCTACCTACACTGTAGTAGTAGTTTGACGACCGGATAGCCTAGTGGTTAGAGGTTAGAGGTTAGAGACCTCTGACTATGGAGCTTGAGGTCCCGGGTTCGATCGCCGGTCGGGGCAGATGTTTGTGTGATGAATACGAATGTTTGTTCTCGGGTCTTGGATGTTTACTATGTATGTAAGTATGTATTTATCTATATAAGTATGTTTATCCGTTGTCCAGTACCCATGGTACAGGCCAGTGCCCCACAATCCATGCTAGACTTAAGCAAGTTGTTTATTTACCACAAGCAACGAGTAAGTCTAGCATTTTTCTCCTATTTGGTTGACATTGTCAATAACCAGAAACGTCAATGTTGCTACCACTTTTTGAATGGGACGAGGAACACGCGTCTGCGCTCCTGTCAAAATTTGTTACGTTCCTGCAAACTCACACTAAAACAAAACTGTCACACAAATGCCAAAAACACGGACACAATCAACAGACCATCTGCATTTTGCACAACGTTATGTTAGATTTTTGGCAGAGGCGAAATCGCGCGTTAACATCCATTCCTTTCCTGCACTAATTCTCGATCCATATGTCTGTGGCGACCCGGCGCCATCTGTCATCCAATAGGAGTACCAACTTACGACATTCTAACGACTGCTAGCGCCATCTAGTCATCGAACGTTCTTCGCAGTTTCTGTTCTACATCGCGCTGACGAAGTTTCTGAAGTCGGCTGCATAAATACAACTTCCAACTCTCTTCCATCGGACTTCGGTCCCCAGGCATAACATCTGCCTGGAGAGAGATCTCTCTATTGCGGTCCTCCCCACATGTCCTTGTTATTTCTAGGACTGCATCGACCAGGGCTGGGTCATGACGACTTTCCCGTCTTCAGGGCACGAGTTCGAGCTGCTTGACAAGATGGAGACACCTCCTAATCGGTAAGAGATGAGCCTCTCGTGTAATTTTTGAGACAAGAAAACGTCTCGATAGCGCCTAGTGTAATCAATGACCAAAAATACGTCACGATCGCATTCGCGTTTAAGTCTGAATTAGGTACTATAGGCGAATTGGCAGCGCGACTAGTGGCACGTATCGGCAACGAACAATTCTCATACAATTTGACCCCCGTAACGCCAACGCGATCGAGACGTATGGTCGTTGATTACTCTAGACGCCAATGACCAATAAAAAAAACGAAGAATTGAAAACCTCCTTTTTTTGAGGTCGGTTAAAAAATACGTCTCGATCGCGTTTGCGTTTACCTACCTACGTCTGATATTACTTACTATTTAGTTCGTCTATTATGTATAGCTAGGTAATAAAAAATGAAAACGACAAAAAAATATGTTATTTGCATTGATGTACCAAAAATAGATATGCCACCCCTTCACCGCGCGCGGACAAGCAATATAGGTGATTAGGTGATTCGATGACTTAGTCGCCAACGGCCGCCGCGCAGGTGACATCTCCTTGACTTGCCCAATTTCAACAGTTTTACACGTTTTTGAACTGTACAAACAACACGAAAAAGAAAAACAAAGCACAAGGAATCACATTCAATACGTAAATAAATAATATGCTCATTATTTGTAAAGAAAACCATGCATTTAAAATTATAATATCATAGCCAAATAATGCAGGGCCAACAATTTATATCCCCACCTGATAAATTCCTACCTCTAATATTATGGCCAAATAACATAAGGCCATTAATTTCCCGACCTGATAAATTCCGACCCGAGTAGAAATTCGGAAAGAAAAACTCCCGATGAACTCTCATAGAATATTTGATTTTGATTTTTATTTTACTATAGCTTTGTTCGATCCTGGTAAATTGAATAAAACTATTACAGAATTCCATCTATTTCCACTGATTTTCCAGTTTTTAGATCTACCGATTTAGACTATGCATTATCTGGCCAATGACGACACTGAAATATCTTTTTTGTATTTTTTCCGTTATTTTATATTTTTACCTTTGAAACAGTTACGAAACACTTGCCTTCCATTCCACTTGCCACTCTGTGAGCTTTCTCGTCTCTTATACGTAAAATATTATCAGTAGTGGCTCTGAGCTGTGGACCTCGTGAGCTAATTTTTTTTCCAAAAAAACTATAGTTATCGAGCCTGTTTACAACATTTTACACCGTAGAGGAGAACAGCTGGACAGACATACGAAATATTTTTTGTCCAATTTGAAACATTGACGCTTCGCTCGCTCGGTCAATAAAGAACGACCTGTTATTTTAAGTTCGTAAATTACCAGGTCATTGTTATCTTGCGACTACTTGTTATTTTGTGGACATGAATTAGCGTGTCGGTAGTCGTACATTATCCAGATGGTATATTTGTCTGTGGTATATTCCCTTGAAGGTAGTTTGGCATGTCAGTGTAATGACAGCTAATGAGTGAAGGCCGCATTTTGTCAGCGCTAAAGAGGTGCGTGGCCAGTCTTTCATGTTTAAAAGTCGATGGTTATTTGCCTTTTTTGTGTAGCTAGGTACCCAACCTGATCCGCATCCGCATCTACGGATGTCAAAAAATCTGCATCAGCAACATCCCTGCCTTCAATATGGGGTCACATCTCGATACTGGATGCACAGTTGAACTTGTGATATTGTGGGAAAGTACCTACTTAATGAACGTGTTAAAGGAACGCGACATAATTGTACGGACATGCCTCTGCTTGTAGCATAATATTCCTGAACACGGACCTGGACACGTGCAAGGCGCGCGCGCTGGCCCGCGGCGTGGACTGGTGCACGGGCCGCGTGGCGCCGCGCGGGGGCCCCAGGGTGCTCCCGCACCCGCGCGACGCTGAGACGCAGGTGGACTTCGAAGTAAGTCCAGCGCCGTGTTTAATAAAGCTACAAGTTACAATTTACAAGCGGAAGTCTCATTCTATCATCTTTTGTTAGAAAGAGACTTCTGCTTGTTGTAAATTACAACTTGTAGCTTTATAAAACACGGCCCAGGGGATCGATTTTTCAATCTCACAGGGTGACTGAATTCAGTGATTTTTAAAAAGGTTTGTATTTTTGAATCTCACCGGTATAATATGTAGACCAATATAAACTTATAAACCAGCGGAGGTTTTATATTATTAGGAGGAGGGGGTTTTATTAGGTTTTGTATTACTATTAGGTACCTAAGTAGGTATATATAATATATTTTAACTAGAAAACTTTGTCATTAAAAAAAATGTAATACGACGACAACAACTGCAAATCTTATTAATATTTAATTATTTTCACAGCATATATTGTGTAGGTACCTAGTCAAATTGTCTCCAGGAATTCAAATCAAATTTCAAGAAATTAGGTAATTGATTGATTGATTAATTTTGGAGTCATGTCCACATTATTGCAAGCAAAGACGCTACTTCGTCCGATCCCTGCATATAACACCCCTCTTTTTGCATCGGGGGTTAACCCAAACAGAATCAACCAACGATAATGGAATAAACCAGAACCACTAGGCGGCCCTCCGTTTTGGCGTTTGCGTTTCGCCTTCCACACCCCGCGCGACCCGCGCTCGCCCCCGCTCGCGTCGACACGCACACAGTAACAACGCAGTAGTTTACTGCACACATGCGTCCGTGTCGTTTCTTTTTACGTTAGTATATATATTCTTTGCCAGAATGGAATGGATTGATTAAAGCAGGTGGTGTTTGTGTGATGCTGATGGTGGGTGGTGGTCTTCTCCACAATTTCAGAGTAATTCTAACTATGCTGTTCCCAGCTGGACTATTACTACTCGGAGGCGCTGGCCGAGCTGCGGGCGGCGGCCGGGATCACCGCCTGGGAGGTGGACGCGACTGAATCCATCGGTACAGTCAGCACCCAACACCACTGAACTAAAAACTTTGAACAAATAACCTAACCAACGAAAAGTTGAAAAATCCCCGACATTGTCATTTCAAAGTTCAATATTTCAGAAACGGGTGAACCGATTTTGATGAAACTTAACCAAGGACCATCTTGATTAAACTAGTTTTCGATTGAAAAAACCGCATCGAAATCAGTCGATCCGTTTGGGAGTTATGATGCCACAGACAGATACACAGGTGTGAAACTTATAAAACACCCGTCTTTTTCGTGGGGTGTTAAAAAGTAAAACCGCCTTTAAAAAAAACATAAAATACCTAATGCTCTTTCTTAAATAAATAATTTTCTAAATGAAGCACTGACTTCATATTTTGTGCTAGACCATAAAACTCATGGCTTTAGAGGCATAAATTACGCTTTTTATGAAGGTGCTTTTAATTTTTTGGTAAAAGTTTTTTTTATTTCAGTATTTTGTTTATTTCATATCCAAAGAATTATCCAACTCCTAACCGTCAAGGAGTTCTACCTTCCATCATCAGCTCATCAACATGAAATATATGAAACACATAGTACGTGCCTATAAAAATGATTATGTCTTGCCCATAGATCACGTGCAGACGAAGATCCAGGCAGCGGTGATAGCTGCGCCCGCGTTCGACATCGAGTGCTGCGCGCAGCTCAAGGACGTTTGCGCCGATTAGGAGAGAATGCGAGGGGAGGAGGGGGGGGGGGGGGGGGGCGTTCTTATTCACTTTACGCAGCTTTATTTCTTTATTATTAATACATTTCTAATGAAATTACAGTACTTCCAAAGCGTCCAAATAGTTGAGAAATACTAAGGCCACAAAAGAAAAGAAAATGAATTACTACCTGTTAATAACATTAGAATACTTAATTAGTTAACTTACCACTTACCTAACCTATTAATTGAAACTAATTCCTTTCGTATCATGTCATTGTAAAGAAACAGAATGTCGAAATTCGATCGCGACGTTCGTGACGCTAAGGGCTCAGATCAGATTTAACACCTTGAAAGTCCCAGTGCCCCTTATATGGGTCACGGCGAACTAGCTTCACAGTCGATGCAGCAGCTGCAGCAGTATTTAGTAAGATGTCGTACAGTCACCAGCAATAATATATGATTATGGACAGCACTGCAAAAATATCTGATCACGGTAGAAGGCAAAAGTATATGACGACACTCGACGGCAATAAGATCTCATATGTTGCGACCGGCATAAATATCGTTCTTGGGTAACGGCATAAGTCAAACACAAGAGTCGCTTAAAAATATCTGATACATGACGAAATCAAAAATTTGTGATCAATCAGCAAACATGAACTTAATTCAGTAGTATTACGAATCTAATTTGAATGCAGCGACCTGACGCTTCTCGAAAACAGTGCGTACTTGTCACTGTATATGTCTGTCTCATGTTTTGTTTTATCTAAATCCAACAAATTCAGTTCTTCGTTTCTAATATGACATACCCTGTTGACGTATTATTTTTTCTATATACTTTACCAAGGAGTTTAACAGCTAATAAAAAAAACTTCAAGCACAAAAATACTGTTCTTATTTTAAAAGCTAAGAAACGTGAGATAGATATACATAGTGACAAGTATGCACTGTTTTCAAGAAGCGTCAGATCGCTGCATTCAAATTAGATTCGTAATACTAGTGAATTAAGTTCATGTTTGCTGATTGATCACATATTTTTGATTTTGTAACATGTGAGATATTTATGCGGTCCGTGTGATTTGATGTTTTTGCTTCCAAAGTGAATACATATTTATGCTGGTGACGAGTCACTTAATTTTGATTTAGTATAGTATCAGATATTTTTAAGCTACTCAGTGTCCGATATTTATGCCCTAAACCAAGAACGATATATATGCCGGCCGCGACCCATTAGATCTTTATGCCGTCGAGTGTCGTCATATACTTTTGCCTTCTACCGTGATCAGATATTTTTGCAGCGCTGCCCATAATCATATATTATTGCTGGTGACTGTACTAATCCGAGTGCATACCTGGGCTGTGTTTTATAAAGCTACAAGTTACAATTTATAAGCGGAAGTCTCTTTCTAACAAAAGGTGATAGACTGAGACTTCCGCTTGTAAATTATAACTTATAGCTTTATAAAACACGGCCCTGGTCGTTTTTTAGTGGCCCATAAGGGGAGCACGGAGTCGTGATTGAGTATATTTAAAGTGAGAAAAGCTTTCCCTTGTCAAAATGTTTATGACATTGTCGTAAGATTGATTTTTGCCTGGCAAGTGGGAAAGGTTTTTCCACTATGTCCATAATTTGCTTGGACTTAGGAACAAGTAGAAACATTTTGTATGGGGACTGTTTTAACGTGTAGACATTGTTTATGTTATGTTGTAGTTTTTTGATTATTTCATGTGATGTGATTATGTTCTCGAATAAATCATATTTTAATCCACAAATGCGCCTATTAACATCATTGCTGACTTACACCAGATCCCAAGTAGTTGCTGTTTGCCTAGGTGAGAATGAGAATGAATCCTTTTAGTTTTTTGTGAAAAGATTTTTTATTTCACAATTTTAAGTTAGGTTAAATAATTATTAAGGAGTTATACCTTCCATCATCACCTCATCAACACGAGATGATGACTACCAGCAGGAGTACGGTAGGTCTAAAGGGCAATAATCTGGTAATGAAATTCTGGTGATCCGGCCAGGATCGTCTCCGAAGGAACTCTTCAACAGTTAATGGCATCGGCTTGAAATTTGGCATGGATTAAGTAAGTTGGATGACAACACGAGTACAGTCAACAAAAAGTACAGTCACAAAAAGTACAGTCGGCAAAAAGTACAGTCAACAAAAAGTACAGTCAACAAAAAGTACAGTCAACAACAAGTACAGTCAACAAAAAGTACAGTCAACAACAAGTACAGTCGGCAAAAAGCTTATATTATAAATGTTTTTTTTTACAAAAACTTATATTACGTCCAATGAGTTTAGTTCAAACATTCTACTGATTGCGAAGACTGTAGATACTTGAGCGCAAAAACTACAAACCTCTAACGAAACGAGTCAAAAATCCGCTAGTATTGCAAAAGTCGAGTGAGGTCTCTGTCACCAATGAAAGACAAACTACTGGCCTGTGATTGGTGGAAATTGACATACAGGCCCCCGTTTTATAAACGTGACAGGCGACGAATGACAACGACAGTTTGGTGTAGATTACTGACTTGAAAAGCTTTTGTATTACCAGACTTCGTATTAACTTCGAAGTGTAGATCGAATTGTCGTTGTAACTTGTCGCCTGTCAAGTTTAAGAAATAGGGGCCAGCGGGTCGATTTTTGAATCTCACCCTCTGACTAAATTCAGTGATTTCTAAATAGTTGGTATTTTTTTATCTCACCGGTGACTAAATTCTCATGCCCATGATATGAAATACGATAATGACCTCACCCAGTCGTAAACGAGACCACTGAGTGACTGACTGTGAGTGGCAGTGAGAGCTAGCCTCAATCCATTATACTGACTCGCTTGTCTACGACAGAAAAGCAAATTTAGCTGCATGTTAGTGACGGGTATGACATTAAAAAATACGGCTTCTGGCAAATGGTGATATTTAGTCACCAAGTGAGATTCAAAAATCGATCCCCAGATCTCACTCGACAGAGATCCTAGGGGATTTTTGACCCACGATTCGATAGAAGAGAATGCGACAGGATTGGCTTGGGCTAGCCATTATCTCATCTTCGCCGTTCCTAACCATCCTTGTACTCCCTATAGAAGCTCCGTTTGTCCTTCGGGATGTTCATGTATCGTATGGGCTGGAACAAGTAAGGGCTCGACGTGGTCTCCTCTGGCTCTTCCGTGGGTTCGTCGTAAACGTCATCTTGATCTTGAGCCGTGTCAGTTTTGTTCGGGTAGCGAAGCGTCGGCGACACGTAGGGGTATTCTGTACGCGCATGCTGACCGTCCGTTTCGAGTTGGCCGTAGTCGGATCCACTGCAAATGTTAACGTCCAGATTAAACAAATAAAATAAACATAACTAGTCACAAAGCGCTCGGATTGGTGCAATATCTTTCTGTGGGCCAAGCACGAAGTTTACGAATCCTGCGTAACGTTATCGAGAAACCTCATACAATATTTTAGTTCCAAACACGCTCGCGGGCGGGCGCTTTTCCAAACTTCATACAATAAAACAAATAAATGCAAATTATTCTTTAACGTTTACTACTGGATTACGTTACGCAGGTTTCGAATGTTTGTACTCATGCCTCTGAGTACTGCTGCACGGACTTGTGAAGCTAGTTCGCCGTGACCCACACATAATGGTTTCAGATGTTTATTTAAGTACTCATGAAAAATAATACAATATTTACATACTGAGAAAATAACAATTCAATTAAACGGTGAGTATTCATATTCAAAAACAGTGTTAGTGTGTTACATTCTTATTTTAGTATTAGTGCAGTGTTATTGACCCATATATGGGGCACTGGACTGTGAAGGTGTTAAATCTGAGCGCTTTCTAAATTTCACGTCACAACAAACGTTGTGAAGCTTGTTCGTCGTGACCCATAAACGGGGCACTGGACTGTGAAGGTGTTAAATATTATGGTGATACCTACTACTTATACAACTCTTGGTTGGTTTCTCTTAGTTTCTTCTTGTCGTTTCCTTCCAGATCGGAGAGAACTCTCAAGCAGTAGAAGATGGTGGCGCCAGCAAAGATCAGTGCCACCGCTGCCACCAGCCCCCAGCCAAGGTCCCGCCACATCTTGGCGACTTGGTGTCCAAGGAGAATTTATATGGGCGCGAAATTATACTTGGAATTCAATGTTCGTCAGCTAATCCAATGTAAGCGAAATATCGAGTTGTTAGCACACATCATGCAGTGATGCAAGGCCAAATTTCAGTGTATTACTTGGCGTCAATTTGTGGAATGCTTACAGAATAAGTAAGTACCTACCTATTGTACTTTTTATCCCTGTTATCCTAAGTAACTAAAAAAGGTTCGACTCTTTGATTTTTTTGGAGTAATACTCAAAGGTGCGGTGCTTTTGAGTATTTACATTTCTAACATTTATTATCGTAATCGCGCCCCTATTTCTTAATATTGACAACATCATCAACATCATTGTGATTGAGTTTTGACATCGGTGTATCATGTCATGTCACGTTGCTACCCAGCATAAGATGCGATCAGAATGCGATAAAATATTTGATTAGTCTCTGATCAACATTGCTCAAAGGTGGAAAGTGAAATTAGGGATGAATTTGAAATTCCTGCAGAGTAGCAGAAATTTAGGTAATGGATCTAGAAAAATTCTAACGTTTATTACCTAACAGCCCATGGCACCGATATTGCACAACGAAAATCTGTGTAGGTACCTTGCTACAAATTTTACCGCGTGAGTAAATTTTTTAAGTAGGTGTCTATATTAGGTCCATAGTTCCAAAGGTTTCTGCTACCCTGCAGGAATTTCGAATTCATAAAAATTTTTTCTCCATTTTCGATTTTCACAGGTATGATCTGTAAAATCGATACCCTGCTCATGAGCGTTGCAGGCCTGCAGCGCACCTAATCTACGTATACATAAGTACATGTAGAACAGTACCATGGCTGGCTGACTGACTGACAGACAACGCATAGCCCAAACCACTGGACCAAGCGACTTGAAATTTGGCAAACAATGCCTCTCTAGGTGCACTAAGATTTCGAAATTGTCACGGGATAGGAAACTAGCACAATTTGAAATATTTAAATATCATGGGACAAATTGACACCAATTGACCTAGTCCCAAACTAGGCAAAGCCTGTACTATGGGTACTAGACAACGGATAAACTTACTTATATATAGATAAATACATACTTATATACATATTAAACATCCAAGACACGAGAACAAGAGTTATTTGTTATACAAGGGTGCAAAGTTGTATTTTACCCACGAGTGTGGAATTGAAACACAAGCAAGCGAAAGGATTCTACAGTTGAACCACGAGCGAAGCGAGTGGTTCTAAAATAGAATCCTGAACGTAGCGAGTGTTTCAACATACTAGAAGTAAAATACATTATTTGCACCCGTGTGTAACACAAAACTTTTCCCCTCACTGTAGCGAGGAAAGCGCGACATCCAAAAAAACAGCTCAATAAATAAATCTTCATCACGGGAATCACAATTTTTTTTACGACATTATAACATAAAACTCTGGAAGTTGTGTATTTTTACGTGAGTCGGAGTCGGTGAGAAAAATTTTGTTGACAATGTTGACATTTCTGACGATGCGTTTAGAAATTGCATCAACTCAACTTGTGCGTTCAGAATTATATTCAAACATCATTATAAAAAACAACAAATGGCTCTAATAGAATTTTGTCAAATAAAGTTAAATTTGGTATTTTTTATTAAATTCTCAAACCATTTATCATTTATTTAATGATAATATCGAACGAACCATTATTATGAGCGTTTTACGTTTTGTTATCTGTCAAAAGCTACTTAAACACGCTCCACTCCAAGGTCAAATTACTTTCCCCACTAGTGGATAAAACACGATTTTACCCGCTTGTATTAAAGGATAAAAGACGGCTTTCCGAGGTAGTGAGGGGAAAACATTCATATTCATCATACGATACAAACATCTGCCCCGACCGAAATTCGAACCCGGGACCTCAAGCTTCATAGTCAGGGTCTCTAACCACTAGGATATTCGGTCGTCGCGGGTCGTTTAACGGGTGCAAAGCCGCGGGGCTAGCTAGTTTCAAATAAAACATCAGGGGGCTAGCAATCATTTATGATCCATGACGGAGCGCATCCACGCGGCGAGGCGCGCCACATTGGCGTAGAGCGCGGGCTCGCAGGCGCTGCCGCACGCCTCGTTGTCGCTCATCACGCCGAGCAGCTGCCGCGCCTGCGCAGGGGAACTCATAAATGTACTAAGTAATTATGGTTTAACCAAGGGCGATAAAACCAAGAGGACTGCCAATGGCTATACAGTGTCGCGTTCCTGTAAAATAATGAGCCTGCTGTAGCTAGTTTCACTATAGAGAGGTCTCTGTAACACTAATTTTGTATGACACTTACAAATACACTACAAATAATTTATTTGCAAATAACACAAAAACCAAAATAGGATCGGTACAATATATGTAGCTTATATTTAAGTACTTACTTAGGTGTTGTGTTACTATATAACATGAGTGCGATCAGACAATGCTCCTTACTCCCCGTACTAGTTAAAAACTGTATCACGGTGGAGCAGGACCCGTCATCCTATTTGTTATGTTACAATTTCTGAACTCTTAACTTTTAACTGAGGTTATAAGAGAATCTATGTTGCATAGTAGTGTTAACATTGCATCAGTTACTAATATAATTAGTTGAGGGTAAGAAGTTGCAAGTAAGTACCTACATCGATTAGTAATTAAATTACGGATACAACTCGCTTAAACGTAAACAAGTAGTATATGCAAAAGCTCTAGATGAAAATGCTATGTTGCTTACAATTATAATGTTTATTACTAATCTAAGTCTAACATGTTGGTCTATAATATATCTGCATAGTGTATGTGTATGTAAGTAAGAATGTGTCTATATATTAGTGTGAGTGTGTGTGTGTGTGTATGTGTACGAATTAGTGATGCCATTTTATTTCAGGAGTTTCTCTGCCTCTGAATAGCTAAGCGAGAATAAAAATTTATTTAATACCTTTTTACATTGATAAACACTAAGGTTACGCAATATAACGTATTTGCTTATTCGATTATATACTAGGGGTCCAAGAAGTTTGTGAAATTTCCGAGAAAAAACCGACTTATATTTAGGTATGGAATAAACTATATCAATCCTACGACGTGTAATAGAATAATCAGGTAAACTTTTATGTTGCTCAAGAATGACACCCTTAATAAAGAGCTGTCTTACAGTTAATACTGAGCTGGTTTTGTATAGATTACCAGTTGGGTATCGGAAGTCCTTAAATAGCATAACTTTTAGAACAGCACGCTGTGCACGTTCAAGTGGTAACATCGTAGTTTTTGCGGAGCCTCCCCAAGCAGTGATGCAGTAAGTTGTAATTGATTGACAAAGTGCGTAATATATTGAAATTAACAACTTACTGTCGCACACATGTCTAAGATTTTTGAATATGTATATCAATTTTCTCACTCTATTAGTCACACTTGTAATATGTCTTTTCCAGTTAAGGTTATTATCTAACTCAATTCCTAGGTATCTTATATTATCCGTTCTTTCAATGTTCATACAAGTCACTTAGACCTCTGGCTAGCACAATAGCGCCATCTATGAACTGAAAGAAAAAACTAATTTAGATGGCGCTATTGTGTTAGCCAGAGGTTTAAATGTCATACCAAATGAATGGTACAGAGACCCCTCCGTAGTAAAACTAGCTACAGCAGGCGATTATTATTTCAAAGGAACGCGACATCGTATAGACACTGGCAGTCCTCTTGGTTTTATGGTCCTTGGTTTAACAAAAAAAAATCTCCACCAATGAGAGACAAACGAGCTACTGGCCTAAGATTGGTGTAAAATGACTGATAGTCGACCTCACTTGACACTAGAGGTCCTAGCGGTTTTTAGGGTTCCGTACCTCAAAAGGAAAAACGGAACCCTTATAGGATCACTTTGTTGTCCGCCTGTCTGTTTGTCTGTTTATCAAGAGCCTTTTTCTCTGGAATCGCCGTACTGTGAAAACCTAAAGGGTACTTCCAGTAATGTCCTAGAAACTTGAAATTTGGTATGAAGCGGTAACTCTTAATTTGAAATTTTAACGTAAAGTCGAATAGTAAACGTTGGCGAGTTTGTATGACGTTTGGAACAGCGCCCGCCCGTGAGCGTATTTGGAACTAAAATTTTGTATGAGGTTTCTCGATCTCGATACGATAACCGTAACGTGAAGCAGCATTCGTAAAGTCGTGCTCGACCCTCAGGGCTCTGCTAGTACTGGACCACTTAAAACACTGGGGACAAGCAGGGAAATATTTATACGGAATCCTCGTGCGCGAGTCCGACTCGGACTTGGCCGCTTTTTTGACTAGCGACAGCCCTCATTAGTGGACGATCCAGGTACCTCGGGCCATCTCCGCAGCAGCGGCGCGCCCGAGCAGTAGTTGCAGGGCTGGTCGCGCGCGCGCAGCACGCCGGCGCAGAGCGGTGCGGCGCCGCAGCGCGCGTGCGCGACCGGCGCCAGCGGCCGCAGGTGGCGCTCCTCGAACGCTGTCACTGCGCAGTGCTGCGCGGGCAGCGCGTGGACCGGGACCGAGCGCACGAGCTTGCCGTGGGCGCTGTTGTCTATCGATCTAAAAGACAGGACTGCTTTATCATCATCATCATATCAGCCGAAAGACGTCCACTGCTGGACGGCGGCATCCCCCGCGGCTCTCCACTCAGACCCGGCTTGTGCTTTCCGCATCCAACGCGGGCCCGCGATCTTTACCAGGTCGACGCTCCACCTTGTGGAGGTATACCGACAGCTCGTCTCCCGGTCCGCGGACGCCATTCGAGAACCTTCTGACCCCATCGGCCATCAGTCCTGCGAGAAATGTGCCCCCACTGCCATTTAAATTTTGTTATTCTACTACTTAATAAATAATAATAAATATCATGGGATTGACACCAAATGACACAATTAACAGGTCATAAGCATGTTCGAACCCCTTGATCAGGGTGGAGCGAAGATTTCTTAGCCCTTCGCCCCCTGTTGTTAGCGCCCCCTCCTGTCAGGCGCCTAGAGCGGCCACACGCTCAACCTTAGCGCCAGCCCTGCCGTCCTCCAGACAACACTTACCTAAACTTCCCGAATCCAAGTATATCGAACTTCTCTCCGATCGTAATCTTGAAGTAATCTACCATGGAGGGCAGGACCACCGCCCGCCGGCCGAGCGGTTCCTCTGCCTTCAGCATCGCCAGGTCGTAGCTCTTGTTCCCCCCCTCATATAGCGGGTGGACACGCACGTCCGAAACGGGGAACGACCGGCCCTTCACCACCTCCCCGTAGTTGTACATCATGACAAACGAGTCCAAGGAATCCACTTCTTCAATCGAATCCAAGCAACTGGCTGCTGTCACCGTCCAGTGGTCAGAGAGAACCGTCAAGATACATCCGAAGGTTATACCGCTGGGTTTTATCTTCACCAACGCCAGCACGATATCCTTATCGTCATCAGTGGCTAAGTCACCGTCAGAATCTTCGGCTTCTGGGCTGTCTGTATTACGGGGCTCCACGACAGCGCTGTAAGCGTCCTCTGTGGCATTATAATCAACTGTACATCTTGTTGACCGCACAGTGGTCTCGCCTTTCAAATTCTCGGGATATACCGCCGTGCATCTGGTAGATTTTTCCGTAATACCAGGGATAGTTTTCGTTTTAGTAGTAGACTTTGTATGGTCTCTTTCGGACGTAGAATGTGAATTCGTTTCGTCTTCGGCATCAGATGTTATTTTAGGTTCTTCAGTGATACTACTTGGCATTGTTCGGTCGTTTGGTTCTGTGTAAGCTATAGTGGTGGTTGGTGCGCTGGTGTCTGTGCCCCTGCAGGATATCAGATGCAGTATCAGGAACACCAGGAACACGATGAACAAGACCAGCAGGATCCCCTCGAGGATGGCGAGCAGCGTCTCCGTGCGCGTGAAAGACTTACACCAACCTTTGAATTCCTTGCAACATTCCCGACAAAATTTTGACATATTTACATTATTGGTGCTCGGCCGTCTAGATTACCACTTGCGAGTAATACGTCTAGTTAAGTAAGATGTTAAGTTTACATATACTTAAGTAGATAAGTTAAAAAAAAAAATAATGTCGGCCGGCGTGATAAGACCCTTATGGCGATGTTTTACACCTTCGATTGATGTAGCTTTCGACCAAGATGTAGCCCAAAGTACTTAAGTATACAGCATCAATGTATCTTCAGCTCTGATAAGAGTGATCCTTAACTCGAGAGGGTGGTGGCATCATTCTATTCTACTTATTCCTTTTTAACCGACTTCAAAAATGAGGAAATACTTATTCAACGACAAATTCTTCAAGACTCTGGTCAGAGTTGGTATTTTCTGTTTTTTAACCCCCGACGAAAAAGAGGGGTGTTATATTGAAAGTGCATACTTACTCCCCATGTAGTTAGTCCTTGGTTAGTCCCATCCAAATTTTATCGAAATTAAAATCAAACCTCTAGAAAAAAGTTATCAAAATAAACCTCTGCCTAAAAATCTGTCACCCAAACACTCAATTGTCAATATTGTCATTCAGTTAATTTTAAAAACTACTGTGTCCTATCACGTCCTATCCTATTCTTGATCAAATAATACTTAGATGAATAATAAGCTTATAGCTATTCTAATACTTGGGGCGATAGGGGGCCTGACTTTATTAATGATTCTGTGGTCTACCCTGACAAAAGACCCCAAGAAGACTCAAAATTTGGCGCGGAGTGGATCCCGGACGAACTCACAACTTTAATTCATTTTAATTCATGTTACAGTTTATTATGAAGTCCTCGTAAGTTAGTTGAAGGTACGGCGACACCCCTGAATTGCATTAATGATATTCAGTACGTTAAAGTATATAAATACAGACAGAGGTAAGCAAGCAGGTATCGTATGAAGGGTACACGGAAAGAACATGTCCACTGTAAGAACACAAAGACAAGTTAGGTACATAAATATTTGTATCTGTAACTGAGTAGTAAGTAACTTATGGTCTATTGAGTGCTCTCATGAGATTAAAATCTTGTTTAAAAAAAAGTGACAAGACTTGTTCTTTCTGTGTACCGTGTGTGTGTATGTGAAGTCGGTTGCCGAGACTCGCGTATTCTCTGTTTTCACTAACGGTTTTAAATGATTCGCGGTTAGACATAGTGATAACGGGATATTGAGCGCGATTACCTTGATTGGTAGGCTCATCAAACCTATAAGGTAATCGCGGTCAATATCCCGTTTTCATTATGTCTAGGAATTTCGAAAAATCCCTTTTGGAGCACCACTACGATACGCAAGGTTCTGTGCCTTTCAAGTCTCTAGGTCCAGTGGTTTAGGATGTGCGTTGACCGTCAGTCAGTCGCACGGACTAACCACCCTCTGGACACCGCATCTTCTATAATTGACTTGGAAAGTCATTACGAAAAAAGCTAGCATAGCTTGTCATCTCGCTTGTCATGGTCTAAAGTGAGCCGCTATTCGAGGCTAGAGAGATTTATAGGTGCAAATTAGCTTATGCGTTTCGGAAACGTCCGCCCTGACATTTGGTGTCCAGAGGGCGGTTGGTCCGTGGTCAGCCAGTAACCGTTCGACCTTAACTCGTTGGCATAGAGTCGAAAAGTGACCAACCTTTTCACCCCACAACAATAATACTTAGGTATAGAAGATTAATTGTATTTTCCTTTCTTTAACTTGTCCGGGTTTTCCAGCAGCACTCCAACTCCGAAATGAACACGATGCTGGTATGCGGTACTCTCGTGATGGCGGTGTTCGTGGTCAGCACCATCACCTCGGCCGTATTGCAGTTCATTGCCGGCGCCGAAGAGATGGGGAGCCAGGACAACGGCACTATCACTTAACCTTTCATTCCCCGTACTGTCAAGGTCACCAGTATGTGTACACCACATAGTATCAAAAATATGTGTACATATAGTTTAGATTTTTTGAAGTGAGCTCATCCACTTAGCAGCAATCACAATAGCATTGTGTCTAATGCAATGATATCATCTGCTTTTGTTCTCTTAACCGACAACCAGTTACTTACAAAAAAGGTTAGAACTATAACAGTTTTAAAATGATACGCGGTTAATTGCATTAGATATTTTTAAAAACAAGTTTAAGTATTCGTGTAGAGGCAACAAAAGGTCACATGATTTAAGAAATAATATGGACATTACACTACCCACTTGTAAAAAATTTAAACACTTTAGAAGAAGTATTGAGTACAATGGAATAAAAAAAATATTTTTTTTAAATAATGATAAAAAACAATGTATTAACATGAACGATTTCAAGAGAAAGTTAAAATTATATTTGTTAAGTAGACCATTTTACTCATTGAAAGAATATTTCGACAAACTGTATGATTAATGTTTTTTGTTTGAGTTGTCAATTTATTATTTTACTGATTTAATGATACCGAGCCGATTATTTGACGTAATAATATGAAATTAGTGTTTAATTTTCAACTATTGAAGTTCATTTTTAAAATTGTTTTATTTGTATTACCAATTGGTTTGTTTTACTAATCTGATTACTTGACAATTTAACGTGCTATGAACTTGATGTCTTATTTCGATTTCAGTTTTTTATTTTTATTTGTTAACATTTTGCATGCTACAATGTGGCGGAACATGCATTCATGTAAAAATTCTAACCACTGACATGACGAATTGTACCAACTGTGTGTTTTGGCAAAATAAATGATTTGAGACATAATGAAAACGGGATATTGACCGCGATTACCTCATAGGTTTGATGAGCTCCCGATATTTCGATGCAGTTGCATGCATCATGATCACGGGCAAACTGACGAAACGAGCGTAGATACTAATGTTGCGCAGACCGGGCTCTGGCTACCCGCATTTTTGCGCGCCGACTGCGCGCACTGCCACTACTATCGGTCGCGTTCTCACTTGTTATTAGGTTAGAATAGAACTGCTTTGCTTGTATAATCAAATTTCAGCCTTATTCCTTGTTGAGTGGGTTTAAGGAGGTCTAAACGCGAGTTTTATATTGTTTATTTAATACCAGTACACCCCTGTCGTGGCTAGAGTGGTCATAAAATACACTAAGTGTTGAACATGCCATTTTCGTCTTAGACCACTTTAAACCTACTCAACATGGAATAATAAGGTTGAAATATCAATATACAAGCAAAATAGTTATAACCTTTTTTGTAAGTAACTGGTTGGCGATTACGAGAACAAAAGCAGATGATAGCATTGCATGACACAATGCCAATGTGATTGCTGCTAAGTGGATTATAGCTCACTTCAAAAGAATTTAACCACCTATACCTTATTACTGCGACGGTAAGGTTGATGTATACATGTTTTTGCAACTTTGCGCGGATCCATGTCTTTGACTTTGACTGTACAAAACGATGAGTCTAGTGTATTTTTTTTAAGAAAACATCTGGATCGCGTTCGCGCTGTGTCGCCATTACTATGGGCAAATCAGGAGCGCCTCTAGTGGCACGTATCGACAGCAAACTATTCTCATACTATTTGACGCTCGAAGATAATAAGTTTTAATTTTGTTTCTGAGCGTTCAAATTAATTTAGCCTACTAATATAATCAGTAATTGGTTTTTACATGTTTGTTTTATTATTCCGCTCTAGTGCTTCTTAGAAGTACTTAAAACCCGACTTAGAAAGAGTGTTACAAGTTTGATAAGTGCATCTGTGCGTCTGTCCGTGGCATCGTTGCTCCTGAACGGGTAAACCGGGGCCGATCGAATCAAGATTATTCTTCAAAATATCTGTCATAGACATAACTTTATCAAAATCGGTTCAGTCCTTTTTGAGATATTGCACTTTGAAATGTAAATGTCGGGGTTTCTTCTAGTTTTCAAAGTTAGTAAGGTTATAGCCTCAATAAATTTTACAGTAACCAGATTTCCGAAGTACCTAGGTAGGCAAGAGATATCTAACATACAGACAGACAACGAAGTCATCCTATAAGGGTTCCGTTTTTTTCATTTTGAGGTACGGAACCCTAAACACTGAATCAAACACCGTATAAGCATTAACATAAACATTTTATTTAAATATTTTCCATTGAATCATTATAATACATTCGGAATACATTGCTTCCCAAATATACACATATAACTGAACGAACTTGGCACAGCACGACTTGTGGCGCAATGAACATTGAACACCCTTCCTTGTCTCGCCTATAGCGGTGCACGTTGAACGCGAGAGAGACGGCGAGCACTCGACTTATTCGTCTTAAAAAAAAAGAAAATACTCAGTCTTCTAGGCCTTGCGTTTACTTGATAAGTTGGTATTGAAATGAATTTAATGATTAATGATAGATCAATATGCTGCACACAAGTCAACGGTGCTGTGTCAAATTACATATTATTATATTTACCGACATAACATAACCTACATTTCACTAGCGAGCGCCCCATTTCATTTTAAATTAGCATTACGATTTTTAAATATTGACATTTCATTTTTTTTACACCTACAAATTAATAGTATAGGCATAGGAAGTATTTTGCCTCCTGAACTATTGAATTGGAATATATTTATAAAAATGTAATTTTACTTTGAATATGAAATACAATACAACAAAATATAAAAAAAAAACAATATTATTACTACCGACGGATGAATGGATGAAATACCTTTACCTCTTTCTTTTCACAAAAAAATGCCCTCGTAATTTCGAGTTTGACAACGTCACATTCTCGTCATAAACGTCTTTACTTAATTTTCATCGAGGTAAGACAAAGGCAGTGGATCCATCCTAACGTAAAACTACCTCTTAAATAAATGAATTTTGAAATCCCAGACAAAATTGTAGTGTTCCATTTTCCAAACGGAATACAGACAACTAATCAAATTATAGTCTTAGAATTATGAATTGCTGTCAATCTTTTCCAATTTTTTTCCAGTATAACAAAAACCTGCCATAAATACCACTCAGACAGGATTGGGTTTTTTAGACTTGAGACGAAACTTGACTAGTGCAATCGGGCCAATCAACTTTTCATTGCCACTCGTTGCCATGGAGATGTCCCCTGGGTAACTCGTCTAAAACGAAATTTTCTAAGGCCTCGATCAAACGTTAGGTTTTTCAACAGTTTTATGAAATCCTGACTTTCGGAGGAGTTGTGCCTTAGAAAACCTAATTTTAGACGAGTCACCCGGGGGACATCTCCATGGCAACGAGTGGTAATAAAAAGTTGATTGACCAAATTATATTGAGGCAGTAACGAGACGCGGGCGGAGCTAGTGCGATGTAGCGAAACGTTGCGTAGTCGTCGGCTAGAAGGCAGCGCCATCTGTCGCTACGAGTACATTACTATGAGAATAATCCACAATATCTCCGTATGGAACTACGTCATATCATAAGGAAGGACGATAAAACCAAAAGGAGTGTCAATGTCCATAAAAATTTGCGTACCTTTAAAATAAGCCTATATAGCTAGCTATATATAAGCCTTCAATATAGCTAGTTTTAGTACAAAGAGGTCTCTGTGCCATTCATTTTGTATGACACTTATACCTATGCTTAACAACAGCGCTCTGTGAACTAAACTGGCGGTCCTCTTGGTTTATATATTATATCTTGGTAATAAGTCATAAACATCGTTTAGCCAAGTATGTATGTTTGCCTAGTCTTGATAAGGCAGATATGAATATGACATTACTTTTAACTGGGTACAATAGCTAAAATCGAAAAGACAAAAAAAACGGCCGACACAAGCCGCACCGAAACTTAACTTATTCAGTGTCAAGTTCCATACGGACCCATTGTCTATTACAAAATTTAATTATTATTTATTACTAAGGCATTCAATCATTTTATACAACCTCACGATCCCTTTACAATAACTATATCATTTTCAATCTGTACACTGACGCGTTTTTACAATAAAACTGTTACATAACAATAAATTAATATTAAATGTCATTGCCGCGATAAACAACCCGAATAATTCAGCTAATAATACACTAACTAAACCGAAAATACATAATTTTATAAACAATTACATCCCGATGTAACCTTTCCCCCTTTTTAAACTTCAGTACGATTTAAAATCGACCCTACTCGTTTTAGTCAGTTTAAAAAGGCCAACTGTAGTGCCCCGCCGCTATGAAGCTGACACATTGCACAGCTGTGAAGTTTCTGATTATTGACAATGTTAACGATAGGAGAGAGATGCTAAACTTGCTTGTCGCGTGTGGCAAATAACCTTCGATCAATAATAAGTAGACGTCGAGTCAGAGCGTCGAAAACGTCTCGGCAAATAACGGCTCACTTATAGAGTGAGCTCTTATTTATTGCAGGTAAAATTGTACGTTATCGTAACAGCGTAAGGATTATATTAGATCAAAATAGTCGATAGCAAACCGACACTAGATGGCGCTATATTTTTATGTTATTAGGCGGTTATCTATATATATATCGGTATAATTATTGATCGAAATTGTCAACATTGTCAATAATCAGAAACTTCACAGCTGTGCATTGTGTCAGGATTGACTTCATAGCGGCGGGGCACTATAAGCGCCTCTACCGGTTATAATGTGAACTTGGAGACTAACAAGCAAGGACGATAAAACCAAGAGGACTGCCAATGCCTATACAATGTCGCGTTCCTTTTAAAATAATAAGCCTGCCGCAGTTTGTTTCACTGTAGAGAGGTCTCTGTACCATATACAGTAGCGCCATCTACATTAGGTTTCTCGTTTTAGTTCATAGATGGAGCTATTGTGTTAAGCAGACATTGACTTAGCACCGTGGACTTTGGTTCTAGTACAAAATTCAAGAAAAACGTGTCCCAGTACAACACGGCGTTTTCCGGTGACAACCATACGTCACAGCGCTGTCGTTCGACCAAACTAAGACTGGCTGATGCTCGATTAGTGGTCGTTTGGTTCGGACGTTTTCAAGCGCTGACCCGAAGTCCGTGGTGTTGGTAATTCAATGTAGGCAGAGTTCTAAGTGCTGTACATGACAGAGACCTCTCTACAGTGAAGCTAGCTACAGCAGACTCATTACTTTAAAGGAATATTGTATAGGCATTGGCGACTTTGGTTTTAAAGTTCTTGCTAAAAAGTAACTAACTACAAGTGATAGCATGATGTTATTTTCTAAAGGGCCGTATTCATAAACGTCACTCAAGCCCATTAGCTAAAATAGGTTATGTCTTCTTCTTACAAACGGAAATGTCAATGTGACAAAAAAGGACAAACGAACTTTAACGGCATTTCAGTTAAAACAGGTTTATGAATAACAGGGTATGATGACAACGTTGTGTACACGGTCTTGTCAGCGTCGAAGTGTCAAATCGGTTGTCATTCAGTACCGAAAAGTGGCACTAGGTCTCGAGGCCGCATCAGAGAATAACATTGCTAACGGTAACTACACCAGCAAGCCTTCAACTAAAACTATAATTTTACACTAAAATAGAACATACATAATATCCGAACAGTGAATAATTTACAATCTAGGGCGAAACACCAACAAATAGGATACAAAAATAAAAGCTGAAATGAATAAAGATAATTTTTTTTACACTCGAAAAAAATCTCTACACAAAAATAGGACACATTTAAAATTTTACTTAATCTAATTTAGGTGAAATACCACAAAACTATATCGGTATAGAAGGAAAGAATTCCTCGATTTATAGTATGGGAACCGAGCGTGAAACATTTTACGTAGGTACCTATATATATAACATTAAAAAGGCCACGCACCTGTTCAGCGCTGACAAAATGCGGCCCTCGCTCATTAGCTGTCATTGGACTGACATAATGTAAAACATCAAGGGATACCAAGTCACCTAATCACCTAATCACCCATAACTGCTTGTCCGCGCGCGGTGAAGCGGTGGCGTACCTATCTGTTTATTTTTGTTTATTTATCATTGTGCGTAGGTATTATTACGTCACGAGTGCAATTTAGTGAGGAAATACCGAGGTAACGCCCAATTTTTGTGGTGGTGCTTGAACAGTTAATTGTTGGACAAGGTATTTTATCTACACACATATCATAAGTCATCTATAATGCGTTCAGAAACCGTAGAAAATGACCAGCATTGCAGCACGACGTGGCCTTCTCGCCGACAGCGCCAGCCCCAGCACCTCCTCCATCACCAGCAGTAATAATGACTGTATTGAATCTATTGAATGTATCGAATTTGACAACCAACGTAATTTACAATCATAGTAAAATAAAACGGATCACTCACGTATATAAGTCGAGTTCAGTCCAACATGTATAATTAATAATGTTATATTTTTTATTTTTTTTTTACAAAAAAAAAACAGTTCACGAAACGTCAGCTCAGTATGTTTGTCTATGATAAAAAAAAAAGTCAAATTCGTGACAGTTATGGGTATGATATATGCCCTCGGCTTCTGAACCCATCTTAGAGTACTTATAATATGTGTGTAGATAAAGTAATGTATGCAACTCCACATAATTAGGCCTTAAAACACTCATTATGTAGCAGTTGCATAAACTACTATTGTGTCATTCTATCACCTTTTGTTAGAAAGAGACATCCGCTTGTAAATTGTAACTTGTAGCTTTATAAAACACGACCCCGACGTCGCTCTCGGAAAGCTGTTGGGAGCAGGCACGCTTAATTAGGTTCTCATTCTCAGCCCTTCTTTTTGGTTGCAAGGAACATACAATTTTTCATTCTACCCTGATATAGTACTGTGTGAAATACAATATGTTTACAGCATTCCCCCAAGGACGATAAAACTAGGAGGACTGCCAATCCCTATACAATGTTGCGGTCTTTTCAATAAGCACGACTAGTGCTGTTTGGTTAGATCTTGACTTTGCATACGGGGGTTTGTGAACTGAACTAATTTATGGTCTGTTCGCCTAGAGTTGATAAATAACAAATGGGTCAATCAACTTTTCATTGCCACTCGTTGCCATGGTGATGTCTCCTGGGTAACTCGTGTAAAATAACATTTTCTAAGACCTCATCCTCAATATTCTGACTCCCGGGGGAGTGGGGTCTTAGAAAATCTTATTTTAGACGAGTTACCCAGGAGACATCACCATGGCAACGAGTGGCAATGAAAAGTTGATTGACGCAAATGTAAAATAATGAATACAATAAAATTGAATAGCCTGTATGCCCCAATTGCTGGCCTAAGGCAATGGAAATGGCTATATGTTTGCCTCACAACCTGACAGCTGCGCGTCTCGTGCCACAAAACTCATTGCTTGGCGATAAGCGACGCCCGTCATACAGTTACAGATAGTCAAGCGTCAGTCGCTATTGCGAGACGATATCACAATATTCATCAACACTTTTGAACAGATTTTAAAACAGAAGTCGTCTCCTAATTTAACTAATGTATTGTCTTTTCGTTTTACACTGCTATAAAATGATCAACGAACGAATTCACCACGAAGACCGGATAGGTCGGGCGGGACTTACACACATACTGAAACAGGTATCTTATAATAATGTTAAGACATGATTGCAATTTTGACAGAGTCCAATAAAGACGGCACAAATGGAATGAACGAAACTTACATCATTTAGGCACTTTTATAAGGAACCTAGCTTTTGCCCCGCGGCTTTGCCCTCGTAGAATATTTCAAAATGGGCTAGTTCCCTATCCCGTGGGAATTTCGGAAAATCCCTTAGTGCACCTCTAGGATACTCAAGGTTTGTTTGCCAAATTTTAAGTCTCTTGGTTCAGTGGTTTAGGCTGTACGTTGTTCGTCAGTCAGTCAAGATACTGTTTTATAAGTATAGAAGACGAATTTCATGCGTGTGAACCGTATTAATAATTATAATTTTTTTCTAAATTATATGCCTCATTTTTAATGCAAATAGGAATAATCGTTAATATTCAAGGTAAGGTAAGGTCTGCCCTTACCTTTATTCCATTATGGTTGCCTGGTAGAGATCGCTCTGTAGCGATAAGGCCGCCCATTGCTACCTTGTATTTTCTGTTTTGTGGTGTTCAACAGAGAGTTATTGTATTGTACTTGTTCTTGTTTTTATGTACTTCTTCTTTTTATATTGTTTGTCTGTGTCGAATTTCTGTTAGTAAGTGCGACTTTTTCCTTTCTACATGACACCCAGTTATTTACGATCACTGAATCCATTTGCGCCGTCTCTTCGTCTGTACTAAACATTATAACGGAACAAACATTTAACGACATTTACAAAGAGTCAGAAGACTAAGCCAAATATAATTAATTACACCTTGATGCGAGTAAACACACGTTACGTCGACGTTTTCCATTCCAACCCGGAATACAAGAGGGTAATTTTGTAAGAGTAAATATATGACGCATCTCATCTTTCTTTAGTAGATTAATCTCTTCTGCTTGCCAAAGCTGGCACGAGTGGACTGAACCAAACCAATGTCACTTTTACATTTTTATATTGCAATGACTTGAGTCTGTCATTTTGATATGTGCGTGAAGCGTATGCGTGGGTCACTCATTATAGGCACTTTCGTCCACCTCGTCCGTCCACACGTACCAGCTGTTGTGAACACATCCGTAAGCACATCGACAGTTTATAGAAAAGCCGATTAAAATCGATTATTGCTTATTGTTTTTAAACTAAAACCGGTCTTCGCGAGTCCATCCGGCCGATCGCATATATAAAACAGTCGGAATGAGCTAGCATGTACGTTTTGCTGTAAGCACAGTGACCGGAGCGCGCGCGTCACATGCCGCCGTATGGGCTGCTCTCGGGCTGCGTCGCGTCGTACGGCTGTTGACAAATCATAAGCAATTAGTTTAATTCATTTCATGGTCACGATGAAGCATCTTTTTGTGTTTTTAATTAAGTAAGTAAACACTTTATTGTACAAAAAAACAGGATAAAAACACAAGTTACAACAATCAAATCTGAGTACAAAGGCGGACTTATCCATTATATTTTTAATAAACTCACAGAAACATGAATACACAGAAAAACCAGAAAAAATACCAACCCCGGGAATCGAACCCGGAACCTCGACACTCCGGGTCGCGTGCCCACCCTTACACCAGAATTGGTATTTCCCGACCGTAAAAATAAAAAATTGGAAAAAAATTAATAAAAAAATACAAAAAGATTTTCCAATTGAGATCATGCGAACTTATCCCTTTAATGGACAATTTTTTCCCAATTATATTTTTTTTATTTCTACGGTTATACCGTTAATATTAATTATTATTTATTATACTTTTAAATTCCCACTGGAACATGAGTATGAATGAAGAGAAAAGAACCCCGGGAATCGAACCCGGTTTTTTGACATTCCGTCATGTGGCATTCCGCTCAAATCAACAGTACTCGTGTGATTCTAAGCAGATTCAATATAAAAATTACAAAATTCCAGAAAAAAAAAATGTGTACAACTTTCTATATAATGGCCCATTTACTGTATTTTTCAGAGTGCTAGTGATTGGCTGGTGGAGATCGCTCGATAGTGACAAGGCCACCTATTGTTAATGGTGATTTTCTGTGTACTTTTTATCTATATCGTTTTTCATGTGGTGTTTTGTATTGTATTGTACAGTCAGCAACAGAAGTAGCTAAGCAACCGAAGCGGTCACAATGATCTAATCACGGCTCTATTGTTATACAGGGTTCGGTTCAATGAACCGTCTAGACTTCAGCCAGGGGTTCAGTAAGTCTAAATGAACACCCATGTGAACGTTTTTTTCTTCGGCAAATAGAAAATAAAAAATCATGCACACATAAGTACTGTCAACTAGCAGAGCCGATGAATGCACAGTTTTATTTTAAGTCAAACATTTCCAGGGGACATCTCCATGGCAACTAGCGGCACCAAAAAGTTGATTGGCCCAGCAATGATGTGTTCTCAGCACGGCTTCTGAATTGAGACTAAACTAAAGGGCAACAAAAGGCTAGACGGACTAAGAACACTCGAAATTTAAATTGAGAAGTTTTTTTTTTAAAAGAGGAATGTTGTAATTTACAGACATGTTACAGTAGCATTGTACGCCTACCTGTCAATAGCCGTTGACAGCGTCAGCCTCCTGGTAGCGTGCGATATAAACACATTTTTTGTGACAAATGTCACATATTTTTAGCAATGAAATCCTAATCTTACCAAGGACGATAAAACCATAAGGCCGCTGCAGCTAGTTGCATTGCACTACAGAGAGGTCTCTGTACCATTAATTTCGTATGACACTTAGACCTCTGCTTAATACAATGGCGCCATCTATATTCGAATGCGATATTGTATTGGCAGTTGTCTGGGTTTGTCTTTCTTGATCCTACAAATACTACAAATGCGGAAGTTTGTGAGTGAGTGTGTATGTATGTCTGTTACTTCTTCACGCTGTAACGGATTTGAAATTAACTAATTCGGGGTTAACGTAATGTCAGATCGCACAAATACGTTAAACACGGGTTAGCATGTTTGTGTATATGAAGACACCGCAACCGCAAGGCCACAGCCCCTGGGGTTGTCGCATATTTTTAACAATTGAAATGAAATACAATTTTATTACTCAGTATTTTGTACTTTACCAATTGAATCAGATTCCGATTTCTCATTAATTTTAATTTCACTTTTACACTAGTAACCCTTTCAATGCCAACGACGCATACAAAAGTTGTCATCCACACGCCAAGTTGGCATAACGTCAACGCGGACTTAAACCTTAAGCATACGTCCGTAGGTCGCATTTGCACTGCAGCCGGACGCCTCTAAGCGTTGGTGGCGTCGTAGGCACGTCGGCTCGCGACGCCTTTAGACGTTCTTGGCGTTCAAAGGGTTGAAACAATAAAAACTAGACACGCGTTAGCCCTGAAAGTCGTATACCGAGCTATTAACTAACGCGGCCACAACTCACGTCTTCACGATTGGTTCATAGACTGTGGTGCTACGGTGCATATCGACACCACTCTGAGTCAACCTCGTATCTAAGCTTTGACGAAATTGGAATAACAACTCTAGACCGCGAACCTAAAGTGATTATTTCAAATTAGTTAAAGTTTATATACGAGGTTGAGTCAGAGTACCGTCGATATATGTGAGTCAATCCACTTTTTATTGCCACTCGTTGCCATGGAGACGTCCCCTAGGTAACTCGTCTAAAATAAGATTTTCCAAGGCACCGTGGAGTAAACGTTAGGATTTTCAACAGTCATATGCCAATTCCTTCATGCTTCGTCTCCTAAGCATGCAAATCCTGCCTTAAAAAATCTTATTTTAGACGAGTTACCCAGGTGACATCTCCATGGCAACGAGTGGCAGTAAAAAGTTCATTGATCCATGTACATATTATGTACCTGCTGAGGCATCATGTAGTGCTGGGGCGCCGGCGCGGGCGCGGGCGCGGGGCCGAGCACCTCCGAAGCGGGGGGCAGCGGCCGCGTCGCCGCCCCGCTCGGGTTGAACACGTCAACATAGGACTTCTTTATGTCTGCAGCAAAACAGAATCACAATCAAAAAAAAAACCCGCACTATTGTCGACAAAACTGTTGGGAAGCTGTATAGCGCCTGACAATGGCTGTTATAATCGTATTACATGTGAATGTGAAATATATTTGTGTAGTTGCTAGAGCAACGTACGTATAATACTCTTGATTTGATAAGCGAGACGTACACCAGTCTAGTACTTGTACCTATATATTTTAGCTTCAAGTTTTACACGGGCTACTCATTCCACGTAACCTCCATTTTAAACAAAAAAGTAAAACCGCATTAAAAAAAAAAACATTATCGGTACGGTGCGAGCGGAATATTGTTTGATTGAAGCACCGACTTCATATTTGTGCTAGGCCATAAAACCGATGGCTTAGACAACATCTCCAGCCAATAAACTCATAATTGGTGGAGTAAACACGTACCAAAGACACAAAAAAAAATTAATCTAATTGTGAATCACCTGCTTTCTTGAAGTCGTCTTACAAGCAAAGTAACGCCTGATTCAATCAATGAGGGCTGTAGCGAGTCAAAAATCCGCTAGAATCGTTAGTGTCGTGTGAGGTCTATCTAACGATAATGTTTGACTCGCAACAGCCCTTATAATCTAGACACTTACGCCTTCCTTTCTGCATTTTGAATATGTTGGAGATGGGCGCGGCCGGCGGCGGCCCCAGCGGCGACGACGCGCTGCGACAGAAACATCAGATAAGATCCTACATCTTGTGCGTGGTGGTAGACCATCTTACTCGCTAATCCTGCCGCTAAGCAGCAGTGCTTGCACTGTTGTATACCGGCGAGGAGAGTAAGACAGCCGGTGTAATTACGGGCACAAGAGGCATTTCATCTTAGCTCTCTAGGTTGGCAATACATCTGCGAACCCTCCGGGGTTGCGGGTGTCTATGGGCAGTGGTGAGGACTTACCATCAGGTGGCCCACTTGCTCGTTTACCTTACTTGTCGTATATAAAATAGACAGGTACTTCGGGGTCAACTGGGCCCAGAGACCACTGACCACTTTAACAAATAATATCTTCTATAGCCATAAAACAGTCCCGTGACTGACTGACTGACAACACCATGGTCTTCAGGTTAGCGCTTGAAAACGTCCGAACCAAAAGACCACTAATCAAGCGTCAGTCAGTCTTAGTTTGGTCGAACGACAGCTCTGAATGACGGGAGGAGGACGGGAGGCGCCTTTGTCTTATCTATGCACTACAATTTTTCTGCCACTTTTTGAGGGGGACGAGGAACACACACGTACATCACACACGTCTGCGCTCATGACAAAATTTGTTACGTTCCTACAAACTCACACTAAAACAAAACTGTCACAAATGCCAAAAAAACGCACACAAACAACAAACCCTGATCATTTTGGTCAGACTTAATGTTAGAGTTTTGGCAGAGGGGAAATCGCGCGTTACATCTCCATTCCTTTCCTGCTCTAAGACTAGACCCAAACATAGTGAAATAAAAACAGATCACTCACGTATATAGGTCGAGTTTAGCCCGACATCGACTCATATACGTCGACTTATATACGTGAGTGATCCGTTTTTATTTCTCTATGATTGAGTCTCACGGTAGTTTCATGTTAAAACTAGACCCAAAGTCCATGGTGTTAGTAAGTCAATGGTGCAATCACACCACATACCTGAGCGGCTGGTGCATGGCGGGGATCTCGGCGGCGAGGGGCGGCGGCGGCGGCGCGCGCGCAGTCTGCTCGTCATCCGCATCAGTGTTCTGCCAGCGTTTATTAACATTGTCCCACACGATCTGCAAACGAGACTCCGCTGTGTTTCATCACCAAGGACCGGAGTTCTCATATTATCATGATACTCGGGACTTAATCAGGAGTTTTTAACGCGATTAAGTAATTTATCGACTTTTACAGTTAACGATTTTTAGGGTTCCGTACCTCAAAAGGAAAAAACACTTATAGGATCACTTTGTTGTCCGTCTGTCTGTCTGTCAAGGCCCTTTTTGTCAGGAACGCGTGGAGGTAGCATGCTGAAATTAAAATCAAATACTCAAGCCTGCGGTTGACTTCCTTCGTAATGGCGTCCTCTGGGCCTTGTGCCAATGTCATTAAATACAATAAACACGTATAACAATAATTTGCAAGAGTAATGTAATACAAAAAAAAATTACATTAAAAAGAGATGTCGGATAAGCCAAACTGAATAAACCCCCCTCCCCTTGTCGAGTTCCTAGCCATCGGCCAATGATGTTCCATAAAATCTTGGCCACGTACGTAGTATTTCTGTAGTCTGTCCGGCTGTTCTCTACAGGTCGCATTGCTCAACCGATTCTCGTGAAATTTTGTGAGCAGGTTCGCTAATTGCCTTTTTTTGTCAAATCGCATTTTTTATTCTTTAAAAAAAAAACGAAAAATATTCCAAAATTACTCGATCATTATGAAATTTCGTGATCAGGTTCGATAATTATACAGGATTTTTTTTGGCGATTCTCTTTTAATCAAGATGCTTCTTAGTAATTTTCATAAAAATCGGTTCAGCCGTTTTTCAGATATTGAACTTTTAAATGAAAACGTCAGGGGTTTTCCAATTTTTCTAAGCAGCGGCCTTATTGTATGAATCGCTCGCAATCAGCATCGCGTTAATTTTGCATGGACTCACAATTGGTATCGGAAACAGCTAGCTGTCACAGTCGTACAAAAGCTAATTTCAATCCCATGACGAGTGTCAAAATGGTTACGCAATTACGCTGCTGGTTAGGTTAAATAACTACGAAGTCAAATTGTGAAGTTATCCATCGATATAAAACATTAAAGATAGGCCCTCGCTCATTAGCTGTCATCAGACTGACATAATGTCAAACATCAAGGGATACCAAGTCACCGAATCACCTAATCAGCTTGTCCGGGCGCGGTGAAACGGTGGCGTATCTGATGACTATAAAGTAATTGCTAATGCCACATATTATCGTCAGTTTTAAGCACATACTGTATAGATAGATATTTAATTTTAAAGGCATTAAGCCAAAACAATCAAACAAAAGCAGTATGCCTATAAAAGTGTGAAGGAGAGAAATAAAAAACAATAAGAAACATAAGCATTTATTGAAAATAACATAAGCACATATACATGCATAAAATACATAAATAGATAGATTGTATAATACACAAACATAATAAAACAAAAATGAAAAATTTACACCAATTGACCTAGTCCCGAACTAGGCAAAGCTTGTACAGTCACCAGCAATAATATATGATGATGGACAGCGCTGCAAAAATATCTGATCATGGTAGCAGGCAAAAACATATGACGACACTCGACGGCAATAAGATCTGATGGGTTGCGGCCGGCATAAATATCGTTCTTGGGTAACGGCATAAGTATCGGACACCGAGTCGCTTAAAAATATCTGATACTTTACGAAATCAAAAATATGTGATCAATCAGCAAACATGAACTTAATTTAGTAGTATTACCAATCTAATTTGAATGCAGCGATCTGACGCTTCTTGAAAACAGTGCGTACTTGTCACTGCATATGTCTGTCTCATGTTTTGTTTTATCTAAATCCAACAAATTCAGTTCTTCGTTTCTAATTTGACATACCCTGTTGACGTATTTTTTTTCCACATGTTTTAGGTTAGTTAGTTAAAAAACTTCAAGCACAAAAGTATTGTTCTTATTTCAAAAGCTGAGAAACGTGAGATAGACATTATGTAGTGACAAGTACGCACTCTTTTCAAGAAGCGTCAGATAGCTGCATTCAAATTAGATTCGTAAGACAGGCGAATTAAGTTCATATTTGCTGATTGATGACATAATTTCGATTTCATAACATGTCAGATATTCAGATCTGATGTTTTTGCTTCCAAAGTGAATACATATTTATGCTGGTGATGAGTCACATGATTTTGATTTTGTGGAGTATCAGATATTTTTAAGCGACTCAGTGTCCGATATTTATGGCCTTAACCAAGAACGATATTTATGCCGGCCGCAACCCATTAGATCTTTATGCCGTCGAGTGTCGTCAAATACTTTTGCTTTCTAACCTGATCAGATATTTTTGCAGCACTGTCCATCATCATATATTATTGCAGGTGACTGTACTATGGGTACTAGACAACGGATAAACATAATTATACATTATTAAACATTCAAGACCCGAGAACAAACATTCGTATTCATCATACAAACGTCTGCCCCGTGCGGGGATCGAACCCAGGACCTCAAGCTTCATAGTCAGGGTCTCTAACCATTAGGCTATTCGGTAGTCAAATAAAATTAAAATAATTCAGATCGAAATAAGGGATGGTAAAAATATCAGGAGCGATTAGACAAGGTTCCATATGGGTCAATCAACTTTTCATTCGTCACTCGTTGCCTTTGAGATGTCCCCTGGGCAACTCGTCTAAAATAAGGTTTTCTAAGATCCCACTCCCCCGAATGTCAGGATTGGCTTGCTTAGGACATGAAGCATGAAGGAATTGGTGTATAACTGACGAAACTCTTGTTGTCGATAATTTTATTTTAGATGAGTTACCCAGGGGACATCTCCATGGTAACGAGTGGCAATGAAAAGTTGATTCAATCAACTTATCACAAGCCGCATTTTAAAATATAATAATGGCCGCCAAACAATTGGGTTAATGAATGTGATGTCAAAATAACACTAGCGGCTCTGTGAGCTGTAGACCTCGCGAGCTCATTTTTGAACATAGGTTTTTTTTTAATCCAAAATCTAACCCTATTATTCATGAACATGTTTTAACTAAAATGCCGTTAAAGTTCGTTTGTCCTTTTTTGTCACATTGACATTTCCGTTAATAAGAAATGAATAATGGCATAAGTACATAATTACCGTACCCGCATGCTTTTATTCTAACTCACTCGGAATCGCCATCGTGTTCATTTTGTATGGGCTGACAATTGCTATCGGAAACATTGTATTGATTCAGGCGTAACTTTGCGGAGGTCCATGTTACAAGTAACGGATTAAATTAATTTACTCCTCCGCGAAGTAGTGCAGTATACGACGAGGCTATTTTGCATGACTATACTGCACTACTTCGCGGAGGAGCAAATTAATTTAATCCGTTACTTGCTATCGGAAACAGCTAGCTAGCTATCAGTCATAAAAAAAACTGAAATTTCTGCTGATCACAAAATTTTACGAGAATCAGCAAATTTCTAAACATTTTTCGTTTTTACAGTTCCACACCTCAAAAGAAACGGAACCCTTACAGGATATGTTGTCCGTCCATCTAGACAGACGGTCTTTATAGACGTAAAGATCCTTTTCCTCTGGAATCTCCACTGACATCATAAAAAAAACCCATCATCAAAGCAGCGTTGGCATATCGCGTCTCGCCGGCCGCGCGGGCCGCCCACGCTCAGAACCTTCTTTCCTCCTACTCACAGTGGGGTTCTTGTCGTCAGGCAGGATCATCTGGTTGGGCGGGCGGAGCGACAGCTTGGTGAAGATGCCGCCGAGCCAGCCGCCCTTCTTCTGCCCGGCATCCGGCTTTGGTTTTGGGTCCTGCTTCTTTGCCGGTCTCGGGTCGCCGTCAGCCTAGAAAGGTAAAGGTTGAAGCTAACCGAAGACACACTTAACTGAGCCGAGGACGATAAAACCAAGAGGGCTGCCAGTGTTTATACGGTGTCGCGTTCCTTTGAAATAATAAGCCTGCTGTAGCTAGTTTTACTTCGGAGGGGTCTCTGTACCATTCATTTGGTATGACATTTAAACCTCTGGCTAACACAATAGCGCCATCTAAATTCGTTTTTTCTTTCAGTTCATAGATGGCGCTATTGTGTTAGCCAGAGGTCCAAGTGTCATACAAAATTAATGGTACAGAGACTTTTCTATAGTGAAACTAGCTACAGCAGGCTCATTATTTTACAGGAACGCGACATTGTATAGCCATTGGCAGTCCTCTTGGTTTTATCGTCCTTGACTGAGCTGAGGACATTGCTATAACCCGCATGTATACAGGCTGTTACAAGAACACCCGTAAAGCCGAAAGGGGGTTAAATGGTCCATTATAAAAAGTCCATTTACAATATTTGAATCACAGATGAAATAAAAAAAATAATTCTTTCATACAAATATGCAAATCATAACCCTACAGTTTTTACGGGTTATTTTGTAACACGTTGTATAATTGGGTCAATCAACTTTTCTTAGCCACTCGTTGCCATGTAGATGTCCCCTGGGTCACACGTCTAAAACAACATTTTCTAAGAACCCACTTCCCCGAAAGTCAGGATTTGCATGCTTAGGAGATGAAGCATGAAGGAATTGGTGTATAACTGTCGAAACTCCTAACGTTTGATGGAGTGGTGCCTTAAAAAAAAAACTTTAGACGAGTGACCCGGGAGACATCTCCATGGCAACGAGTGGCAAAGAAAAGTTGATTGACACAAATTGACAATGACATGGAATAAGCCCGCACGATCGTATTGGCCGGGTCCGAGAGGGATATAGTTCTTTGTTCATGACACACCACTCGTATAGTTAAAATTTTTTGAAGCGAGCTCATCCACTTAGCAACCATCGCAATGGTATTGTATGTAATACAATGCTATCATCTGCTTTTCTTCTCGTAACCGCCAACCAGTACTTTAAAAGGTCAAGGTCAGAACCACTTTTTTTTTTTTATACAACGAGGAAGGCAAGCGAGCAAGTGGGTCACCTGATGGTAAGAGATCACCACTGCCCATAGACACCCGCAACTCCGGAGGGTTTGCAGAGGCGTTGCCAACCTAAAGGGCCAAGATGAAATGATGAATACTTTGCTTGTATATTGAAATTTCAACTTTATTCCATGTTGAGTAGGGTTAGTCTAAGACAAAAATGGCATATTCAAATGTATCAGACACAATGCCACTTTGATTGCTGCTAAATGGATGAGCTCACTTCAAAAAATTTAAAGTACAACTTGTATTCAACATACAATGACAATGCAAAGAAAAATCCGTTAAGCAGCTGGACTTGAACCAGCAACCTCGGTAATCCGTACCACGCTCCACCAATTAAGCTATACTTAACGTTGGTGTACCTAACGAATTTTTCAATGCCTTGTGTCATATTTTATTTGGAAGATCTCTCCTCAGCGCCTTCTTTGCATTGTCATTGTATGTTGAATTTCATTCTATGAATGTTTCATAAAAATAAAAACAAAAATAATCAATAAATCGATTATTTTCATTTTTTTTACAACTTGTATGTTGTAAAGGCACACTCACATCGGCACTGGGCGGTCGGTCGTCCTCGTAGTCATTGTAGAACGCTGGCCGGGCCGCGGCGGCGCCTGGCATAGTGATGGTGGGCCGCGGCTCGTCCGGCTCGTCCGCTTCCGCGCCCGCTCCCGCCTCCGCCGACGCCTGACACACATGCACGGGATACGCAACGCTACACGCCGCCCGTCCGATAGAGTACGTGTCGTGTCCATGTGGTCGTGCGACTATGACAATGACCATGACTCCGGCGGAAGATGCCATTTTAATATCCCAATAAGTCTTCCCTTGACGGTCGTTGTGAATAGAATTGGCGAGAGCTCGGAATTGCATTTGCAGCGATTGCACGGTTCGCATGAAAAGCTGTACGCACAACGTAAATTATATTTAGAATTTGACACCGACATTATTTTGGAATTTTCTTCTTAAATACAATTATCACAAACCTCTCTATACACTAACAGTACGGGAAAAGGAAAATTTCAAATACAGAATGCCTTTAACACACACAATACCACTACATGTGCACTTCCACGGTCTCGGTAATTTATCTATACCTAAACGTATCTCCTACACTTGTCTAACAGCCAGTTGAAAGCATCGCGGACTATGGATAGGTTTCACACTAGTCCGATCGTCTAATACATGTAAACTAATGGTTGCATCTCACGAGGGCGCGTGGCCTTTGGCTGTGTGGGTTGTTCGTAGCAAGCCATTGCATCACGCACACGCTTGAAGGCTAAAAGCGCACGTGAGTCGCAACAATTGAAACATCCAAATATGCTCAGATCAATAACATTGGCACATGACACATTGCGTCTACACCGATTCACCTAATTTGTCATAGAACCGGACTAGTGTTAAAAAAAGACGAGACAACAGTCAAAGAAGCATCATTTTATGATTTTTTTTAACTAAACAGTTCGAGATTAAGATGGCACCCTCGAGGAACGATTGGCGAGTAATGAGATGGTTAGCGTAAGTTTTTAGATTTGTGCCGCATGCCATACGACTTATTGTTGTTTGGGGAATGGTTTAGTTGATCGAGATAATGGTTCATTTAATGAGCGCATGACTTGCGTGATGCGTGCATAGAGAATTCGATCCCGGTTCCATTTTCCAATCCCGGAATTTCGGGATGGTCTACAGATATATCGCGATCCCGGAATTGTAGACAGGTAATGAAAAGTAAGAACACTTGAATAAGCTTTATGAATTCCTTATCATTGACAAAATAATTTAACTTTAATTAGTTAAACAACCAATGAAAAAAGTAAGTAGTCAAACTTCAATGAAATGTAACTATAATCTCTCAAAAACAATTTCTGTCTGTCTCTAATTGGTATACTAAAAATAGGTTTGCTTTAAAATAGCCATTGTCCGTCACTGTCACAGCTGGCAGAACAAGATGGCTGACATAATGTCAAGTAACATGAGAACGCGAACGTTCCATTTCATGCATATTATTTACAATTTAAAACAAAAAAAAGCGTAAATCCCGACATTTGTTAAACATATTCCATATTCCGGATTTTTTCGGGATCGGAATACAAATCCTCTATGCGTGGATATTTGGGCGCCTACAGTGACCCGTCGCTATGAAGTCAATCCCGACACATTGTTCTTCTTCTAGTGTCCTGATCTATCGGAGGACGGCTATCAACAGGGTTATCTTTATTTCAGAGACTGAAGACTGAGGGATCTGGTCTCCAAGGTTCCTTAACCAGAAGGCACGTCTACAGCCTGGCCCCTATAACACCATCTTTACAATTGTCAGATTCATATGACAATTCGAACTACATTTCTTTGACAATATGAAGCGCGCTAAAACAAAAGCTCTTCAAGCCAGCAGTAGACACCGAATTGTCATTGAAAACTGACAATTGTAAAGTTGGTGAAATAGCGGCCTGGTGGTCGGCGACCTTGAATCTTTCCCTGGGTAATAAGCTGAAGCAGACCATACTTATCGTTGCGCATTATATGCCCCACCAAAATACAGCAGCTTCCTATGCTTTAAGCATAATACGCATCACTTCCAAGCTTTTACACAATCTCCGCATACCGTGTCATTTCTGACATGATATTGCCACATTGCACAGCTGTGAAGTTTCTGACTGACAATGTTAGAAGAGAAAAACGCTAGACTTGCTAGTTGCGTGTGTCAAATAAGCAAGTCTAGCATTTTCCTCCTACGGTCAACATTGTCAATAATCAGAAACTTCACAGCCGTGCAATGTCACGTCAGGTCTGACTTCATAGCGGCGGGGCACTACAGTGAAAAGCAAACGTCATCATGACAGATAACATTGATGACTGACAAGACACATCTATGCATGCCGTGCGGGTTGAGAGCCACAGACTGTACATTTCCTAGTTCATGGCTCAAAGCACTAGTCCAGCCGTAAGCCAAAGGAAAAAATGCAAGCTTGCCTAAATATTTTGCTGCTAAAAATTACTAGTGACACAAGGCCTTTTTCTATGTAATAAAATAACCTTAAGAAAATTGTCGGTTACTTAATCGTACGGCGAGAGAAAATGACAGATGAGAGTACACGGAAAGAACACGTCTGGTATTTTTTTTAAAAACGAGATTCTTATCAAAATGTATAGCACTCGTTAGACTTTAAGATACCACTCAGTTACAGATACAAATATTTATATAACTTGTGTTTTTATCACTTTAATCCCCAGAGGGGGTTGTTAGCGGACCATAGGTTAAAAAATACTCTCCTAAAGCATACGACTGGATCAATAAAATCGAGCTCTCATTCACCTACGAATGAATGAATAAGTAGCTATGGAAAATATCTCATTATTTGTTAGACAGGAGCTGTGAAAAGCAATGCCATTTGGAATGGATGTCAACAGTTTCATAGACATTCCGATTTATAATAAGATTATAAAATGTAACGGTTAAATTCACACACGTCTTTAAATAAAACGATGACATTATTTAAAATCATGATAACTTGAAGAAAATCTAATACCTAAATACCGCAAATAAATCTGAGAAATCTGTGAAAAATCCTCTAGGTTCGTTAGTGTCGAGTCAGGCCTATCTGTCAATTTCCACCAATCACAGGCCAGTAGCTTGTCTCTTATTGGTCGAGATTGAAAGATAGACCTCACTCGCCACTAGCAATCCCAGCGGATTTTCGACTCGCGACAGCTCATTGTCTTCGAATTAGCCAGGCCCCTGTTTCACCAACGTTACAATTTTCAGTTTACAATGACAATTCGAACTACATACATTTCTTTGTCAATATGAAACACGCTAAAACGTTCCTCGCGCTCTTCAAGTCGGCAACCGAATTGTCATTGACAACTGACATTTGTAACGTTGGCGAAACAGGAGCAAGAAACGAGTGTGACAGTTTTGACCGTTAATTCAAATCTTAAAATAAACGCAGTACAGCATACTTGTGTAACAGTAAATAATCCTATCAACGTGGACTTATTTGGATCCGTCTTGGATTGGACCTACATGGCAACACATAACTTATACACTTCGTACTCTATCGAACGTTTGCGTACACACATATCATTGCAAAACATGGATTAACAGATGTTCCTTACAATCTACCTCTTGTTTTTATCCACTGACGATGAAAACATCTATCTTCAATTTTGCCTGAATAAATTTACTGTCGGTAGGCAACCAGGCAGTCCGATCTCTGTTTGCTATCTGGCGATAAGACGATAGGCCATCTTCAGATAGCAAATTGTTCGCCATTCCACACCGACAATTCGTCAGAAAAACAAAAGATATATTGAATACTGGGAACGGCTGTTACACAACAACGATCATGGGACAATTCCCGTTTGTCCAACGGAACAGTGACAGCGAAACTGCGTACGAGTTTAAACATATATATACTTCTTCCATTTATTTTAACATTAGAAATTCAAACGATAGAGTTAACTTGTACGAGGAAATTAATAGCAGAAATTTGATAAGCTGGCCGTTTACCACTTAACGAGCTTAACTTGTGAACAATAAACCTTATTCTCTTTTTCTAAGGCTAATAACAATTAATAGCAAGTAACAATAGTAGTTTATGCAACTACTACATAACGAGTGTTTTAAGGCCTAATTATGTGGAGTTGCATACATTACTTTATCTACACACATATTATAAGTACTCTAAGATGGGTTCAGAAGCTGAAGGCATATATCATACCCATACCTGTCACGAATTTGACCATTTTTTTTTAAATCATAGACAAACATACCGAGCTGACGTTTCGTAAACTGTTTTTTTTTTGTAAAATAAAATAAAATATTACATTATTATTTATACACGTCGGGCTGAACTCGACTTGTATACGTGAGTGATCCGTTTTATTTCACTATGATTATAAATTACGTTGGTTTTCAAATTTGACACATCGAATTCGATATCGATAAGTCATTACGACATCGAATTCGATGTCGTAATGACTATTACTTTACTGCAGGTGGTGGTGGTGGTGCTGGGGCTGGCGCTGTCGGTGAGAAGGCGACGGCGTACTGAAATGCTGGTCATTTTCTACGGTTTCTGAACGCATTATAGAGGACTTATGATATGTGTGTAGATAAAAATCTTTTCTAAATAAAAAGGTTGAAATTGCAATAGCATAGCGCATTCGATAATGACACTCGAACATCGAAAGCCGATCCAACGCCGGCGACTTACCTGAGTACGGCTTTCAATGTCCGAGAGTCATTATAGAATGTGATATGGTATTGCAATTTCAACCTTGTGACTTACAGAACATGGTAGCTATTTGTATGCATTTTTTCTTACTTGCTATTAATTGTTATAAAAATAAAAATAAATAAAATAAAATTCTTTACTGGCAGACAACTTGGGTCCATACGTGTTAGTAGTACAATAATTAATCCTTAAATTTCTATGTTAGGTATTATGAAGCACATACATTTCGTAAATACACAAAAGCAACGCTCAGCCGACTCAGCACGGCGCACGCAGCACATGCAGCTCGGTGAGCCGGCCGAGCGCGGCGCTGTCCGGACGGGCGGCTAGCGCCTGCAGAAGGCTGTTCGCGCTTCCCCTCATCCGATGCACCGTCGAAGCAATCTTTTTACGCATAAGTGCAAAAAAATCGTCTGTATGCGCATCGGCAAACATACCCGAAGCACTACATCGCGGCGGAAGTCGCAACAATGCCCTGAAAGCATTGTTATACTGGATGCGCAGGGTATTATACGCTTTTTGGTTATAACTAGACCACAGGCTACTGGAGTAAAATGTTTGGCAGAAAACTTTAAACAGAGTTATCTTTACTGGAACAGTGCAACCAGCGAATCTGCGAGCCAGCATGTTACCCCTTACAGCTAGCGCCCTGCGCTCCCTTTCAATATCACAATCATCTCTAAAGTCTTCGGTAACTATGTGCCCAAGATATTTAAATTGTGACACCCTTTGCACAATCGAACCGTTTAGAGTTACGGGAGAAACAAAGCTCGGTATTTTTAATTTTCCCTTAAATACAAGCATCTCAGTATCTTTAGCATTATAAAGTAATCCATGTCTTTCAGCGTATTTTTCACAAATTGAAAGCAATTTACGGATTCCACCTATCGAGGGACTCAGCAGAACCATGTCATCAGCATAGCTAATGTTGTTGAAACAAACATCATCCACGTGACAACCAACATGGGTACTGCTGAGCTCCCCGAGTAATTGGTTCATGTAGATATTAAAAAGCCTGGGAGAGGTCAAGCCTCCCTGCCTTACCCCACATTCCAATATATATGGCTCTGACAACGTGTTTGACCACTTAACAAAATTTGTCTGGTTTCGATACCAGTAAGCTAAAATTTTCACAATTTCAGCAGGTACACCCGCCTCGCCAAGCTTGCCCCAGAGAGCCCCATATGAAACCAAGTCGAAAGCTGTTGAAAGGTCTAGAAAAACAAGTGAACACTGGGGTTTTACTATCCAAGTAGTACTTGACTGTGTGCTTCAACGCCAGTATGGCACTCTCAGTAGACAGACCGGCGCGGAAACCAAACCGTGCGTCGTGTAACCTAGTATACCCACTGAGGTGGCGGTCAAGCACACTGTCAAATACCTTCGCTATTATTGTAGCGAGAGAGATAGGTCGATAGTTACCCTTGTCCGCTATGTCTCCCGTCCCATTCTTCACAATCGGCACGACCATAGTGTCCATGAGTTCCTGAGGTAGGTATGAATGTCCCAAACACAAATTGAAAAACATAGATAGAACCCTTGGTAGATGGAAACCAGCATGCTGCAAATGCTCTACGCTAAGCCCGTCGTGCCCAGGCGATTTGCCTCTCTTCATATTAATTATAGCAATTTTTATTTCTTCAGACGTCAAGAAGAGATGCGCGCCTGAGCTCGGGGGCAAAGCGCCGCCCACCTGCGGAGCTGGCCCAACGGTGATTTCACCCTAAAATGCTCCCTGAAAAGATTAGCTATTTCACACGGATCACTTATACCATTCATGCTAACAGGCAGGCCAGCTCTATTATTTAATCTCTTTGTTCCCTTCCAAAATTTTGAAAAGTGTTTATTTCAATTCCAGCCAATTTTTTAAGTTGCAATTGCTCTTTGTGTTTAAGACACCATCTTAGTTTTGATTTAAATATTTTCGAATATTTTTCATTTCATTGAAAACCGGCCCATTACTCGGCTGCCCACACGAAAACCAAATTTTAAACTTAAGTCTCGACTGGGTATAAGCTGCCTTTACATGTTCATTCCAATCTTTTATACCCCGCCTCTTACCCCTTTCAGGCACAGTGGTCTTGCTCTCTTTCGCAGCTTCAGACAATGTTTTTACAATGCTGCTATACAAGTTGTATGTATGTATGTATGTATATCTCTTTATTGCACATAAAACAAAAAAATACAGATAACAGAACAAAAGCAAATGTACAAAGTACAAGTAAATGTACAAGTTATCTATTAGGTTAGCATGGAGAGGGTTTTACAATAAGTTTCTGCACAGTTGTGAAACTCTGAAGGAAGATTTATTTCTTTTAATTTATTTTGACACATGTTTGAATATTTACAAATTTCCTCTTCTCCCCTTTCCCCCCACAGGACGCCATTAAAGGCTTGCTTATCACTAAAAGTCTTAACCGTAATTGAGCTAATATCACATTCAATTTGCAGCGGGTAATGATCTGACCAAAAATTAGCTTTAGCTTTAAAAAAAGCGAACAATGTTATTGTTTACAAGATTAGCTCTTAAGTGGTTAACGGCCAGCTTACAAAATTTCTACTATAATTACATGTTTTTTTTATTTTATTTATCAGCAATTGCTGAAAAACGTGTAGCTGGCAGTTTGACTGTTAATTCTAATGTTAAAATAAATGGAGTATATAGTACGTCAGTTCCACGGGACAAAGGTGAATCATCAAAAACATCGAGGTACTTAGTAATTAATAACTTGCGTCAAATTTCATAATTTGAACCAATGATATTACAAAGTAAAGTGTCCGGTGAGGTCTATCTGTCATTCTTCACCAATCAGAGACAACGTATTGGCCTATGATTGGTGGAGCGTGACAGATAGACCTCACTCAACACTGGCGATTCTAGCGGATTTATCGAAGATTTATAGAGAACTCGCATACTTTCGTATAGTTGTTTGAAGTGAACTGTGAATGAGTCGGCAATCGTATCTTGTACGATATCGACTCGGGCGCAGCGGTAACATATCTACTTCCTGTTTCTATATAATATCTTTGTTCTGAACCTTGAAAGTTGACCCAGTTTATTTGTATACAATTAATAACTAACTAATATTAAGTCGAGTAATAAATGAATATCATGGGGCAAATGACATCAATTGACCTAGTCCCAAACTAGGCAAAGCCTGTACTATGGATACTAGACAACGGATAAATAGCCCGACTTGTTTCAGACTAATCCATAGTCCTTCCTCTCAACTCGGTGGCGGCTTTTCACTGCCGAATTAGTCCGAAACATGTCTGGCTAAAATGCGTGAGTGATCCATATATTTCGCTATAGGCAGGCTTAAAACCAATTTACGGACTCCTTCTATAAAATACTACAGTAAATGGGTCAATCAACTTTTACGCGTTGTCATTCAGTCCGGTGAGGAGACAACAGTGACTCAGTTGCTTGTGGTTATGTATAGGTAATTGAGTTGATAACAATGTTAATATTAATTTTACACTACAATTTAATCAAGCTTTCAATGATACTTATTACTGCAATTTAAACGATTTTTAATCTAGCAAAAAATAATTAAAAGACGCAGTTTGATCCAGTATTTCGATACAAACTGCATACTGAGCGATCATTTAACATTTATTTTAAAAGTTGCTGCTGATTTGACTATGCTGCAGATCAAAATTAGATTAGATTAGATTAGATTATTTATTTCAATATAAAATTACATTAAATTGCACATGTCAAGTTAAAGAATTTAAATATTGAAATCGTCAAAAAATTATTAAGAAATAATATTAAATAAACAAAGAATTAAATGTCAAACAAAATTATACAAAATAAAATATATATATTGGCTTAGTATCACAACTCTTAACTTTTGGTGGACGTCTCGTACATCTAACAAGTGACCCAGGAGACATAACCATGGCAACAAGCTGCGCAGCAAAGTTGACTGACCCAAATCGATCACCAAGCTAAAGGAGCCGAAGCCACAATATATCGCCATTCTTTTTAAAAAACATCGAAAGCGACACTCATGAGACGAAACAATCATTAATGCATTTACAAATACTGCAAAACACCAATTCAGAATATAATGTATCACGAGCAATACTGGCCCTATACTACGAAGTGCAAAATCCGAACTTCGTATCGTGCCGTCCCACTCAAGCTAATGTTATTTAATACGAGAGTGAGCGGTACAATACGACACAAACTTCGATTTACGAATTTCGTAGTAGTCCCCCTGAATCTTACTTCGCGCGCTTGCGGCGCACGCGTCGCAAGCGCAGCTATAAGGTAAAGGTCACGCGACCATGCCACCACTTCTATCCTCTTTCAATTCGTTCTGTATTCTTCTTGTACTATAAAAGTAGCTTGAACATTATTTATTTTTTAATTTTGCATCATATTATTCGATAAAATGCTTAATTAGCGCCTTCTTCTGTCCGAATTGCGCGCGCGTTGAAGCGAAAACGTGTTCTACTTATACCTCTCGCTCTACCCAATGAAATTATAATTAAACATACGTCTTAGGGTCACAAAACAATCGAAAAACATGTTCTGAACATTTTGACGTTTGCGCGCAAGTTTGGAGTTCATTCGAGAGCGACTGACGTCAAAGAGGCTACAGTTGTAGCCTTATCTGCGCTTCATTTTCGGGGTGCTGATGACATATATCTAGATCTTTTTTTATATGTTGTAATATGAAATATCATTGGCTCTACCGCATAAGTTTCACGGTTGCCTTATATAGGAACTTAAGCTACCTGCTTTATAATTTATAATTATAAACGTTCGTGCCCAGTACTTCCATTATTTTTAACAGTTTGATTGGCAACGTCATCATCTTTACGTCGACTTTAAAATGTAAATCCAAAACTGGTTGTTAATGAATTTTCATACAACATTACCACCCTGATAAACAGGGCTGTAATAGAATTCCATACAAATGTTACTGGCCAGATTTTTGAAGTTAAATGGACGGCTTTCGCGCCTTTTATAAGGATATCAATATCAATTGTACAATTTGTACACTTACCAAGGGTAGTATAAAGAAATATTTTTATAAGAGCAGTCGTAATCGTATGTACTATAATATGTTCCTAGGGCAGGCTAAATAACGGACGATGACACCAACTATTAAGTCAGTGTCTAAAGAAAACGACACGTATCGCTCTCTACGCACTTCTGCATCTGTATCTAATGTTAAGAATGACGAACTGACAAGGTGCGGTGTGACAGATGAAATTGAAATTATAATTCTCTTTTATTTCATAAATAGAATACGACTTATAATTTTCGAACCTCAACACAAAAGATTGGTGGTCGCTGAGGTAGGCACAAAGGTCATTGTCCGCTTTTTCGCCTGCCCCAGAAACATAGTATAGGAAGTTTAGCTTTCTCTTTTAGGTATGCATAATAATAATATAAACTACGTGTAACATAGCATGCAGCTATAAAATAGCTACAGTGAAGTCAAGCGAGACAAACGAAGCTTTGGGCGAGCTCCACGTCATTACAATTGAAAACATATTCATTAAAGAGATCCATCAATGAAATGAATGAATCAAAAATATTCGCGTCGTTGAAGCGTTCGTGAAGAGACGAATGAAACATGTTTTGGGGGCATTGAACTCAATACACACTTGAGCACGTATTATGAATGTAAATTTTTTTATTCGCAATACAATATTACAATAAATTCTAAACTTCTAAAACTGACAGCTGTAGTTGGCAGCAAAATCCAAATCTGATCCTCATATGAAAAACAAAATAGAATTTTCAAAATCGGGCCCGCAGTCTTCGAGAAGAAAAAAAAAGGATTCCGACGAATTGAGATCCTCCTTTTTTGAAGTCGGTTAGTAAAAAAATAAAGGTATCTAATGTAACGTTATTTGAGACGCATAGCAACTATATACTTCAGGTTATTATAGTCGTAGTGTATAACTGAGTACGTTCCGGCGGTAGCGGACCAATGAGGTAGCTGCACTGAACGAAGTTAGGAGAAGACCACCAATGGGATAGCTGCGTTAAGCGGGGCTAGGGAAACACCACCAATGGGATAGATGCACTGCTTTTTTGTCTGTGTGTCGAATTTGTGTGAATAAATGTCTCTATATCAATGGGATAGCTGCGCTAAGCGCGGCTAGGAAAAAACAAAAATGGGATACCTATGCTAAGCGAGGTTAGGGAAAAACTAACAATGTGATAGCTGCGCTGAGCGAGGCTGGAAAAAAGCACCAATGGAATAGTTGCGCTGAGCAAGACCAGGAAATACCACCAATAGGATAGCTGTGCTAAGCTAGACTAGGGAAAAAACCACCAATGGGATATCTGCGCTAAGCGAGGCTGGAAAATTACCACCAATGGGTAACTACGCTAAGCTAGGCTAGGGAAAAACCACCAATGGGTTATCTGCACTAAGCGAGGCTATGAAAAAAACCACCAATTAGGTAGCTGCATTGAGCGAGGCCGGAAAAAAAACCAAAGGGATAGCTGAGCTGAGCAAGGCTGTGTAATAAACACCAATGGGATAGCTGCATCACTGGGAGAAAACCACCTGTGGGATAGCTAGGCTAGAAACAACACTTATATTGGTAAGGTTCTCCTCTTGCGCAGCTTCACCACATCCGGAGCCTACTCAGATGCGCGTTACGATAATTGTACTTTACTAAAAAAAATCGGTGGAGTTGTACGCCCAAAACTCTTTAAACATTAGCTAACACGTATTATGGTATGTATAAAATACTACATAAAATTTTTACATAATAATATATTACAGTGCATATAAGCGAGGGAAGGAAGCATGGCGGGGTTGATGTGTGCGTGTGTGTTTGTGTACGTGTATGGCCCTTCGACAAATCGTTACGCGGATTCAGTTCTTCCCTAAACGTGTTTGAGTAGCTTTTTCTTTGCTAAAGACAAGAGACGAGTAGCTACATCCCGGGTTGCCTCGCAAATCATACAACCGAGTTTAATAGTGAACATTTAATATGTTAGACCTTCTAAATACATCGATTTTGGGATTTACACAATTATTAATACATTTTAACTAAAATTTCCTCGCAATATGGCGACCTACGTACAATTATTATCATCTAAAACAAATGTCTTATTGTCTAACGCTTATTCGCTAGGGTACCGACTACCGATCAGCCATCCCTTTCTCGAACCATCTTATCCAGTTTGACAGAAAGAGATGAACGCGAAAGCGATAGCGGCCGCGTTAGATAATAAACTAACAGGTGACCAATTTAAGAATAGTGTACAGTCAGCAGAAGCGGCTAAGCAACCGAAGCGGTCCCAATGATCTGCACAAGCTCTTATGTCTATGACAATAGAGCCGTGCTTAGGTCATTGTGTACGCGTCGGTTGTTTAGCTACTTTTGCTGCTGACTGTACAGTTGCGTCTAATATCTACAGTTTCATAGTAAAAAAACTATAGCGTGTCCGTTCGTTGACCTCATTGTACACGCGACAATATGCACAATTGGGTCGATGACCTGATGTCAAATAAAATCATTTTACATTTTCACATAATCAATCTGAAAATACTCTTAAAAAAACCTATGCCTCTCTTATTAGGTACTGCAATTAGGACGATCATGATCACTGTAAATTATGACGTCACAGTTGAGTCATTCAATAAATTTTCATACTGAGCCATCGTTTTGGACATTTCAAAAAAGCTCCTGATTTAACAAACTAGGCTGCAGGGCCTGGTTTCTCAAAGCCATTAGACTAATAATATTAGTGTTTTGTCTCGTAAATAACACGACAAAATGAAAAATAACACAAATATCGTTAGTCTAATATACCCTTCGAGAATCGGTGCCCTTGTCATAAAATTGACTAATTATAAAATTAAACTACACAAATTTTCTACATTAACTCGATCACCTGACTGACTAACAGTAATACAAATACAATTTCGTCAGTGTCAACACTTTTAAAATACAATACAAACATTAAAACAACATTATCACAACATTATGCTTTATTACCGTAACTATTACTAACTATCACGAAACATTTTCAAACAGAAAATGATAATAATGATATAGGGGCAAATGTCCTAGTGCTCGACACAACAGTGACTCAATAGTTGACACCTTCATAATCCCTAATAACAGTGACATTCCATACACAAGGACATCGCACCACATCGCTACCACCGGGACAACCAGGGGGACTACTGCGAAATTCGAAAATCGAAGTTCGCACCGTATCGTCTCGCTCTCGTATTAAATAATATTAGTTTGAGCGAGACGGCACGATACTAAGTTCGAATTTTGCACTTCTTAGTAGGGGGGCTGGTGTGCTTAGAAGCAATCTGAGCACACTCGCGTCGACAGTCACATGTCGACCGTTGATCCGCAGAGATGCCAAAGCGTGCTTAAAAATGGCCGAAATAATACACACACGGCATAAGAAAAATACTGTCACCTACCACCAACATTATTAACTCTGTTTATGAACAATAACAAGCGAAAACGTTAAATTATTTTGTTGTTACTCAAATCAGCAAGCGTGCATTTTATATGTAGCTTGTGTGACATTCTTTTACATTACTTTGGTGAATAACGACATAACATTTTGACAGTTCATTACAGTCCAAGCATAATACGTAGGTTGACATTGGAAGATTGTGCCATAATAGGTTTTGTCCTGCCCTCTCATGACAGGTCCTTGTTTATAAAACGTCATTGCATAAGTAACAAAGGGTCCCCTCCCCTTACATCTAGCGTTTTTCGAACGTCAGCGTCTCAAACGCCCACGCAGCGTCAAACGTGCCGTACTGCGCGAGACGCTGCGCGGACGTTAATAAGACGTTGACGTTCGAAAAACGCCACATGTGACGCCCTAAGATGACAAGAGGGTGTCAATCATTGTAACTAAGCTGTCAAGCTTTTGGGACGTTTACCTAAGCGAAATTCTGAAACTCCATTTATTCTTTGAGAATATTTTCTAGAGCCTAAATAAGTAAGTAACATTCGTATGTCTAATCTAAGCAAAAATGAATGAAAATGACCTAAATAGGTACAATCATATTGACAACATTCATATTCCTTATACTACAATTTGACTAGATGTCCGGATATTGTTTGGAAAGAGGAACGCAACCATAGTATTGAATTTTTACAAGGATTCATAACAAGATGTACCTACTTATTCTAAAAGTACGTAACTCCTGGCCCCTATTTCATCAACTTTAGAATGATCAGTTTTCAATGATAGTTCGGTGTAATCAGCTGACTTGAAGAGCTTTTGTTTTAACGCGCTTCATATTGTCAAAGAAATGTAATTCGAATTGTCATATAAAACTGACAATTTTATTGTAAAGATGGTGAAACAGCGGCCTGGTCTAAGGATAGATTCATTGCCTCAATTAAAAGAAAGCAATTAAAAAAAAATGGTTAAAGTATTTCATCCATTCGCCAGTAGTATTTATATTAATATATTTGTGTGTTCAGGAGGAAAAACTCTTTCGATGAATAGGTATTATTTTCAGGGCCGTGTTTTATAAAGCTACAAGTTACAATTTACAAGCGGAAGTCCCTCTCTAGCAACAGGTGATAGAATGAGACTTCCGCTTGTAAATTGTAACTTGTAGCTTTATAAAACACGGCCCTGGTGTCAAAAAAAAATGTTATCAATTGATCGAAGTTTGTGGTGACATATTTGTATTAAGCTCAATCAACTTTTTATTGCCACTCGTTGCCATACTTGACATGGAGATGTCCCCTGGATAACTCGTCTAAAATAAGATTTTCTAAGGCTCCACTCCCCCGAAAGTCAGCATTTCCATGCTTAGGAGATGAATCACGAAGGAATTGGCTTGTAACTGTCGAAACTCCTAACGTTTGAGGGAGTGGTGCCTTAGGAAACCTTATTTTAGACGAGTTACCCAGGGGACATCTCCATGGCAACGAGTGGCAATTAAAAGTTGATTGACCCATTATGGCGCGAGTCCGACTCGCACTTGACCAGTCTTTTTGTCGGAACTCACAAACCATAGCGAAGACTTTGGCTCTTTAGGTAACATAATTGCGACAGTCTTACAATTCAAAATTTTATTCAGCAAATAGGCAGTTGAATGCTCTTTTACACGTCATTTTTTTGAGTCTACCAGCGCTTTCGGAAAGACTATGATTGCCAAGAAGAATGCGCCGCAAGAAACTTGGCACAAAGTCATTTTTTCTAAAAACAAGTTACATTAGCTCTTACAATACGTAACCACAGACAAATTACACAAAGAAACCTCACTCTGTCATTAAAAGATTAAGAGAGAAAAAAAAAATACCGCATTTTAGAAACAAGTGTAAAAAGTAATTATTAAAACAGCAAAACCAGAACACTTTACTTTACTGGCACGTTTTAATTGAGCAGGAGATGTATAGGGTCTCCAGGTCAAATACCTGTGAAAATTTAAATTACAAAGGGATGTATAGGGTCCCAGAATTATGATCTCAATTGGAAAATCTTTTTGTATTTTCTTATTTATTTTTTCCAATTTTTTTTTCATTTTTACGGTCTTCCCGTGAGTATCAATTATATTTTTTATAAACTCACCGAAACATGAATACACAGAAAAAAAAAACAGAAAAATACCCGGAGTGTCGAGGTTCCGGGTTCGATTCCCGGGGTTGGTATTTTTCTGGTTTTGTTCTGTGTATTCATGTTTCGGTGAGTTTATTAAAAATATAATTCCCAGAATTATATTTTGAACAAAAGAGGACTAACTAAGAGGTCCCCTATTTCACCATCGTGACTACTGTCAGCTGAGAGAGACGATTCGACGTATTCGAACCAAACTAAATCGCGACCCGCTGTGGAACCTTTTCGTAGAAAATGTCATGGTGACATCACATTGCCTGACAACGGAAAACATTATGAAACTGGAAGAACGTTCTGTTGGTCAGTAGGCCGAGCACTAGTTTTCGAATCCTGCGTAACGTTACGTTATCGTATCGAAATCGAGAAACCTCATACTAAATTCTAGTTCCAAATACGTTCACTGTTCCAATACTGTTCCAAACATCGTACAAATTTTGTCGGCAACGTTACACGCAGGATTTGAAAACTCGTGATTGACCCTCAGGAATCAAATGGTTCGACGTACAGTCACCAGCAATAATATATGATTATGGACAGCGCTGCAAAAATATCTGATCACGGTAGAAGGCAAAAGTATATGACGACACTCGACGGCATAAAGATCTAATGGGTTGCGGCCGACATATATATCGTTCTTGGTTTAGGCCATAAATATCGGACACTGAGTCGCTTAAAAATATCTGATACTATACAAAATCAAAATTAAGTGACTCGTCACCAGCATAAATATGTGTACTTTGGAAGCAAAAACATCAAATCACACGGACCGCATAAATATCTCACATGTTACAAAATCAAAAATATGTGACCAATCAGCGAACATGAACTTAATTCACTAGTATTACGAATCTAATTTGAATGCAGCGATCTGACGCTTCTTGAAAACAGTGCATACTTGTCACTACGTATATCTATCTCACGTTTCTTAGCTTTTAAAATAAGAACAGTATTTTTGTGCTTGAATTTTTTTTTATTAGCGGTTAAACTCCTTGGTAAAGTATATAGAAAAAATAATACGTCAACAGGGTATGTCATATTAGAAACGAAGAACTGAATTTGTTGGATTTAGATAAAACAAAACATGAGACAGACACATACAGTGACAACTACGCACTGTTTTCGAGAAGCGTCAGATCGCTGCATTCAAATTAGATTCGTAATACTACTGAATTAAGTTCATGTTTGCTGATTGATCACATATTTTTCATTTCGTCAAGTATCAGATATTTTTAAGCGACTCTGTGTTTGATACTTATGCCGTTACCCAAGAACGATATTTATGCCGGCCGCAACATATCAGATCTTATTGCCGTCGAATGTCGTCATATATTTTTGCCTTCTACCATGATCAGATATTTTTGCAGTGTTATTTATTATCGCTGTTATTATCGCTGGCTTGAAGTGTTTTAGTTTAAGCACGTTTCAAATTGGCTGAGAAATGTACAGCGAATTGGTGAAATGGGGACCAGGTGACGCCAGCGGGTCGTAGAGCAATGAAAACTAGTGAATAGTTTAAAAGTTTAGTTACCTTAAGAGTAACGTTCAAAACAAAATAAGCAAAAGTTAAATGTCACAATACAATTTGTGCAAATATTTCTGAATGTTCAATTCACAAAAATATTTCATATTTGCCAACAATTCTCTAATAACACTTGTTACATTTCGTTGTAACAAAAATGCGATTAAATACTTACAACAACAAATACTGAGCCGTTAATACATCATAGATTTCATGATGTATTCCAATGTTAAACAATTTTTTTGCAGGCTTTTTTGCCTTGTATTTTCATCTAACTTACATATCCATACCAAATATCAAACCGATGCTATTAAAAGTTGAAGAGTTACCTCCTGCGGAGCCGATCCTAGCAGAACCACCAGGACTTCACTACCAGATTACTGTATTGCCACCGGACTTGCATAAGTTCTCCAAGTTTCATCACAACCGGTTGAGGGCAACCGCTTCAAAATTTATTAGCCAGATTTGAAACTTCGATCAATAATAAGTAGACGTCGAGTCAGAGCGTCGAAAACGTCTCGGCAAATAACGGCTCACTTATAGAGTGAGCTCTTATTTATTGCAGGCCAAATTTTACTTTATTGTAAGGGCATAAGTATTATATTAGATCAAAACAATCAATAGCAAACTGACACTAAACAGCGCCATATATTTCAAGTACATCGTTTTCATTCGTGACCGGTTATCTACGTAATAATAATTATTCATCGAAGATTTGAAACGAACATACATTGCAATTTAATCAAAAGCTTGTATGTACTTAAAAAAAAAAACTGTTTCTGTCGTAACCCACGACCCACAGCGCCTACTATACCGGCACTAAATTACAATTTTATAAACATCATAAACATCCACAATTATGTATACATAAACACAGACTGTTTAACGTTTAAAGCTCGCTAAGGCGCACGACCGACGTACGGCAGTTATTAAAAAAAAAAGCTGAAAAATCTGCGACTATTCACTGCACGGACCAACCACCCTCTGGATACCAAATGTCAGGGGTCTCTAGCCACCAATCGCTGCTCACTTTCGACCAGATGACAAGCGAGATGACGAGCTATGAACCAATCACGACGCACTCCGCCGGCCCGCTCAACGCGGCTTTTTTCGTAATGACTTTCCAAGTAAATTATAGGAGATGCGGTGTCCAGAGGGTGGTTGGCCCGTGATTCACTGCTTCAGTTTTAATTACAACAATGGCCATAAAATAATCGCGGTCAATATACCATTTTCATTATGTCTTATTACTAACAAACGTCCATTCATGTTCCTCCCTGTTTAAGAGTACTGCATGCCGGACAAGTGTGGTACGCTGACACACACACACTTTTCACACCATGGTGGAGTTTAATAAGAACAGCAAAGCAAAGCGTAAACAAACCAATTTACTCTTATTACTTACTGACGAACGGAAATGTTATTAACGACAATTTAAAATATTTATCAAGGACGGGACGATGAAACCAATTGACAGCCAATGTAACGTGTGTACAGTCAGCAGCTCAGCAGAAGTAGCTAAGCAACCGAAGCGGTCGCAATGATCTGCACAAGCTCTTATGTCTATAACAATAGAGAAGTGCTTAGATCATTGTGAACGCGTCGGTTGCTAAGCAACCGAAGCGCTCACAATGATCTGCACAAGCTCTTATGTCTATAACAATAGAGCCGTGCTTGGATCATTGTGAACGCGTCGGTTGCTAAGCAACCGAAGCGCTCACAAAGATCTGCACAAGCTCTTATGTCTATAACAATAGAGCCGTGCTTGGATCATTGTGAACGCGTCGGTTGCTAAGCAACCGAAGCGGTCACAAAGATCTGCACAAGCTCTTATGTCTATAACAATAGAGCCGTGCTTGGATCATTGTGAACGCGTCGGTTGCTAAGCAACCGAAGCGGTCACAATGATCTGCACAAGCTCTTATGTCTATAACAACAGAGCCGTGCTTAAATCATTGTGAACGCTTCGGCTGCTTAGCTACTTTTACTTCTGACTGTACAATGTCATGCTCCTTTAATGTTTCACTATTAATTTCGTATGGCACTTAGACCACTATTAAATTTTTTTTAATACCCACTGAAACATTAAGACACTAAAAAATAATATAATAATATCCGTAAAAAAAAAGGGGAAAAATACGGATTAGTACCGAATCCTCTATGTAGCAAAATGTCCAGCGACGCAAATTGACCAACAAGTAAAATGTCAGGCGTCCAATTAGCATTTTGCCCAATTAACATAACGTCCATGACGCAGAACATCAAAATAGCAATTGGTCTGTGTAGCATAATGTCCAAACTACGTAATGTCAAAAAAGATGATACCAGAAATAGCAAATTGTCAAATTTCATTTATGGTGGACTTTACGTAATTTGCGTTTGGTATACATCCCCTTGTAATTCCAAAGATATTTGACCTGGAGACCCTATACATCTCCTGCTCAATTAAAACGTGCCAATAAATTAAAGTGTTCTGGTTTTGCTGTTCTAATATTTTTTATTTTACACTTTTTTCTAAAATACGGTATTTATTTTTTCTCTTTATTTTTTTTTTTAATGATAGAGTGAGCTTTCTTTGTGTAATTTATCTGTGGTTACGTATTGTAAGATCTGATGTAACTTGTTTTAAGAAAAAATTACTTTGTGCCAAGTTTCTTGCGGCGCATTCTTCTTGGCAATCATGGTCTTTCCGAAAGCGCTGGTAGACTCGAAAAAATGACGTGTAAAAGAGCATTCAACTGCCTATTTGCTGAATAAAATTTTGAATTTAAATTTGAATTTTTGAATTTGAATTTGGTATTTCTAAATACATATTTGTCATTTTTCATACTTAGACTTGTAGTTGTCTAGCTTCTAGAAGTGTATTTTACGCTTTGGGCATCTTCAGAAAGTTTACAATTTACATTATGAACATAGTGCTTCATATACCAACCTGAAGTCGTGGACATTTTGCTACATTGTCGGTTAGGTACTAAACCAAAATTCCAAAAAAATACTACCGTGAGATCATGAGACTTTGACCTCTGCTTAACACAATTTATCTATAAAATCGAATGAAAAAACCAACATATAAGACTAGATGAAATTACTATAGAGAGCTCTCTTTAATGAAACTAGCTACTGAAAGCTTTATTTTAAAGGAACACGACATCATATTTATAAACATTGGCCGTCTTGGTGTTATCGTCCAAGTACTTAATATTCATATTTCAGTAAAAAATATTCAGTGTCAATTTTTTTTGCCATTTCCACTAAACCCCACTTCACAGAATCGCGTTACGGCAGTCCCATCTATTTATTAGCGTACAACAATCACGGATTACTTAAACACAAGTAAAACGAGTCAGGCTAACATCTTTTCAAGACCTTCCTTTTTTCCAGGAATATTTTGACATGACCACACTCACAGTGCTACTACATCGAAATAGAGAGGTCATCCATTTGTATGGGAACAGAGCCGTGTAACATTGTGCGTAGGTATTTTGCCGGCGCTAGTGTAGTTTGGTGAGGAAACACCTAGATTAACAGTTCCAACCTTTGTGGTGGTGTTTGAACAGTCAATTGTTGAACAACAAGGCGTTTTGTTTTAAAAACCTGACGTCGCACGCGGAAAGCGTTCGCAAGCTGGAACGCGTAATGAGGTTATCATTTCCAGGCGCTCTTTTCGACACGCTTCTTTCTAGTTCGATCTAGTTCTGTGACTACACCAGTTATTATAAAGTCATACTTTGCGAAACATAAAGGAGCAGCGTGACTATAACTTGCTAGGAGGCTTTGAGAAAGCACTTTTTAAAGACTATAGAAACTTTTTCAAAAAGTTTCATACATACATCTTTCTATGATTTTCTTATAAAATCAACGCCACATGCCCCCTGTTTGCGGTTGTAGAAACCACTATTATAATGCATGTTGCACAACATCATCAAAATTCATCGCATTCATAATGTTATTCAATTAGTTTTCTCATACCTTAAGCATTACAAAAAAGGACCAAGTCAATCGTAACACTAACAGTTCGTTTTCATGTCAAATATGACGAACACTTAGAAAAATGGACAAGATCAATACTAGATATACCGACACGACACGGCGTGCTCCACACGCGCTCCCGCTGAAGCCCGACAGCTGTTCCGTATTACTTCCTCTTCAATCTCCTCGCCGTGCGCTTCATGATGCAACGGCATCGCGTTCTCAAATTCTATATGAACGACACGGGTTCGTCTATATCGAAGGTCTTGGGCCCGGCGACGTAGTACCTCGCGTCCTTGTCTTTCGGGGCGTCCCTAGTCTCGCTCAATAGGTTGACGGGCTCGTCGATGTCAAAGGTGTTGACGACTCTGTTGGAGAATGCCTGCCTCTTGACGGCGGTGTCCCGTTTCGCCAGGATGGCTTCGAACCGGTCGAGGCTCCTCTCGATGGTCTTCTTGAGCTCGCGCCGGTGGGCCGCCTGGTCTACAGTGGCCTTGACCTCGGGTACGGGCGCCGCTTCTTTGACGGCTGGTTTTTCCTCGGGCGGCGAGGCGGGCACGTCGATGGGGTACGTGCCCCCGAATATGAGGGGCTTGTAGGTGCCGTCGCGCACGTGCACGGTCTGCCGCGCCCACGAGTCCACCGTGCTGCTGATCAGCTGGTTGCAGCGGCCCCGGCGGCCGGCCTCGAACATCTGCGACTTGGTGGGCTCGCCGGCGGGCGCGGCGAGCTGCGGGCTGTGCGCTATCTGTATGTCCAGATCAGAGAGAGGCTTCTTCGGGGACATCCTGGCCTTATCGGACTCGGCGCTGCCGCTGCTGCCGCGCGATATAGTTCGGATCCTGCCGGGCGAAGCCCTCGGCCCCGTGAAGCCTACATTGACTGCTCTGTTCTTGGGGTGTATCCGCTTCCTCAAGCCGGGGGTGCGGTGGTGCTCGTTCGTCTCTAGCCTCTCGTCGAGGGCGGGCAGTAGGCGGGCGAACGTGCGGGGCGGGATGCGGGCGGTGGTGGCGCGGCGGGTACTTACGGGCTGCGCCGGCTGCCGGCCGCCGCGCGACACACAAACAAACATATTAACACTCTCGGGGCCCGACTGGCGAGACTAAATTGTGGGTTAATTGGGAGGGGGTCAATTGTACCGGAAACTACGGTTGGCGACGGAGTCCGAGCGGCCATGATAGGTATTACATTTGACAGTGTTTTTGTGTTCGTACCCGTTACACAAACAGTGTTAATACAATGCCATACTAAATAAACCGTACAATTGGCAACACAAGAACGTCAGGATCACCTGGATTTTACACTGTATCAACGCATTGTATTAACTAGCAACCTTGACTCGCGGTTTACGACACAGCACTTTGATCGGTAGCAATGGGGCATCCAGATGACCCCGACTCGACCCTAAATTAAACCTAATTTAGTCCACCGGGCATTAATCTATACAAATCTGTAGACACACATCTCGGGACAAAAATCTTTCGAAAAATGTCCGCACATTCAATTTGTGTACTTATAAACAAACAACTGATAGGTACCGACTAAAATTTCCTGTGTATTTTGCACTTTTTGAATGGCCGCGCGCGCATCGTTCGTTACGCTCGCTCGGACAACAACTAACTAAGGCAGCAGCGGGCGAGGCCCCAAGCCGCCATGTGGGTCGGTGTATCTTCAGGTATAACAAATCAATGCCACCGGGGTTCGAACCCGAGACATGTTCTACTCAATTTAACGTCGCCAATGGCAAAAGACTTCAATAACACGGCCCGCCACTTTAAAAATTCAAAACGCTTCAGTGCATCTGTGAAAGTATTTGCAAAGCGCCACCAGGACTCCCGACCTGTGTGTGCGTGCTGTGGCAGCCGTCAAGCAAAAACAAATACTCGGATTAGTTGATCGACTAGTCGTCTCACTATGCACATTGAAATAGTGATTTGGAGGGGCGGGCCGTGTTATCGTAGTTCATCTCTAGTGATGTAACGAATATTCGCATTCGCGACAAATGACGCTAATTTTCTACGAATGTATTTTGCATTGAAAAGCGAAAATAAATTACCAAATTATAATAACAAGACTTTCTGTAAAAACCTACGTAAAAGTACCTATTTATTTACTTAACCTCAAAACTAAATGACTGAGCTAACTTCAGTCAATAAGCGAACAATCACGGGTTGTTTATTTCGTGCACCGTCGGCTACGTTCGGTTACGCTCGAAAATGCATGATCAAAATTGAAAAAGTAAAAAAAAAAAAGCATAACCTAGTACTTTTATAGCCTAACACAAATATGAAGTCAGTATTATAGGTACGGTGCGGTCTGAATATACTTTGAATTAATGAATTTGTGCTATAAAACTGATGGCTTTAGAGAATTATTTTATGTTAAAAGACTATTTATTTCACAATTCTGTGTTTAAAAAAAATACCCCCTAACAACAATACCCTTACAGCTACAGAAATAAAAAAAAAACATCAAAATCAATTCTTAATTGGCGGAGTAATCGTTTAACAACAAACAAAAAAAAGCGTCCAATCGAATTGAGAACCTCCTTTTTTTTAAGTCGGTTAGCAAAAATATTGCACACGTTCGGAAAATCGAGTAAAAATCCGATATTCACATCTTATTGAAGCTGAATATTCACGCGAACTTGGTATACTGAACGTTCGTAACATCACTAGATGGCAGTACTAAAAGACATATTAATTTCAGTGGACATTAGGATAGCAATGTACAGTGTCTGCTGGTCATCTGGTCTTTATGACATCGTCATTCAAAATAGACTTATAGCAAAATGTATAGTGTATCGTATTTACTTCGGATCGGATTTCGTATAATTTAAGGCGAAAACAGCCGCGTAACATAATAATAGGGTGTTACTTGAAAAGGAACCCTGTGTTTGTACGTTCGCGAAAAAAAAAATGTTAAGTAATCTCCAAGTCTTCGATAATATTTCAGATAATTGATATTTAAACTTATAAATTAACTATTTCTATTTGTTGCCCACTACTTATTAATCGATCAATGAGGGCTATGGCTTATTAACTCGCCGCCAGAGGCGCTAGTGTAGCGTGAGGTCTAAACAAATGTCAAATAGTACTAAAAGTTGTATTTGCCGGGGTTCTTTACTCATTATTGTAAATATACTCAGAGGAAAAATTATCGCCCACCATTTTTTGCCTCGATTAATGTCAACTGTTATTTAAGTAAAGATTACTTTTACAATAAACGGTGAGAATAGGGTGGTCGATCGATAGTGCCTGTGAGTATATTTTGCAATACTAAAAATTACTTATGGCAAATGTGAGTTACGGTTCAATGGTTCGATTGCCACAGCTTTGAGACAATTCTATATTTCGGAAAATTCGGTCCTCAATTTTTTCCCTAACAAAACGGGACAGTACTCGATATTTTCTAGACGCCCGTAACAACAAACTCTGACAGTCATCATTCACGACCGCCAATGTGGTGCCAATTGCCAAGCACAAAAACGATAGCCCTCATTCGAGTTTTTTATTGACTGTTAAGTAAGTAAGTAAACACTTTATTATACAGAAAATACAGAAATAAAGACAAGTTACAAACAATTAGACTTCGATGTATTATAGCTTGATCTTCAAACTAGATGTTCACGTTTTAAATCACTAGGAAAAGGGTGGATGCGGTGCGCGGGGGGAGGGGATACACTCCGCCGGTACGCTCAAGGTCGTTGGGAGCTGTTTTCGCCTTAACAAGTTCATCAGGATATCCAGGACTGTGTGATTATATGTGTAATAAATATCTAAATTCGTCGTTTGGCAAACATGATGTATCATTAGACCATTACTTGGCTCGTAGGGTAAACTACACTACTAATTGACATTTGAAGAAAGAAAGATAGCCCGAAGAAGTGCCCGTAATAGGGTGGTTTACCCAATAAAGCAATGTTTTTTGATCTCAAAGGAGTTTTCTTTTGTATTTTTCTCCAATACGGTTGTCCCGTTAAAATCTTCTATGTATTACACTTTGAATACTCACTACAACAAGAACACACGGAAAATCAGTGAAATACGACTGACCCGGGGAATCGAACCCGCATCCATGACATTTCGTGCCACGTGCCGTACCATTACACCTCAGTCAGTACTAACTATTAGCAAACACTACTAAATACCTTCGGTGTAACGGTACGGCAGGTAACACGGAATTTCAAGGATCTGGGTTCGATTCCCGGGGACAGTCATATTTAACCGTTATTCGGCGCATTCTTGCTTCAGTTAGTATTTAAAGATGAATGAATATGTTTCTTGAACCTTCAGGGTTCATATCATAACTGATTTGTTTTGTGTGAGATGAAGCATTGTAATGTACCAAACACCTTTACCAAGCTTCCGTACAAAATCCAACTGTAGAAGTAAGACGTGTTAAAAGGATTCAGACCAGAAATATGGCGGGAATTACTAAACGGTCAGTACGGAAATACTAAACAGTCAGAGAGGAAATATTAAACAGTCATTAACAAAATACTAAACAGTCAGTAAGAAAATATTATAAACAGTAAGAAAATACTATGATAAATAATAAGGGAATAAATAATAAACCGTAAGGAAATACTATAAACAATCAGTAAGGAAATACTAAACAGTCAGTGAGGAAATACTAAACAGTCGGTAAGGAAATACTAAACGGTCATTAACAAAATACTAAAGGAAATACTATGATAAATAATAAAGGAATAAATAATAAACCGTAAGGAAATACTATAAACAGTCAGTAAGGAAATACTAAACAGTCAGTGAGGAAATACTAAACAGTCAGTGAGGAAATACTAAACAGTCAGTAAGGAAATACTAAACAGTCAGTAAGGAAATACTAAACAGTCAGTAAGGAAATACTAAACAGTCAGTAAGGAAATACTAAACAGTCGGTAAGGAAATACTAAACAGTCATTAACAAAATACTAAAGGAAATACTATGATAAATAGTAAGGGAATAAATAATAAACCGTAAGGTAATACTATAAACAGTCAGTAAGGAAATACTAAACAGTCATTAACAAAATACTAAACAGTCATTAACAAAATACTAAACAGTCAGTAAGGAATTACTAAATAGTCGGAATTTGTAAACGACAAACCGACAAAGATAAAACTCAAATAATGCCAATAGATACTCTAGATACAACATCCTAAATATTATTAAAGCGAAAGTTTGTGAGAATGGATGCTTGGATGTTCGTAGCTCTTTCACGCAAAAACTACGGAACGGATTCCGATGAAACCTCACTGTAATATAGCTTACACCACAGGGTAACACATAGCTGAGACCAATTTTGAATTTGAACGCTCTGGCGCTTACACCTTACACCATGCGGTTTGGGCGTATTTCAACTACCCCTCTCTCTATTGACAAACGCGTTACTGGATAGCTGGACACACAAATACACAGGTAAAACTTATAACACCCCTCTTTTTTATCGGTAGTTAAAAAACAACCTAATTGACATTTTTAGGAGATAAGATTTGTGTCGTCATTGTAGTGACATTGTGTTTGTCTAAGAAGCTACGGATGTGCACAAGATATTGAAACGCGTGCAGCGAAGCGCGTGCTATACAGAAGAAGGATTACTGATTAGTCCGAAACACGTCGGGCTATACTCGACTGATACACATGAGTGATTACGTGATTAGTTTACTTCACTATCCCTTCAATTAACTAGTGGCTCAGTGAGCTCTAGCCCTAGCGACCTCATTTTTGAACATTTTCCGGTTTTTTCTTTCTTAACAAAAAAAAAACGAATCGACAAAAAAAAATTGCGAACCTGCTCACAAAATTTCACGAGAATCGGTTGAGAAATGAGACTGTAGAGGGAAAAGCCGGACAGCGGGACAGACATACGAAAGAAATTTTGTCTACGCTGAAGTAAAACCGCTATGCTCACTTCGTTCGCTGGGTCAATTATTTAAAATGCCAGTTGCGATTTAGAATTTCAAATAACTCTTTTACTGGTTATTTTGGGTATGAATCATCGTGATATTCGTGATCGAAGGATGAATATTATATACTACATAGTGTTCACTGTCCGAGAAACTACCATATCTTTAACCATGTACATATTTTTTATTTCATTTATACTATAAGGAAAGCAGACGAGCAAGTATGAGTACTGATGGTTAGTGATCACCACTGCCCATAGACACCCACAACCCCTGGGGGTTTGTGGTCTAGAGGACTAAGATGAAATGCCTCTTGTGCCTGTAATTAGCGGCAGGATTAGCGAGTAAGCGATTAGAGGTATTATTATGCAACGGATCGTTTATTAACAACTAGCTGTTGCCCGCGACTTCGTCTGCAATTTTCCGAGATAAAAGATAGCCTATGTTTCAATGTAGGATATAAGCTATCTCCATTCCAAATTTGAACCGAATCCGTACAGCCGTTTCAGCGTGAAGAAGTAGCAAACATACGATACACACTCACTCACAAACTATCGCATTTATGATATTAATAAGATAATGATGTTACACTGTTTATTTAGTAACATAATCCCGCAATATTTCTGGTAAAAAAAAACCAAGGCTATCAAAAAACTTCACACACTACTAAGAAACATTATGTACCTTTTCCTCCTGGCAGCGGAATACATAATACGATTTAATAACACACCATATACATTTTATTTTGGGATATTTAATAAAAACCCGCCAACCATGACAATATGTTAAAAAATATCATATCATGTCAAAACTGACACCAATTGACCTAGTCCCAAACTAGGCAAAACCTGTACTACGGGTACTAGTCAGCGGATAAACATACTTATATAGATAAATGCATACATAAATACGTATTAAACATCCAAAATTCCAGAGCAAACATACGTATTCATCATAAAGACATCTGCCCCGACCGGGGATCGAACCCGGGACCTCAAGCTTCAATACGCTCTTTAAAAAAAACTGTAAACCTTTTTAAAACAATCCAGAATAAAGTTTACAGTTCAAAAATACGATGTCAAATTGATATCATCTTACACTATCACGTAACACGATACGCGTAAAGAAACCGAGGCGTCACCTATACAATACAATGCAATACAATACAACACGAGAACTTTTTTCTGGACATCACAAAACAATCAAAACGAAAACGGGCAAAGGAAATGCAAGGTAGCAATCGGCGGCCTTATCGCTGCAAAGCGATCTCTACCAGAGGCAACCATGGTGGTATAAACGCAAGAACATATTAAAGCGGGTGGTGCTATTTAGAATTATCAGGTAATTTGATTTATAGGTAGGTATTTTTACTGTTGCAGTTAAAACGGTTTTGTTAATTAACAAACAAACTAATTGAAGGGCACACAGTTTGATTACTGAAAATTATGACGTCATAGTTGAGTAATTCAATACAAGCTTCATACTGAGCGGTCGTATCGGCGTTTAAAAAAAAATTGTCGCTTTGTCCGACTCGGCATCATTTTCTTATTGTCTATTGACATGAGTCACGGTCACGAACGGTAACTATTTCACCAACATTACAATTGCCACTTTACAATGACATTTCGGTGTAAATTGCCGACTAAACTTGATGAGTCTTTGTTATAGTGGGGTTAGTACCAGATCGTCTATGTAGCAAAATATCCAGCGACGCGAATTGACAAAGGAGCAAAATGTCAAGCGTCCAATTGGCATTTTGACCAATTAACATAACGTCCATGACGCAGAACATCAAAATAGCAATTGGTCTGCGTAGCATAATGTCCAAACTACATAATGTCAAAAGAGATTACACCATAAATAGAAAATTTACAAATCTTATTTAAGTGCGCAGTTTTATGGTCGATTTTACGTAATTTGCAGTTATAACAACCTAGTTAGGTAATCGCGATCAATAGCCCGCCCGTACTAAATTATGTCTTATATATTACGTAATTTGCGTTTTGGACTCTTTAAACATTTGTCATTTTATAATTATACTTCAGACTTGTTATCATCTAGCCGTGTCACTTTATGGACTATTTGCTCATTGGGTATTTTACGATTTGGGCGTATTCAGATAATTTACAATTCGGACACAGTGCTTCATAGACCAACTGAAGTTGTGGACATTTTGCTACACAAACGATTCGGTATTAATTGAAGGGTTGTCTACATGGACAGAAAGTATCCGGTCACCTTAGAAACTTAAGTTTAAAAGTTCGGAACGATGTAATTATCCATGTAATCTTCGTATACATATTTTTTTTTAGTGATAAAAAGACAGAGGCAAAATTAATCGCCCACCATATTTTCCTTGATTAATGTTAAAACTTTTATTTAAATAAATAATAATTTTACAATAAATAGCCAAAATAAGGTGGACGATTAATTTTGCCTCAGAGTATATTTGTACCAGTGACTGAGTGGTAACTTATAGTTTATCGAGTGCTCTACATTTTGAGATTTAATTCTCGTTTTTTTTTTAAAGTGACTAGACATATTCTTTCCGTGTACCCTTCACTTGATGGACTATTTGCCAATTGGTTATTTTACGATTTAGGCATCCACAGACCAACTGAAATAGTGGACATTTTGCTACACAGGCAATTCAGTAACTTTTTTTAGTACTTTTATTGCACTTCATATGGGGGGTTGGCAATGAAATGTACATCGAAATATTATTGCAAACTGACATTTGTACAGTTGCTGAAATAATAGCTTGGAGTCCTAGCTCGGCTGGGTCACAGACTTACCTCAAACAACTGGTCAGGCCAGTAAGGCTCCGTGCGGTCGTCCCTGCGCCAGTCGGGCTCCGGCGGCTCCTCGGGCTGGGGGTAGTACGGCTCTTCCGGCTGATAGGGCTCCGGTTGATAGGGCTCCGGCTGGTAGGGCTCAGGATACGCGGATTGGAGGGGCTGCTGTTGCTAGAAGGGATACACTAGGTGAGACGCGGTTTTAACCTCAGAATATCAAATTTGCGGGTGGTAGGACCTTGTGCGTCCGGATCGCTACCACCATCTTACTAGGTAATCCTGTCGCTAAGCCGCAGTGCTTGCACTGTTGTGTTCCGGTGTGGAGAGTAAGACAGCCGGTTTAATTACGGGCACAAGAGGCATTTCATCTTAGCTCTCTAGGTTGGCAACGCACCTGCAAAGCCCTGGGGTTGCGGGTGCCTATGGGCAGTGGTGATCGCTTACCATCAGGTGAACCACTTGCTCGTTTGCCTTCCTTGTAGTATATACAAAAAATCAAAAAACCATAACCCGCGAGCGCATCTAAAACTAAAGCAAAATAAAACAACAGTTCAAATGTGCAGAAAAATTGTATGAATATATTTTATCTATACACATATCGTAAGTCCTCTATTATGCGTTCAGAAAGCGTAGGTAATGAATGACCATCATTATGACTTTTCGTCTTCAAAAACCAATACAATTTAAAAATAAAATCGATACGAAACGTCAGCTCGATATGTTTGTCTGTGATTAAAAAAAAAACAGCCAAATTCGTGACAGGTTTATTGTGCCTTCGGCTTCTGAACACATCTTAGAGTACTTATAATATGTGTGTAAATAAGGTAATGTATGCATACATACTCCACATAATTAGGCATTAAAACAATCGTGTGATCCTATTATGAAACTCAACTTCGCCTCGTTTCATAAAACACACTCGTGTTTCAAGGACCCTCCTCCTTGCATAAACTACTATTGACATTTCTGACGATGCGTTCTGAAATTGCATCGACTCAACTTGTGCGTTCAGAATTATACTCAAAAACAAATATTTAATAAGGAATTTTAAGGCTTACGACTTAAAATCATTAAACAGAGCTGAATTTGGTATTTCTATTCAATTCTCAAACTATTTATTTAATGACAATTAATATCGAACGAACCATTACTATGAGCGTTTTACGTTTTATCTGGCGAAAGCTACTTAAACAACCTCCAAGGTCAAATTACTTTCCCCACTAGTGGATAAAACGCGTTTTTACCAGCTTGTTTTAAAGGATAAAAGACGGTTTTCCGAGGTAGTGAGCCATGAGTCAATTATCGTAGGTATCTGTGAAGGCGTCATCATATCTGTGCCAGTACCTGTATGGCGCTATAGTCGGGCTGCTGTGGCGGCTCGCCCCACGCGTAATTCGGCGAGTAGTAATCCTGCGCGGGCGCCGGCTGCATGGCGTGCGCTTGAGCATGAGATGGCGTGGCCTGCCGCGACGCCTCCGCCTCAGCCTGCGCGCGCAACGATACACCGGTTAATACTAACAACTATTTCACCGTTACTAATTATACTTTTTAAATATTCACTAAAACATGAATACACAGAAAAAATAAACAGACAATGCCAAACCCGGGAAACGAACCCGGATCCCCGACATTCCGTGTTGCGTGCACCTTACAACAAGATTGACCAAAACAGTATTTTAATTTTACTACACATTCTTAATAGATATGAGAGAACCTCCTCCTTTTCTAAAGTCGGTTAATCAAAAGAGACTGGAATTCGGTTTCTTTTTTTTCAGTTCTGCCAAGAAGAGGGAGTAAGTGCGGTGTGTTGAACTTCGATCAATAATTGGGTCAAACAACTTTTATATGCAACTCGTTTAGAATAGAATAGAATAGAATAGTAATTTATTTGTGATACACAGGTATTACATCGGATCGTACAATAAAATAAAAAGTGCTCTGCGATCTACCGTCAAGGTGTACAAATGTTTAACTTAAAACTGAAACAATATCAGATATTTATACCAATTTCCATAAAAATACACAAAATTAAACTAAGAATTCAAATCACCTCCACAAGCATTATACATTATTCAATATATTACATCAAAAATCAAGAAAAATATAAAATAATTGAAACGTCAGTTTATTTATAAAAAAATTCGTCCATGTTATAATTTGCTCTAACTATGAGCATTTCCTTTAATTGTTTCTTAAAATTATGCAAATCTAACTCTTTAAGGCTGTCGGGGATAAAATTGTATATTTTCGACGCCATGCCTAGGATGCTTTTTCTTAGTAAAGCTGTTCTACCTTTCACGACTTGTACCCTATGCTTGTGGCGAATACTTCTGGAACTGGAATTACACCGTGTTGGAAAAAACATAGGATTTGACTTTACAAAAATTGCAACCTCGTATATGTATAGGCTGACGAGAGTCAACACCTTTTAATTCCTTAAAATGAGGTTTACATGTATCGGTATTTTTGAGGCCACAAATAGCGCGAATGCATTTCTTTTGCGCCACAAAAACCGAATGGTTATTAGAGGTCGTTGCCATGGAGATGTCCCCCGGGTCACTAGTCTAAAATAACATTTTCTAAGGCACCACTCCATCAAACGTTACGAGTTTCAATACTTATATGCCAATTCCTTCATGCTTCATCTCCTAAGCATGCAAATCCTGACTTTCGGGGGAGTGGGATCTTAGAAAATTACAGTTTTGATGTGTTACCCAGGGGACATCTCCATGGCAACGAGTGGCAACGAAAAGTTGATTGACCCAAATGTGAAACGATTCTATTTTGACATCAGTCAATTATATTCGCGGGTGGTAGGACCTTGTGTGAGGTCCGTCCGGATCGCTACCACCATCTTACTCGCTAATCCTGCCGCTTAACAGCAGTGCTTGCGCTGTTATGTTCCGGTATGTCGGATAGTTAAGAGGCTGGCAACCCCTTTTCACGTCGAGGTGTGTATAGTGCTTTTCTCAAACAAGCAATGAAATAAAAAAGAAACAAAAATACGTCAGACATAGTTGTATGGACTTAGTTTCCCTTGCCCGTCCCTTATTGGAGAAGCTAATAAAAAAAAAAGTTGTCAACTTTGCCTCCAAAACGATTAGGTAACCTTTTTTCTCGGTCTGAGTTGACATTTTTACCTCTAATATTTAAACGAAAAAATTTAAAATGCGTATTTCTGTAATTAAATTTGCTATTTAAAATTATTGGAATTTGTTAATAATGTGTTATTAGTTATGTTCATGTCGATTTTATATAAATAAAACTACAAAATGTAGCAAGCAATCTTTATTGTTTTTTTTTAATAGGCGCAGTGGCAGAATGTCATAACGAACCAAAAATAATAAGCCTTGATGCTGTGTCATAGATATTGTGGAATGAAAATTAAAAAAGGGCATCTTGCCAGCCAAGGCCGGGAAGTTTGTATGCAATTGACAACATTTCATATTTTTCACACCTGGAAATTAATATAGGTATCGAAAGGGCTTTGCCTCCTGAGCACAACACTATATTTATAAAAATGTTATATTACTTATTTTTTTAAATTCAAGAGAATAAAATAAAATTACCAATTCTACCAAAACGGCGCAAGAATGGGTGTAATACTTTTGCCTTTTTCACGAAAAAAAAATAAGTAACAATCACACGTAGGTTTGACAATGTCAGATAAATTTAACATCTTGGTTTTGTTTTTTTGATCGTGACAAGACAAAGGCAATTGAACCATCCTGGCGCCGTTTCGGAGTTACGTCCTTTTGGAACAAGTACCTTTTAATAAATTAATAATAAATTAATTACAAATCCTAATGAAAATTTAAAACCGTAGGTTTGCTCCTCTTTCAAAGTAGAATACAGACAATTAATCAAATTATAGTCTCAAAAATACGAAATGTTGTCAATTCTATTTCCTATACACCTCGCCTAACCGCGCCGGCAACGTGACACGTCCCAGCCGGTTTTTTGGAACGTAACGTCAATATTTCATTGCATGTTTGAGAAAAAGTATATTTTTGAAGGTATGTGTGGTACGTACCGCGAGCGACTGCGCGACGCTGGCCACGTCCCCCAGCCACTGCTGGTGGCGGGGGGAGGGCTCCCCGCTGTCACCCCCCTCATCCACGAGAGGGGGGTCCTCGTTCAGCGCGGGGTCGTGGTACTTGAGCCTGCAACACGCGCGCTGTCACAATGATGCTACGGCCACACGTCGCGACAACGCGGACGTTTGGAACGTCTTCGAAAGCCACCATAACACAGTATATATATAAGCTAATAAAGCAGTACAGAAACTAGGCCTATTTCTTGAGATGATGACGTATGTGCCAATTGAGCGTTAGGTTTGTCCTCTTATTTTGTGTAAAACTGAAAAAGTCTTTCAGGTATTTAGGCCTTTTGTGAGATAAATAGTTGTAATTTTAATTTTAATTTTATTTGTACTTTTTTGTATGTGTTGTTTATATTTAAATTTTACAGCGCATTGGCTTTGCTGTAACGTTGTAAATTGTTTTGATAATAAATAAATAATGATAATAAATAATGAAACGGGGCGAAGCTGCATTTCATAATAGGATCACACGTGTGTTTTAAGGCCTAATTATGTGGAGTTGCATACATTACTTTATAAGTACTCTATGATTGGTCCAGAAGCCGTAATACGTATCACGAATTTGACTGGTTTTTTATTTATTAAAGACAAACATACCGACTTTTTTTAATTGTAAATTATGTTGGTTTTTGAAGATGATTCCAATTTGAAACTCATAACGACATAGAATTATCGATAACGGCAATCGAAATGCTGATCATTTTCAACGGTTTATGAACACATCATTGGAGGATCTACGACATGTGTAGAGTATAGGCAAGTGTTATTGACGCAGCAGTATCAACCTGTCAGCGAGCATCGCGACCTGCGCGACCAGCCGCGGCGGGTAGTCGCGCGGCGCGCGCGTCACGGCGCGCGCGACCGCCTCAGCGTACGCGAGCGCGCGCTCGTACGCGCCCGCGTCCACCAGCCGGCTCGCCAGCACGAACTTGTACACCTGCCGACACCAGCAACGACTCAACACTCGCAGCCGTCAACCCTTCCTCGGGGGTAGTACGGGAAAAAGGACATTCACCATATTCACAATTGTCAGTTTTACATGACAATTCGAACTACATTTCTTTGACAATATGAAGCGCGCTAAAACAGCTCTTCAAATCATCAGTTGACACCGAATTGTCATTGAAAACGGACAATTGTAAAGTTGGTTAAATATGGTCCTGCTGACTTGAAGAGCTTTTGTTTTAGCGCGCTTGTCATATCAAGGAAATGTAGTACGAATTGTCACGAATTGAACGGTCCGGTCTATTTACAATCTTGGCTCCCGAGATTCATTTAGAGAACGCTTTAAAGAAATCGACATCCTTATAGTAGCTTCTCAGTATATATATGATGTAATATTGTATACACACAAGAACATCAAATCTTTCAAGAAAGTGTCGGATGTGCATGGTTTCAACACTCGGAAAAAGCATAAACTTGCCGTCCCTAAATTTCGTCTACGAAAAGTCAGTAAGTCTTTTTTGGGAAATTGCGTGAGGTTCTACAATAAAGTAAAGTGTTCTGGTTTTGCTGTTCTAATAATAACTTTTTACACTTGTTTCTAAAACACGGTTTTATTTCTCTCTTAATTTTTTAATGACAGAGTGAGGATTCCTTGTGTAATTTATCTGTGGTTACGTATTGTAAGAGCTAATGTAACTTGTTTTTAGAAAAAATGACTTTGTGCCAAGTTTCTTGCGGCGCATTCTTCTTGGCAATCATGGTCTTTCCGAAAGCGCTGGTAGACTCAAAAAAAATGACGTGTAAAAGAGCATTCAACTGCCTATTTGCTGAATAAAATTTTGAATTTGAATTTGAACATATAAAACTGACAATTGTAAAGATGGTGAAATAGTAGCTAGTCAGTCACGGTACTGTTTTATAGGTATATCGGAATCGGAAATCGAACCCGGCTACCTTCCATTCCGCATCACATGCCCCCACATGTCCATCTCGACATCACCAACCAACTCGATGTAATTACGGGCACAAGAAGCATTTCATCTTAGCTCTCTAAGTTGGTAACGCATCTGCGAACCCTCCGGGATTGCGCGTGCCTATGGGCAGTGATGATCACTTACCATCAGGTGACCCACTTGCTCGTTAGCCTTCCTCGTCATATAAGAAAAACTCGCTAACACCACCAACTGACCTGCAACTCGTTGATACAATAATCCTGGCTCAACGAGAGCGCATACTCGTAGATTTCCGTGGCGAATATCGCCTCGTTGGTGGCCAGCTCTCGGAGCGAGTCGGCGCGCGAGTCGGCGAGCAACAGCGCGAGCCGGGGCGGGGCGGTGTGCGCGGCGGGGGGCGGGGAGAGGGGCGCCAGGGGGTGCCGGGTGAAGGGGACGCGCGCGGCGAGGTAGCAGAACTGCGCAGAGTAGAGCAGCCCGCGGGAGAGGAGCGAGTCACCTGCAAAGGGGGAGATTACAGCCTTGGCACACAGGCGATTTGCTAGCCATTTTATATTGAGGCGAATATAATCGGCCCACGATAACTCTGCATAAGATATCAATTGGCAACCCAGAAAAGTCACGCTGTGGTAATACTTTTTTCATGTCACTCAGACATTTTCTTAATTCAAAGTAATAATGATAGTAGCAATCGAAAGCAGCTGTTTTTTTTATATGGCTCTGTCCTTTGGAGGACAATTTTGCCAGAGTTTAGTAGGTTTTGCTGTTGTAAGGTAAAAAAAATGCAGAAAACGAAATACGAGAGGTATTTTAATGGTGGATGGTGGATGAACGATGACCTGTTTAATGTTTAATCTAATCAAAAGTTCAAAACGTGATGTTTGACTATAAATCAGTGTTGCCAAGATTTCTACTGTTGTCAGTTCGTTGCATCAGGGAAGCTTTTTAACAGTTGATAAATTTGATTGTGTTATTTACATTCAGTGCTAATGAAATGTACCCTGCTTTAATTATTTGATTTTGTCTTTAATGTTTTGTCATATTAAAAAAAAACTGATTATTTAGGTACTATTATATAAAATTTGCACGTCCTTATTATGACATTTATGACTAAACACGTGAACTATCTAATATTGTTACAGACCCTTAAGTATACCGTGTTTGTATGCAAATGGGTCAATCAACTTTTCGTTGCCACTCGTTGCCATGGAGATGTCCCCTGGGTAACACAACAAAAACATGATTTTCTAAGACCCCACTGCCCCGAAAGTCAGGATTTGCATGCTTATTAGATGAAGCACGAAGGAATTGGTATACAACTGTCGAAACTCCTAACGTTTGATGGAGCGGTGCCTTAGAAAAGATTATTTTAGACGAGTGACCCAGGGCACATCTCCATGGCAACGAGTGGCAATAAAAAGTTGATTGACCCGATTGCACTAGTCAAGTTTAGTCGCAAGTCAAAAAAAACCAATCCTGTCTGAGTGCTCAATGGCAACGAGTGGCAATGAAAAGTTTATTGACCCAAATGAAGATATCTGATTTGTGATCCCAAGGCGCGGGCGCAGCGTGCGCTTGACTCACCGAGCTGTGTGAGCGTGCGCGTCTCGTTGTCAGGCTTGCTCGACGCGTTGGAGAGTATGATGGCGGCGTGTGCGCGCCAGTCGCCCCAGCGCTCGTCAGCTGCGCACTGAGAGATAAAACAACATATTTTTTCAACACATTTTTTCATAAGGCAAGAAAGGCAAACGAGCAAGTGGGTCGCCTGATGGTAAGTAATCATCACTGCTCATAGACACCCGCAACCTCGGGGGGTTTGCAGATACGTTGCCAACCTAGAGAGCTAAGATGAATTGCCTTTTGTGCCCGTAATTACACCGACTGTCTTACTCTCCACACCGCAACACAACAGTGCAAGCACTGCTGATTAGCGGCCGGATTAGCCTAATGCCAATCTTGGTGTAAGGGCATGGCACGCGACCCAGAGTGTCGAGGATCCGGGTTCGATTCCCAAGTTTGGCATTATTCTGTTTTTTTTTCTGTCTATTCTTGTTTCAGTGAGTTTCTATTAATTTTCTGCTGTTCAAAATTATGTCGTAAAGCAAAGTAATTGAATGTCAAATATCATTAGCAATAGAAGTTCACTTAAAACATTTTTGTTTTGAACCATCGTCACATCACATCAATATATAGGTATGTATATAGCAGTATTTTTGTATTTTAATTTGATTACACATTTTTAGTAGACATAAATAAATATCATGGAACAATAGACACCAATTGACCCAGTCCCAAACTAGGCAAAGCCTGTACTATGGGTACTAGACAACGGATAAACATCATACAATGACAATGCAAAGAAAAATCCGTTAAGCAGCTGGACTTGAGCCAGCAAACTCGGTAATCCGTACCACGCTCCACCAATTAAGCTATACTTAACGTTGGTGTACCTAACGAATTTTTCAATGCCTTGTGTCTTATTTTTATTTGGAAGATCTCTCCTCAGCGCCATCTATGAGTAGCTTAATCAAGCGGCTCACCTGGCTCGGCTGAGGAGAGATCTTCCAAATAAAAACATGAAAAAATTAAAAACCGAGGTTGCTGGTTCAAGTCCAGCTGCTTAACGGATTTTTCTTTGCATTGTCATTGTATGTTGAATTTCATACTATGAATGTTTCATAAAAATAAAAACAAAAATAATCAATAAATCGATTATTTTCACGGATAAACATACTTGTATATATAAATACATACTTATATACATATTAAACATCCAAGGTCCGACAGCAAACATCGTATTCGTCATACAAAAACCTGCCCCGACCGGGGATCGAACCCGGGACCTCAAGCTTTATAGTCAGGGTCTCTAACCACTGGGCTATCCGGTCGTCAAAACACAGGGTTCATTTTAATGGCTATTCTACAAAACAAACAAGACTCTGTTTCATGTGCCCGGGCACCAGTGCCCCGCATGTGGTGCCCCGTGTACTGACCGTGGCGACGGGCGGCTGCCGTCCCGCCAGCGTGTGGTACAGCGAGTGCAGCGGGTCCCCGCGCGGCACGGAGGCGAGAAAGCGAGCCGCCACCGCAGCCCGCGCGCGCCGGTCGCCGTGCGCGGACAGCTGGAACGCGTGCCCCCACAGCCCGTGGGACATGGCCCACTCTGGGGGCACACAGAACCAGAGCTCAGACAGTTCATAGCAAAAACAGATATGGAAATAGAACAATACTCAATAAAGTCGATACTTCAGATTATCGTTATCTAAAGAGGACATTATCGTAATTTAACATTAAACCTTATTTAGTTGCGTATCTGTCATGGTTTTGTCAAAGTGGCATTCTTGAAGCAGTTTTGTGGTGACAATTTAAATTACTAATATTATTTACTTATGGTTATTTCAAAATATTTTAAATATGGTGAAAATAAGAACGATTAATAAGTGGATTGAGAACTACCCCAAAACTCTATTATAATTAAATTGAAAAATATAATTAAATAATACTGTACATAATGCGACTTTATTAATCTTGTTCTATTACCGTGTTGCAATTATTTTGCTAAGACCTGTCCGAGCTCTGCACAGAACAATAGGAATGATGCCTCTCGGTGAAATCGGTTACTTTTTTTTTCAGCAAATTTGATCGGATCCCTTAATATGGAGTTTGTATTGAATAGGGTTGTTGACTGATGTCAAATTAGAATAATTTTACATTAGCACTTATCAAGCTTCCGAAAACAGTGAAAAAAAAACCGATGCCTCACTTATTGCTGCAATTAAAACGATTTTTAATTTAACAAAAACCAATAAAAGGAGGCAGTTTGATCACTGAAAATGATGACGTCATAGCAGCATTGCTTACCAATAATTTATTGAATCAGGCGTTACTTTGCGGAGGTCCACTAACTACTAACTATTTGGAGGTAACTATTTGTCATTAGTGGTCGCGGGTGAGCAAAGTAATTGTTTTTTAATGCATTGCTTACCGGCAGGATTAGTGAGTAAGATGGTGGCTCGCACAAGGTAGGACACCACCCGCAAATCAACGGCACTCTTGACTCAACCTCGTATATAAACTTTCACGAAATTGGAATATCCACCTTAGGTTCGCGGTCTAGAGTGGTTATTCCAATTTCGTCAAAGTTTATATAGGAGGTTGAGTCAGAGTACAGTCGAGTTCTACAGCCAACGGTTCATAAATATCTGAACAAAGACCTTATGTAATTGGCAATAAGGTCTGTGTATAGATGTTGGGGAACTTGACTGTACCATCGAAATTGTGGTGGTAAGTGAATGCAGGGAGCCCCAAAAATATTAGTGAACTCACCGATAGCTTCCTGCCTGTTCCCATAGGTGAGGTATTCCCTGAGCTGGTCTACTGCCGTCTTCTCGTCAATGCCACTTCGCTCTTCAGGCGCTGTAATTAATAAATAAATATCATGGGACAATTAACACCAATTGACCTAGTCCTAAACTAGGCAAAGCCTGTACTATTGTACTAGACAACGGATAAACATGCTTATATGTATACATTAATACATACAGTATTATAAATCTCTAGAAGTGCGGAATTGTGACCAAAATTGTTTTTTTTTATTCACCGAGTAGAGAGAAACCCAAACAAGGACATTTCGACAAAAATCAACGCTGACACGAAAATGCACCCGAGGAGCATAATAATATAATAGGTTTCGAATCTATAGCCACTAACAGAAAAAAACCGGCCAGGTAGTTTTGGTTTATATTTGTCTATGACATACACACAGACATAAAAAAATTAGATTATGAGATTTTTCTGTGTGGTTGTGCTATAAGAGCCACCTTCATACCAAATTCCAAGTTTCTAGTACAACTCGACGTACCCTTTAGGTTTTCACAGTACGGCAATTAGTATGGAAACGACCTATCCAATCTTTTTTATCATTAAAAAAAAAAGATGTATATGAAAATTATATGGATAATTAATTACATCGTTCCAAACTTTCAAATTGCGAAACCCAAAAAGTTGCTAAGGTGACAAGACATGTCCTTTCCGTGTACCCGTCATATTCTTTAAAACTAATATCTAATATGTTTCGAGGTAATCGCATAATATTTGTAATGTATCCAACCAAACATATCACAATGGTCATTAAGTCATTATAGTATTCGCTTTGCAGCACATGAGAGAGAGAGAGAGAGAGAGAGAGAGATACATTTATTCACACAAATTCGACACACATACATAGAAGTACATTTGAAAAATAAAAATAAAAGGAAATAAGCCAAAAGCAGAAACTTAATAACTATGACACATGACAAGAATATATCGGAAGGCCCATCACTTCATAAAAATAATGCAATGCTAATTAAAAATACATTTCCATTTTTCCGAGTCACAGTATTAGGAGATAAAACTGCAAATATTTTCCGCTACAGTCGAAAAACCCCAAAATTTTCATTTCAAAGTCCAATATCTCAAAAACGGGTAAACCGATTTTCAAAAAACTTCAGCTTTTTCAGCTTAGAACCATCTCGATTAAACTAGCTTTCGATTTAAAAAAAAAAGCCGCGTCCAGATCCGTTCATCCGTTTAGGAGCTGCGATGCTTTTAGCGTCGGGGGTTTAAAAATAAATCGCACTGCGTAAAATGGTCATAAAAAATAAAAACAAACTTATGCATATACATTAAACTCCAATTTATAATTGCGTGCTGGTGTGGCGAACCTTTCTCTATTTAAATTACCACACCAGATGATGTTGATTCTGCGGTGCACTTTACTTGTGCTTTTCAGTCACTTAGTGCTTGTTCGTTTTTTTTTTTTTTTTAATTAAATGGACTGTATGGAATTGAGGTTCATGAGAAGGCAACCTTAGCATCAATTGTAACCACCAAATACTCAAGGAAAGGGGCAGCTGCCTTGGAGCTGGACCAGGACGACGAGGAGCAGCTGTCCAGAAGGTGTATGAAGGAAACCATGCACACTTACTTGAGAAAAATGCTTCAGGAACTCCACGTCCTCGTGCTTGCACTGGAACCACTTGCCAAAGCTCGATGGCTACACCAATATCCAAAAGCGCTTTTTGTTTCGCACACACAAATAGTTTATAAGCGATTTACATATATATTTCGTGGATATTACACAGTTTTTCAGAGATTTAAACCGATTTTTCATGAGAGCACACGCACAGCAGCTCAGTATCGATCCGTCGCAAGTTGAAGAGTAAGAGTTTGAAAAGTAGCCGCTGGATGGCGCTGCTGTCGCGTAACATCGCACGATTGTGCGATAGAGAAGACACGAGCTACATGTGTGCATGGGTGAAAGGAAAGGGAGATAGGGATGTCTTTAAGTGGCTACAATATCAACTTCCAAATTATTTGAGTTATACCAAAGACGAAACCCAACACGTGCAATTCTGACAGCTGTCATATCATAATTAGACGTTTTAGGGGCAACAAACATTTTTCTTTCGGTCTAATTATTGGCACCCTGACCTTTCGTTTAATCAAACTTGTTGTAACAGTTGTGAGGTCGTTGTTGGCCGACTTACTCTTAAAAAAAAAATCGAGAGGTCACAGAAAAAAAAACTTGACGACTAAGGACTATAGGGAAAAACACGGACCAACCACCCCCTGGACACCAAATGTCAGGGCGAACGTTTCCGAAACGCATGTGCTCATTTGTACCTATAAATCTCATTAGTCTCGAATCGCGGCTCGCTTTCGACCAGATGACAAGCTATGAAGCAATCACGACGCACTCTCCCGGCCCGCTCACAGCGGCTTTTTTCGTAATGACTTTCCAAGTAAATTATAGGAGATGCGGTGTCCAGAGGATGGTTGGTACGTGGGGAAAAATTACTAGGCATGAAAATACTGCTTTAGTTAGACATAAGTCACATAAGCAATTGACAACATTTCATATTTTTGAGACTATAATTTGATTAATTGTCTGCAATCTACTTTGAAAGAGGAGCAAACCTACGGTTTTAAATTTTCATTAGGATTTGTAATTAATTTATTATTAATTTAAAAAAGGTACTTATTCCAAAAGAACGTAACTCCGAAACTACGCTAGAATGGATTGCCTTTGTCTTGTCACGATCAAAAAAACAAAACCCAGGATGTCAAATCTGACATTGTCAAACATAATATGTGTCATGTCAAATTATTGTTGTGTTTGTGGTTTGTTTGAAAAAGGCAAAGGTATTACACCCATTCTTGCGTAGTTTTGGTAAAATTGGTAATTTTATTTTATTCTCTTGTATTAAAAAAAATAAGTAATAATTTTTTTTTTATAAATATAGTGGTGTGTTCAGGAGGCAAAGCCCTTTCGATACCTATATTAATTTCCAGGTGTGAAAAATATGAAAAGTTGACAGTTAAAACGAGATATTGATTTCGATCGTTGTTGATGATATCAGACATCATTGAGGTCTATCTGTCAATTTCCACCAATCAAATTCCAGCAGCTTGTCTCCCATTGGTACAGAATGGCAGATAGACCTCACTCGACACATGCGATCCTAGCGGAGTTTTAACTCACTGGGACCGCGTGGGAACTATAGCGCCCAAGTAATGAGAGAGTTTTTTTTTCCTTTTTTCCGTCAGACACGGAAAGGCAAAGGGAACGAAGCCCATACATACATCGTCTTCTTTATTCCTAATTTCATCCAGTTCAGTAAGTAATGTCTTTAGCTTATTCAAGTAAAATTTATTCACATACATTTCGACGCATACAGAAAAATAAAACAGTAGCTACATTAATATAATACAGTATTATTTACTAGCTTATGCCCCGCGGCTTTGCCCCCGTGTAATATTTCAAAATGGGCTAGTTCCCTATCCCGTGGGAATTTCGAAAAATCCCTCCGCACCTCTAGGATACTCAAGGTAGGTATAAGATTGCCAATTGGTCCAGTGGTTTAGGCTGTGCGTTGTCTGTCAGTCAGTCAGTCGCGATACTGTTTCATAGGTATAGAATATCCCGTGTACTCACACGCCAGGTCCGAGGCGCGGGATGTGACAACTTCCTCTTCAGATACACTGGAGCCGCGCCCGTCCGCTGCGCAAACAAGCATTACGTGAACTAGGATCACCTATTTCGATCCCCCCTGTACCAATGATGCGTTAAGAGCTACGGTCAGACAGACACGGAGACAGACCATAAAATTCTATAACTTTATTGCAGTTATGTTCTTACAAGGAAGCTAAAGTTACTCAGAGAGCGATGGAGAGGGCTATGCTGGGAGTTCTCTGCGGGACAGAATCAGATTATTTTTTTTATACACTATAGGCTTGCGTTTGACCACAATCACGCCTGATGGTAAGCGAAGATGTGGTCTACGATGGAGCACGCTTGCCTAGCAAATGCCCTCACCCTAGACTTGAAAACGGCCAGATTATAGTGTTCAGGGAACACAGACGCAGGGAATTCCACTCCTTAGCCGTACGGATGATGAAGGAAGAGCGAAAACGCTTTGTGCGGAATTTGGGAATGCTGACAACATAAGGGTGGAGACCCCGCCTACTTCTGGTCGACCTGTTAAAGAAAGGAGCTGGTGGAATAAGGTCGTGAAGTTCCAAAGCACACTCACCGAAATGTAGAGAACAAACTTTAATATTCATCATACAAGCATCTGCCCCGACCGGTGGTCGCACCCGGGACCTCAAGCTTCATAATCAGGGTCTCTAACCACTAGGCTATTCGGTCGTCATGGTATATCGTTCGTCAATACCACAGTCTATACAGTCGTCCGACGAAGGCCTCTAGACAGGTCAATCGTGCGGGGGGTGCGGGGTGCGGGGCGGGCAGGGCGAGCCCCCTTGCATACGCCGCCACCGCCCGATTAGTTAGGAACTTTCGCCCTTCTTGATGCTTTGGCCATGCGGTTGCGGTGTCGGCATTTACGCAAACATCAAAGGCGTGGGTCCACTGGTAGGTATAAGTTCTTTACACTGTGTCAATACTGTGACGTAAGTTTCATCCGTCAGCAGTCCGCTGTCCATCGTTCCGACTCACCATTCATAGCAGCCTTGCCGCTGGTTCCGTGCTCGAAGTCCCGCTTGTTCTTCATGAGCAGCTCAGCGATGTCGGTCCCGACAACCACCTGCGAAGCAATAGAGCTGTTACAACACCAACCGATAGATGGAATGGAACAGACAAGATACCTGAGACATAACCTAACCAACTTGTAAGTTGAAAAACTCACGACATTGTCATTTCAAACTTCAATATTTCAAAAACGGGTGAACCAATTTTAACGAAAATTTGCTGAGAACCATCCCGATTAAACTAGCTTACGATTAAAACGGAACCGCATCGAAATCGGTCCAACCGTGTGGGAGCTATGATGCCACAGACAGATACACAGGTCAAACTTACAACACCCCTCTTTCTCGTCTGGGGTTAAAAAAATCAAATCAATACTTCGTCACTACTTTAAAAAAAATCGTACCACGAAATCGATAAGCTTCAAGAGTGAACTTTATTTAGTTTAACTGAAAGTTCAGTTTAATTTACATATTGTCTTGAAATACGAGCTTTGTTCAAAGTAGTGAGATTTTAAGATTTTCCAAGGCACCACTTCGTCAAACGTTAAGAGTTTCAACAGTTATGCCAATTCCTTCATACTTCATCTCCTAAGCATGGCAAATCCCGAATTTCGGGGAAGTGGGGTTATAGAAAATCATATTTTGACTAGTGACCCGGGGAACATCTCCATGGCAACGAGTGGCAAAGAAAAGTGGATTGACCCATTTACCCATTAACTCTATAATTGACAGTGTATCTAATAAGATACATAGGCAGTTCAAAGCATAAACGTCATCTATGGATTTTCGTGCCGTTTAAAATTATGACATAAATCAAAGTAAATGAATGTCAAAAATTATTAGCAATAGATGTTTATTTAAAACATTATTGTTTTGAAGCATCATCAATGTATATAGCAGTCTTTTCGTATTTTTATTTTATATATTTTTTTTCTAGATATAAGCTCAAATGAGACTGGAATTCAGGTTTTCTCTTTTCAGTTCTGCCGATTATATGGTTAAAAAATAAAAGCATGTAAAATGACTATTCTGCTTGATGCAACAATCCAGTTTCTTTCTAAAGCGGCAGTTGCCACGGCCGTTCTGAGCGCTCACTCCTCGCCACCCAGCTCTGCGTCATCACGTCACCAGACTCACCCCGTTCTGGCGCAGCAGCAGCGACAGCAGCTCCCAGACGAGTGCGTACCCGAGCGCGTCGCCGCGGCCGGCCGCGCCGCGCGCGCGCACCGCGCAGTACTCAATCACGCTCTTCTTGTGCGTCACGCCTGCACCCAGACCAAGGAACATACAGTGCCCTTAATGTCATCAAAAAACCGGCCAAGTGCGAGTCGGACTCGCGCACGAGGGTTCCGTAGAAAGATTTTAACGCTTTTCCCCAGTGTTTTAAGAAGTCCAGTGTTAGCAGAGCCCTGTTCCTTAGTAAAATGTACGCAGTGTGGGGTCAATATTGGTCTGCGAAATCTACAGACAGATATAAAAATTTAAGATTTTGAGACTTTTCTGAGTGGTTGTGCTATAGGAGCTACCTTCATACCAAATTTCAAGTTTCTAGGACAGCTGGAAGTACCCTTTAGGTTTTCGGATTTCGGCAACTTGTACGGAAATAACTCCTTTTTCCTTGACACCACAGAATTATTCTCGAGATGTCCCCTGGATAACTCGTCTTAAACAAGATTATCTAAGGCACCACTCCTTAAAACGTTAGCAGTTTCGTCAGTTATATGCCAATTCCTACATGCTACATCTCCTTAAGCGTGCAAATACTAACTTTCGGGGGAGTGGGGGTCTTCGAAAATCATATTTTTGTTGTGTTACCCAGGGGACATCTCCATGGCAACGAGTGGCAAAGAAAACTTGATTGACCCATTTACACCGGATGCCTTGCCTTATATAGGTACTTGAGCTCGCGACGCCTTTAGGCGTTCTTGGCGTTGAAAGGGCTAATCATTGGCTAGTGAGGGGACCCACCTTTGATCAGAGGGCCGGGGTACGCGGCTAGCTCGTGCGCGCCGCTCTGGCCGGTCATGGCAGCCGCCAGCGAGAGTATCTGCACCGTGGCCGGCAGTCCGTCCACCGGATACGACGGCCGGACCACCACCACGTGCCGGGACGATATGTTGCCCTGCACACACACGCAACATCATACAGGGCTAATGCCAGTGGCTCTGTGAGCTGTAGACCTCGTGACCTTAATTTTTTTTTTTTTTATTAAAAAAATATCGTCAAATAATACCTGCATAATTAGTAGAGGTCGGAATTTTCGCGGCAAAACAACACATCATCCATTCCATCACCGACATCGATAAATGTAATTTAATGTATACTTGTACAATGCCGTACAATGAAATAAATAAATATCGATAAAAAAAACGTTTCGAGCACTAGAAAGATTGGGACAGCCTTATGTTTTGCTCCGAAAACTCCGACCTCTGACAGGTAATTCGATAATTATCGATCGAGTCAGACTATAAATCTGCGGATCGGTCGACTAACCCCTGTGGACCTACCTTGATGTGCGCCGTGGTGAACTTGAAAGGCGTCATCCGTTCGGAGCGCACCGTCGACTCCTCCAGATGCAGATTCAGCGAAGCGTCCGTGTTCAGCTCTCTGCGTCATAACTGTGCGTCTAAATCTTGCTAGGCAAAGTATAATATCCACCAAACGGCTCGCATCGTATCGAATCGGAGTTTTCAATTTTAAACAGCAGTTTACCCATTTCTTCACAAAACGAGGCGAAGCCGAGTTTCAAATTAAGATCAGACGAGTGTTTTAATGCCTAATTATGTGGAGTTGCATACATTACTTTATCTACACACATATTGTAAGTACTCTAAGATGGGTTCGGAAGCCGAAGGCATAACAAACCTGTCACGAATTTGGCTGTTTTTTTTTATCAGAGACAAACGTATCGAGCTGAGCTGACGTTTCGTATTGTAATTTTTTTTTATGCGACGTATTTTTAAATTGTGTCGGTTTTTAAAGATGAAAACTGTCTGTCATAGTGGCATTTTATTGCCAAAGGTTTCTGAACGCATTACAGAGGACTTATGATATGGGTGTTTGGTAAAACGATGTAGGAACTTTAGGAGGTGATACAGGGGACTGTTAGGAATAGCTTGAAGCCTATATGTCTTAGTTCAAAATGTGATAGTTTTTTTTTATCGAGTTTTTCTGATTTTTTTACTTGGTACCAAAAGTTGACATAAAAAAATAACATTTAAACAAACTGTGCAAACAATGAAATTTATTTCTTATTAATTAACACCGCAATTAATTGATTAACTAATCACAAAAAAATCACCCCCCCCCCCCCCCCCCACTGGGTACACATTTTTTTTTATTATCGATTTTGTAGGTCACCATGAGTGGTTTCCGCCAAAAAAATAAAATTTATCGGGCTGTGAAAAAAAAACTTCCTAAGATATTAATCTTACAATTACTTTAAAAACATGCTTGATGTGTTTACTGTGATTGAAAATAAAAATTACAACATAATTGCAACAAATAAAAAAACATCACTGGTCAACATGTTGAACGCCACGACCGGACAACGAAGTAGACAATTATGCAAGTTTATTCTTAGATCAAATCATTTATTTTTTACAATTTGTGTTCTCTAAATAAAAAAGCAAATAAAGACACTATTGCACGCACTCTATTTTACAGTAACTACCACTAAATACAATTTTAAAATCACATTTTGTTAAGACACAATGAGTGTTTTCTGTCAAAAATTTACTTTTTTACAGCTAATTAAATGTAAACAAAAGCTACTTAAGATATTGATGGTTAAAACATCAAAATCCTAAGTAGTTTTTACTACGCACAAACACATACACACACACCCACACCACATCATTCATCATTTTGATAGACACAATGAGTGTTTTCTGTCAGAAATGAACCTTTTTACAGCCAATTCAATTTAAATAAAAACTACTTAGGATATTGATGTTTTAACCATCACTATCCTAAGTGGTTTTTATTTAAATTTAATTAGCTGTAACAGACAGAAAGCACTCATTGTGTCTAACAAAATTATGAGTGATGTGTGTGTGTGTGTGTGTAATAAAAACAACTCAGGATGGTGATGGTTAAAACATCAATATCCTAAGTTTAAATAAAATAAAATTAAATTGAATTGGCTGTAAAAAGGTTCATTTCCGACAGAAAACACTCATTGTGTCTATCAAAATGATGAATGTTGTGGTGTGGGTGTGTGTGTGTGTTTGCGCGTAGTAAAAACTACTTAGGATTTTGATGTTTTAACCATCAATATCCTAAGTAGCTTTTGTTTACATTTAATTAGCTGTGAAATGGTTCATTTTTCACAGAAAACACTCATTGTGTCTTAACAAAATGTGATTTTAAAATTGTATTTAGTGACGTAAGTGAGAGAATGGTATTTATTTATCGATTAATCATTTAATTGCAAAATTTGCAAAGTTACTGTAAAATAGAGTGCGTGCAATAGTGTCTTTATTTGCTTTTTTATTTAGAGAACACAAATTGTAAAAAATAAATGATTTGATCTAAGAATAAACTTGCATAATTGTCTACTTCGTTGTCCGGTCGTGGCGTTCAACATGTTGACAAGCGATATTTTTTTTATTTGTTGCAATTATTTTGTAATTTTTATTTTCAATTACAGTAAACATATCAAGCTTGTTTTTAAACTAATTGGAAGATTAATATCTTGGGAAGTTTTTTTTTTTCACAGCCCGATAAATTTTATTTTTTTGGAGGAAACCACTCATGGTGACCTACAAAATCAATAATAAAAAAAATGTGTAGCCAGTGGGGGGCTGATTTTTTTGTGATTAGTTAATCAATTAATTGCGGTGTTAATTATTAAGAAATAAATTTTACTGTTTGCACAGTTTGTATAAAATTTATTTTTTTATGTCAACTTTTGGTACCAAGTAAAAAAATCAGAAAAACGCGATTTAAAAAAAATCTATCACATATTGGACTAAGGCATATAGGCTTCAAACTATTCCTAATAGTCCCCTGTATCACCTCCTAAAGTTCCTACATAGTTATACCAAACACCCTGTATGTGTAGATAAACGATATTAACATACAATTTCCGATGCGATGCGATACAAGCCGTTTGGAGGAAATTATACTTTAGAAGCAGTTGATATTTAATGCGACTTACACATTTTTTCTTATCCCGACTTAAACCCGGGTTACACGATAACCTGGGGTTAGCTGGACGTATTTGTAACTCTAAACTCTAGAGTAAATTCCGGATTAAGTATGCTACGTATCATACGGAGGGGCGAAGAGGCAGAGATAGAAAATTACTGGAGCAGGACAGAAGTAAAAGACTGAGCGAGAAAGTAGACCGATGCATAGAGAGAGATAACCTACACTCGGCAGACAAGAACAGCCAAAAGGGATCCACTAATGAAACATATTCATACGAGTAATGCAAAATTAAAAGACTTATTACTAAAAAGTTAGGTTCGGTTAATTGAAAATACCGCCCTGAGAAGGACTGACGGTGACGGCAGTGAAACTCAACACCCTGAAGTTTTTAAGCGTTTCCATGCGGAAAGAACATGTCTTGTCACTTTCTTTTAAAAACGAGATTTTAAGCTCACAATGTAGAGCACTCAACAGACCAAGTTACCACTCAGCTACAAATACAAATATTTATGTAACCTGTCTTTTATATCACTTCAAAAAAAGATGTATACGAAAATTGGATTAGATGGATAATTATATCGTTCTAAAATTTCAAAACGCGATAACTTAAAGTTGCTAAGGTGACTAGACGTTTTCTTTCCGTGTACCCATCAAATGGGTCAGTCAACTTTTCATCGCCACGCGTTGCCATGGAGATGTCCCCTGGGTAACACAACAAAAATATGATTTTCTAAGACCCCACTGCCCCGAAAGTCAGGATTTGCATGCTTAGGAGATGTTCAGCATGAAGGTATTGGCATATACAAAAAAATATATAGACGAGTGACCCAGGGGACATCTCTATGGCAACGAGTGGCATAGAAAAGTTGATTGACCCAAATACAGTTTTCATCCCAATTTATAAATTGCATGCGGGCTGAAAAAAAAACAACGATAGCAAACCATATGACTCGGATGACAAAAGCAGGCAAGCGGTGTTTTTTTAAACGCACAGTACCGTCGCATCGTACTCGATTACCATTTTCAGTTGTTCCAGCATTCAAGTGTAAAATCGGTTGTCATACACACAAAACCATGTCGGAATAGAAGGATAGCATATGTACAGTAAACGTCATAGAGACATCGCATTGCTTGACAAGGAAAATCGTTACGACGTTTACTATGGAAACGTTCTATGGTGGGTCAGAAATTAATTTCTTCGACTGTAGCTCTCGTACCGAAAAGCCTGAGTACCTCAGGTGCGACGTCACATTTTAAAAACAAAACACTTTTGTTGTTTCAAGATTTAACTGTTCAAACACCACCACAAAATTTGGAGATGTCACCTTTTGACCGCCACAGTCATCTAGTCGTGACAACGAATAAAAAGGCTCACGCGCCAACGTCATCAATACATGACCAACATTCCACTCGAAATAAATCCTTCTGCGACTTACGATAAGACCCTTATTAGTCTACCAGACGGTTTGTTCCGTGGCGTACAGAGCACGTAGCCGTGATAGCCTAGTGGTTTGACGTATGGTCTCTCAAGCAGAGTGACGTAGGTTCAAATCCCGGCTCGCACCTCTGAGTTTTTCGGAATTTATGTGCGGAATTACATTTGTAATTTACCATGAGCTTTTCGGTGAAGGAAAACATCGTGAGGAAACCTGCACACACCTGCGAAGCACTGGGCGCGCGTGGGAACTATAGCCCAAGCCCTCTCATTCTGAGAGGAGGCCTGTGCCCAGCAGTGGGACGTAAAAAGGCTGCTGATGATGTGTGATGTGTACAGAGCACGACACTTCATTCCTAGTGTGGCAGTCAAGAGATTCGAGGTATTCCTCGCTGAATTACACGTCGCTGACGTCAAAATACCTCCGCAAAATATTACTCGCCCAGTTCAAGACTTTCTCCTTTAATTCCAATATGGTTCTATGGTCATATAACATTTAAAAAATGCCACTAGCGCTCGAGAGAATAACTTGAATATTGCAACAAGTCAATAACCTCCCAGCCGTAACATCGACGGTACTCTGACTCAACCTCGTATATAAACTTTAAAGGAATTGGAATAACCACTCTACACCGCGAACCTAAAGTGGTCATTCCAATATCGTCAAAGTTTATATACGAGGTTGAGTCAGAGTACGATTTGTTTGACCCATCTGCGCGCGGCGTCATAGTGTACGCTCAAAAAGACAACAGTGTAGCAGAAATTTAGTTAAAATATAAACGGAAAGCCAAGCATAGAATCTCCGATACAGTCACACAAGAAACTCTATTCACTATTCGATGACATAAAATAAACTGTCCACAACTGTAAACGCGTTCGCAATAAAATATATTTGTATGTAGTGGTATTCCCTAAGGTCTAACCATAACCTAGCCTTTAAATACAAATGTAATAGGTAAGTCGATTCAGAATTAAACGTGAATCCAACGAAGACGGTTCTTTCTCTTATTTCTCTCCCACGCTCCGCCACATGGCGACCGTGACACGCGAGACGCGACGCGACCGGCGCGCAATGTGACCCGCGCGGATACCTTGAACATTCATTATTAACAACTCAAATGACTTAAAACAGAAATGAGTGAAAGTGTATTACATCGTGCTTCAAATTAATAATGTGTCAGTCAAGAGTGGAACGAGAAACTATAGTTGCACCCCAGAATGCAGCCGGCGGCAACAATGATGCCTTATTAAAGGACATTGGTGGACACATCGACCGGGCCAACTGGCTCATGATTTTCACCGTGTTAATGTTAACATTGATAGCCTGTTACATAATCTTCAAGATTTACAAGAAATGTCACGTGAGATGGATGGACCAGCAGATCACGGAGCGTGCTCTTACCAGGCTCCGCTCTCTACGTCGTCGTGAACAAGCCAAAAACGGAAACTGAAAGACTAGATTTGTATACAGTATGTGAATTTGAACGAACAGATGTAGATGGTGTAAGGGTGCGAAAATTATTCTCAGAATTAAAGTTAGATCATTTAAATAACGAGGAAAGATCATCAATAGAAAATATCTGCGCCAAGTTTTCAGACGTTTTTTACTTGCCAGGTGATAAACTAACAACAACAAACATCTATCCACAAAAAATAAGAATAAAACCAGGTGCAGATCCAGTATACGTAAAGCCTTATCGACTGCCATTTTCGCAACGAAATGAAGTTGAGAGGCAAGTCGAAAAAATGTTAAAGGACGACATCATAGAGCCATCATACAGTGAATGGAGTAGTCCTGTTTTGTTAGTTCCGAAAAAGTCAGATTCAACCAGCGGTAAAAAATGGCGACTTGTGATCGATTTCAGAAAACTCAATGACCGTATTGTTGACGACAAGTTCCCGCTCCCAAATATAAATGACATATTAGATTCTTTATCAGGGTCAATGTACTTCAGCCACCTTGACCTAGACCAAAGCTATTATCAGGTTGAACTTGAGCCTTCTAGTAGAGAATATACAGCATTTTCAACACCTTCTGGCCTGTACCAAATGAAACGCCTGCCGATGGGATTAAAAATCAGCCCGTCAGCGTTTTCTCGAATTATGACAGTAGCTATGTCAGGATTAACATATGACAAAATAATGTTATATTTAGACGATTACATATGCCACGGGAGAAGTCTAGCCAGTCACAATCAAAATTTAATGCAAATATTGACCAGATTGCGCGAAGTCAACTTAAAATTAAATCCGAGCAAATGCGATTTTATGAAAAAAGAAATGCTTTATCTTGGACATGTAGTAACGAATGAGGGAGTCAAACCAGATCCTGAAAAAATTATAGCTATTCAAAATTATCCAGTACCCAAAAATGCAGATGACGTAAGAAGATTTGTAGCATTCACAAATTACTATAGAAAATTTATACCTAAATTTGGCGAATTAGCAATACCGTTAAATAATCTTTGTCGTAAAAATATAACATTTAATTGGAACTCAAAATGCCAATATTCATTTCAGATTTTAAAACAGTTATTAATGTCGCCACCAATATTACAGTATCCAGATTTTGAAGAAAAAAATACATTCATATTGCAAACTGACGCGTCAGGTCTTTCAATTGGATCAGTGCTATGTATTAGTGATCACAGGCCAATTGCTTATGCTAGTCGCAGTTTAAACAAAGCAGAGTGCAATTATCCAACCATAGAGAAGGAACTGCTGGCAATAGTATGGTCAATAAAATATTTTCGGCCGTATCTATATGGTCGCAAATTCAAAATCGAAACCGATCACAAGCCACTCATTTATTTATTTAATATGACAAACCCATCAAGCAGATTGACAAAATATAGGCTCCAAATTGAAGAATACGATTTTGAGGTAGAATATATAAAAGGAACAACAAACGCCCCCGCAGATGCGATGTCTCGAATTACAATAAGTAGTGATGCCTTAAAAGAGATGCATGAACATTGGCTGCGCCAGTTTTATGTAATTTTAATTATATATTTATTTAGTTAATTTCATACTCTCACATCTTACTCGAACGCACTACATACATTAAAAAACACTGGCAACACGATCCTTTTTTCCTTTCCCCCCCCCCCCCCGTACCTCAGGACAAGATGAAGAAGTTTTTAAAAACGAACTCTCAAAAAACAAGTGAATCGCGAGTGACGCTATAATTTTCTCTCTCACGCAAATGACTCTTTTAATTTTATAAATAACGCTAAAAACTGTGAAAAGTGATATCTGTGTGCACACATTAGGTTTAAATATTCGGACATAACGTATAAACTGTGTCAAGAAAGAAATCTTAGAAAAACTCAATTGCTGGAGTCAGGTCAGGTGTGTCCTGGATTAGAGGTACGTGTCCTGCCCCTCCGAGTCTGGTCCTTCGATCCCAAATCCTTTCCCACATTCCTATTATCCTCCTCAATACACTCACGCTATTTATTTACTCTTTCAAATACGCAAAAACTCATATTACAAGTCATTCCGCCATTATTTCTCGCACGCTACTCCCCAACTTTGTTCCGCTCTAATCTCACAAATCGCGTCATATTACTATGTATATACTCATTATTTCTCAACAATAACATCTAAAGTAAAGAATTAAAGCATCACTTACTGTATATTTAACGCATTTCATACTTATTTCTCGCAATAATTCCCTCGACGCACCATTCATTCATATATCTACCCGCCATATTTGACAAGCGCACCGCCAACTAATAATTTATATTTATGTCGTAATTCTGTTGAAAACTCTTATTCCGATCTTTAACCTGTGCTTATTACTAAACTCAGTTTATTTTTGAATGTAAATATTGCTCTTTGCTAACCACAATGGGAGGCACAGAAGAAAAGAATCCAAGCACAAGTTCTAGTGAGGAAAATATTATGATCAAATTTCTTGAAAGTAAAAAGCAAAGTTTGTTCCATATAATACAAGAAGTGTATAACCTAAGCCTAAAGGTTGTTGACCCCGCATTTCACATGCAATTCCTTGCTAGGACTCAAAGCCTAGACAAGACCCGTGCTGATTATGTAGAAACAGTTGATAAACTTTTGTTTGAACAATTCAAAGAAAATCCAAACGCACAGCCGAGTTATAGCACTCTCAACACATTTGATGAATTGTACTGTTTCATTAAACAAAAAGAAACCACTCTGAGACAGGAGCTTGAGGCTCAAAGCAAGCATAGCAATTTTAACATCAAACTGCCTCCGCTTCAACTCACAGGTTTTGATGGCACTCCAAGTAAATGGCCAATGTTTTATGAAAACTTCCGCAGTGTCATACACTCTAATACTCAACTTACCAATGCAGAAAAGGTTCAGTATTTAATTGGCTGCCTCTCTGGTAAGGCACATTTAGTATGCTCAGGTATAACTCCTACATCTCAAAATTATGATATCATCTGGAATGCTCTGCTAGCTAAATACCAGAATACAAGAGTACAGGCTTCTATGTATTTAGAAAAAATGTTGCAACAAAAGCCCGGTCAATCACCTGATAATATGCTGGATTACTTTTGTTCCGCTGAAGCCGGCTTACAATTAAAAATTAAAAATTTGTCGGATTTCATCATAACTCACATTGCCTTAAGCAAAATTGATAAGACAACTCTTAACCTGTTTGAGCAATCTCATAGACACCTTGAAATGCCCACATTTGCTGACTTAAAAAAGTTTTTAAGCGAGCAAAGTAAACTCCAAGCTCTCCATACTCCAATGCAGTCCTCATCTCAAGCTAACTATAAACAAGTTAACAAACCCGCGCCGCAAATAAACAAAATAAAATCATTTTGTGCTCAAACTGAGATCCCTCAAATGCCTAACACTCATAGCTTTGATAACTGCAAAGTCTGCAATGCAAATGCTTCTCACCCTCTCTTCAAATGTCAACACTTTCTTAACCAAAACACTCAAACTCGCAATGATATGGTTCGACGACATGCATTTTGCATTAATTGCCTAGGTTTTCACCACATAAATCACTGCAAATCGTCACACAGATGTTCGATCTGTAACCGCAAACATCATTCGCTTCTGCACTATGAAAATAACAACAATTTAAATATGAACCGCGCTCAACGATCAGCTGATTTCCAACAAAATGTTATCACTGATAATAATAACCAAAGCATTCCGTCAGTTAGGTACCAACCCGCTTCGCAAGTTCCCAAGTCGCCCGCAGGCGCTGCCGCCGGCACTGGCGCGCAATACTCGTCTCACTCGCACTCGCCGCCGCCGCGACCGCCGCCTGTGAGTACTGCTCGCACTCATGATGAATCGCAAACCCAGCGCTGCTCATGGCGCGCGAATTCGAATATTGATAACAACGACAACCGGGCGATGTCTGTTACTGTTCCCGCGCGCATCTCAAATAATGATACTACAGTATTATTACCTACCGCGTCTGTTCACGTGTATAATAACAATAAAGTAAATCGTATGCGCTTATTTCTCGATACAGGTTCGATGAGTAATTTCGTCACGAAATCTTGTTGCGAACGCTTAAATTTAAAGATAACTCCCGCGCCTTCGGTAGTTAAAGGTATCGGTCAAATTGAAAACCGCGCATTTGGAATAACGCAGTTTCAAATATTTTCGCGTTTTGAAACCGGTAGATACACAGTAGATCTCCCGTTCAAATACTCACCTTCTGAATTAGGTCACTCATACGCTATAGCTAAACGTCGCTTTTTAAATCTAGAAAAGAAACTCGACTCATGTGATTTACGCGCCGATTATAATACAACTATACAAGCCTATATTGATCAAGGTTACTTGTCCAAAGTTTCAAATAACTTTCAAGACGATAACGAATATTACATGCCACATAAAGCCGTTTATCGTCCGGAGAAAGATACCTCCAAAACCCGCGTTGTTCTCGATGCTGGTTGTAAAACCACATCAGGCAAGTCGCTTAACGACATTTTATATGTAGGTCCGATTTTACAAAGCAGTATATTCGAACTACTTCTCAACCTCCGCATGTTTTCAATCGCGCTAACTGCTGACATAGAAAAAATGTATTTTCAAGTAAAGCTCGCACCTGAACACCAACCATTTCAACGCATTTTGTTTCGGTTCGATACTAATTCACCAATAGAGATCTACCAATTTAATAGGGTGTGCTTTGGTGTGTCTAGCTCGCCTTACCTCGCCATGCGCGTTGTGCGTCAGCTCGCCGCTGACAGCCGCGACTCATTCCCGCTCGCCGCTTATGAAGCAGAGAACCATATGTATGTCGATGACTATGTCAGTTCTATTGACGGTTTAGATAACGCTGAGTATATTTACAATGAAATGGTAGCTATGTTCAAATCCGGAGGTTTTAATTTAGTCAAGTGGATCTCAAATGATCATGCACTGATGTCACGCATTCTTTCTTCTCATAAGAGCCCGCTCATTGTTAAGTTTGACGACGATCCCAACGCTGATACAAAAATTGTAGGTATGCAATGGCAGCCTAATGATGATAACTTTCAATTTAAAATAAATATTGACTTACCGCAAAATTGTACCAAACGCTCAATCCTTTCAGTTACCGCACGCTTATTCGATCCGCTCGGTCTCATAAGTCCAGTTGTCGCGTATATGAAGCTTCTCATCCAGGAGTGCTGGAAGTTACAGCTCGACTGGGATGATGAGGTTCCTGATTACATAATATCCAAATGGGAAAACTTTCATAAAGAACTTCCGCTTCTTTCTGACATTAAAATACCGCGTCACATAGGGATAAATTCTACGCATAGAGTTTATTTGATTGGTTTCGCAGACGCTAGCGAAAAATGCTACGGTGCTGCCATTTACGTACGCATTGACAACGATGATAACGCGCCCGCACAGTCAGTAAAACTACTTACCTCGAAGTCTAAAGTCTCAACTCCGAATAAAACACTCGCTCGCTTAGAACTTTGCGCTGCTGTCCTGCTCGCAAAGTTGATCGACTCAGTACGCACGGTCCTCAATAAACGCAGCAACATAAATAAAATATGCGCATTCTCTGACTCTACAGTAACTCTTACCTGGATCCACTCACCTGCACATAAGTTCCATACTTTTGTAGCTAACCGCATCGCACAGATTAACGAACATTTACCTGCATCTCATTGGTTTCACGTACGAGGTGTAGATAATCCCGCGGATATCGTCTCTCGTCCTGTAACACCAAAAAGTTTAGTTAATAATGATTTCTGGTTTCACGGTCCGCAGTGGCTCGCCGCTCCCGTCGTCTCCTGGCCTGTAAAAGAATATAAAATTAATAACAATGAAAATTCGGATACAGAAGAATCTAAAACTATATCGCTACCTACGCAAAATGTAAACGCAATAGAAAATACTTACTTTATCCACGATCTCGCCGAACGCTGCTCGTCTTGGTTGAAATTTATACGCGCGCTTGTATACGTACTTCGCTTTTCAAAAAAACTCGCCTCACGCGGTTCTATCACAGTAACCGATTTAGATCACGCTGAACAATACGCAATACGCTATTTGCAAAACAATGCATTTACTCAAGAGATTAACGCTATCAAAAATAATAGACTTTGTCCAAACAAGGCTATTCTAAAGCTCAACCCTTTTCTAGACGATCAAAACCTATTGAGAGTAGGCGGTCGTCTAACGCATTCTCAATTGAATTTTGACCAAAAGCATCCAATACTATTGCCCGCTAAAAATCGCATAGTTTCGCTCCTAGTTGACTACTATCACGCTTCAAATTTACACACAGGTCCCGCATTACTATTGGCGTTAATACGTCAAAAGTACTGGATTCTGTCCGCTAGAAATTTAATTCGACAACGTGTTCATAGTTGTAACTTATGTTTTAAACTCAAACCGCGTAGCACGAACCCATTAATGGGAGATCTTCCTTCTATTAGAGTCTCTCAAGTCAAAGCCTTTGTGCATACCGCTGTCGATTACGCTGGACCATTTTATATCACGCATATCCGCCATCGTGGTGTTAAAAGCCACAAAGCATATATTTGTTTGTTCGTATGTCTTACGACAAAAGCCCTTCACTTAGAGCTAGTTTCTGATCTAAGTACTGATTGCTTTCTTGATGCTTTCAAGCGCTTTATTTCCCGCAGAGGTCCAGTCTCTATATTATATAGCGATGGAGGCACCAACTTCATTGGCGCTAAACGCAAATTAAACGAAATCTATTCCAAAATACAGTCAACTGATTTCCAAAATGATTTGAGTCATTATCTTACTTTACATAGAGTCCAATTTAAAAATAGCCCTCCGTATGGACCGAATTTTAATGGTTTGAGCGAAGTTAATGTCAAATCTTGTAAAACCCATTTATTTAAAGCTATCGGCAGTCAAATTCTCACCTACGAGGAATTTAACACAATTTTAATACAAATTGAAGGTCTGTTAAATAGCCGGCCTATTTGTGTACTCTCGTCAGATCCTTCTGATCTGACCGCTCTTACTCCGAATCATTTCTTAAATGTAACTTCACTTAAATTTTTACCCGCTGAAAATATCGACTCTACACTCTCAGACAACAGACTCAACCGCTATCAACTTTTAAATAGAATAGTCCAGAGCTACTGGAAACGTTGGAGCATGGAATATTTAACTTCACTTCAACAACGCAATAAATGGAACACGCCTTCCAAACCTGTGAGTGTAGGGACTGTAGTTGTCGTCAAAGATGACAATGCTCATCCTATGTTTTGGCCCCTGGCTATTGTCTCAGAGGTTTATCCTGGCAAGGATAACATTACTCGTGTTGCTAAAATAAAAACCGTTTCTGGGACGTATATACGTCCACTAACTCGACTCTGTCCTCTGCCTACTCAATAGTTCCAAACTCTTTCATATTAGCTTAAGTTTATCAACCGCTTTAATATTAAATGTTATTTTCAGTTCTCAATGTAGAGGAAACCTCTAGGCCCCCCGAAGTTGGCTGCGCCAGTTTTATGTAATTTTAATTATATATTTATTTAGTTAATTTCATACTCTCACATCTTACTCGAACGCACTACATACATTAAAAAACACTGGCAACACGATCCTTTTTTCCTTTCCCCCCCCCCCGTACCTCAGGACAAGATGAAGAAGTTTTTAAAAACGAACTCTCAAAAAACAAGTGAATCGCGAGTGACGCTATAATTTTCTCTCTCACGCAAATGACTCTTTTAATTTTATAAATAACGCTAAAACCTGTGAAAAGTGATATCTGTGTGCACACATTAGGTTTAAATATTCGGACATAACGTATAAACTGTGTCAAGAAAGAAATCTTAGAAAAACTCAATTGCTGGAGTCAGGTCAGGTGTGTCCTGGATTAGAGGTACGTGTCCTGCCCCTCCAAACATGTTATATCCGTACTTACAAGAGGTCAGCGCAAAAAATTAGAGCAAAATCAATTCAATGATAAGGTATCAAATAACAACTCTCAGTTAGATCAACCGAGAGTTGTAGAGATACTTAAACTACCAACCGCTTACACAGAATTGGTATTTGCCGACGATGACATGTGGAATAGTGTTAAAAATAGAGTAACCGAAGAATGTACATTCTTTGCTTACGTTAAAGAAAATAATATGATATGCGTAAAACCAGTTACTCGATTGCAATGTACACGAGCTGTCTTGGCGAGAGAGCTGAGTTCATTTACGAATAAATTAAATATAGAATGTGTTTATATAATTAAAAAAGAAAGCAATAAAATAATCATTAAAGAGTTAGCTCAGTATATAAATAATGACACACACTGGACCGGTCCCAGGATATGTATAATGCAAGGCATTAAAAGAATTACTAGCAATGACACTAAACGCGTGATTATGAATGATTACCACATGTTACCAACCAGCGGGCATGTCGGTATAAAAAGAATGATAAAAAACATTCGTAAAAATTATTTCTGGCCAGGATTAGATAGAGATATTGAGAACTTCGTTCGAAAGTGTACTAAATGCCAACGTGAAAAGTACTTTAGAGATATAAAAGAGCCAATGGTAGTAACAGACGTAGGCGAGTCAGCTTTCGATAAAATATTTTTAGATTTAGTTGGACCCATAGCTAAGGATAGTTGTAATCATAATTATATTTTAACGTTAGAATGCGACTTAACAAAGTTCGTTGAAGCATATCCTGTTAAATCAAAGGATAGTGTGACCATAGCTCGAACGTTTGTTGAGAACTTCATATTACGATACGGATTGCCACGTAAAATAGTGACCGACCGAGGTACGGAATTCATTTCACAAGTAATGCAAGAAGTTTGTCAACTGTTACAAATAACACACTTAACTTCCACAGCGTATCACCACCAAACAATAGGCTCCCTTGAAAATACTCATAAACACTTAGCATCTTACTTAAGAATTCAGACAGACAATCAACCTGACAACTGGTGTACATGGTTACCCTACTGGTGTTTTGCTTACAACACAACAGTACATACGCATACAAAATATACCCCGTATGAGTTAGTCTTCGGAAAACAATGCAACTTGCCGCAAAATATTACTGCCAACCTTGACCCATTATATAATTTTTATGATTACCCTAAGGAACTTCGATACAGGTTACAAAAGTCGCAAATCGAAGCAAAGCAAAATTTGTTAAGCGCAAAATTACTTAGGAAAAATAGATACGATAAGGTAATTAAACCCATAGAATATAAGATTGGAGATTTAGTGTTGTTAAAAAATCAAAATAGAAGTAAGTTAGACCCATTATTTCTTGGACCATATAAAGTGGTTGCAATTGAAAACCCTAATATTGTAATAGATTATAAAGGGAAAAATGTAAAAGTTCATAAAAATAGAACAAGGTTTTTTGTGACTAAATAACAGATAATAATGTTGTCTTGGTTTCTTGTATTACGATACTAAGATTTATGTATAAATTTCCCAAAATAAAGCAAAACTTTAGTAAGGATTTAAAATGTAGTGGTATGGTTTATTATGTATCATGTGTTACTAAGTTATTACTTTTAAGGTAATACAAAAATAAAAATAATGTTTATAATTTTAATTTTTAAAAAATTTGATGTAAGATGTAGTGGTATTCCCTAAGGTCTAACCATAACCTAGCCTTTAAATACAAATGTAATAGGTAAGTCGATTCAGAATTAAACGTGAATCCAACGAAGACGGTTCTTTCTCTTATTTCTCTCCCACGCTCCGCCACAGTACGTCTTCAAAATGGCAGCTTCAAGTCTAAATATATGGCAACACTTTGACGTGTCGATGTAAATAATATATTCTTTAAATAAATAAACTATTGACGACCGGATAGCCTAGTGGTTACCCTGACTATGAAGCTTGAGGTCCCGGGTTCAAATCCCGGTCGGGGCAGATGTTTGTATGATGAATATGAATGTTTGTTCTCGGGTCTTGGTTGTTTAATATGTATATAAGTATGTATTTATCTATATAAGTATGTTTATCCGTTGTCTAGTACCCATAGTACAGGCTTTGCCTAATTTGGGACTAGGTCAATTGGTGTCAAATTGTCCCATGATATTTATTTATTTATTTATTGCAGTCTTAATCTTAAGCACACTGCCGTGATTCGTGCGTCCATTACACTGACATTAAAATGTCAAAGTGGACACTTAGGTCATTATTTCGACGAGACTGAACCATTTTAGATTTGTTTCTCACGAGAACTGTCAATTTCCGACTTATAACTTTCATCTTGGACTGAAAGGGGGTCTCGGTGCACCCGATGCCCCCTCTAGTCGCAAGTAAAATATCAAACTTACAAACTTCGTTTGGAACTGAAAGGGGCTTTCGATGCGGCCGAGCCCCCTCCAGTCGCAAGTAAAATTTCCGACTTATAACCTTCATCTTGGACTGGCAGGGGCTCTCGGTGCACCCGAAGCCCCCTCTAGTAGCAAGTAAAATTTCCGACTTATAACCTTCATCTTGGACTGAAAGGGGCTCTCGGTGCGCCCGAAGCCCTCTCGCAAATAAAATCCTACTTATAACCTTCGTTTGGGACTGAAAGGGGCTCTCGGTGCGCTCGAAACCCCCTCTAGCCGCAAGTAAATAACTTTCGTCTTGGACTGACAGGGGCTCTCGGTGCGCCCGGGGCCCTCTCAAGTCGCTAGTTACCTGTCCGAGATGTCGGTGCGTAGCGACGTTGCGTCCCGAAGCGAAGCGTCGTGCCGATAGCCGTAGTACCTAGGAACAGTGCGCTACAGACACCCGCCACACTACCCTACAGGACCTAACCTTGCACCCTAGGTTTCGAGTCGGCGGGGTAATTACCCCCAAAACGGGGTAAACCTGAATTTTATGTCGACTAACCAGCAAGTTGACGTGATAGGTAAAAAATCATACTTCGTAAAAGAGTATAACGATATTGATTTCAGGCATTGACTTACGATTAAGTATATTTATATTTTCTGCACCACTATGTAAAATATTGTTTTATTCAATTTCATTAGATTTGTTATTATTGCTTTTGTTTTTGTGACATTTTCACTATTTGTACATTTATTCCCAAGCGACACTTAGAAAAATTATAAAGTTTTCGTCATTTTTATTTTACCGTATCTCGAATTATTTTTTATTGTATTCCAATTTAACTTGACAATCTGTTTGTGAATTCTTTATATTTTTGTCATTCAAAATTTAATACAATAAATTAATCTAATCTAATGTACTGTTTTTTAAGGTTAGGAGGAAATGAAACGTAATTTCTTATTTGATGCTTCGAAATATTTTATTTCTGATTAAAAAGCCAAATATTTATAGTAACTTAAATAAAGATAACAACCTTTTTCTACAAAAACGATATCATTTTCTCTGCAAAAGCTTAAAATTTAAGCGAGCTTCTACGCGTACTAATTACGATGTTTCCATAGAATTTTGCTATATCACTAAATGCTCCTATAAACTCTATCTATACTGTTCAAAACTTAAAATAAAGCTGTAAATAGAACCGTTCCTAAATCGAAAAACCAAAGCGTTGGCTAACCTCCCCAGCGTAGAACAGTCAACAGCAAAAGTTGCTATGCAACCGACGCGTTCACAATGAACTAAACACGGCTCTATTGTTATAGACATAAGAGCTTGTGCAGATCATTGCGACCGCTTCGGTTGCTTAGCAACTTCTACTGCTGTCTATGCAAATGCGTGTTCGACATTATGGTGCGAGTGCAAGCGGCTATGAACCTTGTCCAGTGATGGTATGGCGGGAAATGCAATGAAGGCTATTTCACCAACTTCAGAAATGTCAGTTTGCAATGACAATTCGGTGTCAACTGCTGACTTGAAGAGCTTTTGTTTTAGCGCGCTTCATACGGATAATGAAATGCAGATCGAATTGCCATTGTGAACTGGCAATTGTGTCGTTGGTGAAATAGGGGCATGTACGGTCATCAGCAGAAGTAGCTAAGCAACCGAAGCGGTCACAATGATCTGCACAAGCTCTTATGTCTATAACAATAAAGCCGTGCTTGGATCATTGTGAACGCTTCGGCTGCTTAGCTACTTCTGCTGCTGACTGTATTTAAATTGTCAAACTATTAACGCTAAAAAATGAATACGATTGCAAATTCGATTTAGGGTGTTACCACGCCAATCGTTCGATCATCGACCTATTAGTGTGGTAGCTTTGGCTGATCGACGGATATGCAGTCAAGGAATTATATTTCCAACCCACCTAAGGTTTAATATCGTATAGCAATCTGTCACCATAAGAGCTAGATAGAACACGACGTTGCTTTGCCATGTCGCGTTTACGTTGACATTTTCGACCTTAATGCATAGGGAATGTCTATAAACATTTCAACGAAATGGGTACGGAATTAAATTCCTTGACTGTACTAATCTATCGATGCTGATCGACCGACGTCGATCAATTGGTGTGATCTAGTAGAAACAACTTCAGTATGACGGTTTGTTTGCATAGTTAGCAAGTTCCATAGAATGACACTATAGTGTGCTATAGTGTGTAGTGTTTGTTTGTGTGCGTTGTAATCACGTGTGTGTAGTGTGAAGCGTTTGATTATGTGCGTTGTAATCACGTGTCTTTTGTGTGTAGTGTTTGTTTGTGTGCGTTGTAATCACGTGTTTGTAGTGTGTAGTGTTTGTTTGTGTGCGATGTAGTCGCGTGTCTGTGTGTGAAGCTTTTGTTTGTGTGTGTTGTACTCACGTGTCTGTGCCCTTGAGCCCGTTGGCGCTGGAGCGTCCAGAGTGTACGCTGCCTCGCTCTTCGATGCGTCCGTCGTACATCAACGACCCGTAACCTGGTGAACCAAGGTCACACATTCAGACCTTGAATTATCTATCATAATGTTAAGTTGCAGACAGAGGCCAGACCAAGTAAGCTTTCTTGTGGCTCGACGCTCTTAATCGCTATCGCACACAAGTGAAAAAAATCGTCGAGCCCCGCTAACTATAAAGATATGGAAGCATAACGCCTATATATAGGCGCACGAAAATATGACTCTATAACACGCACAACTACGACGCACTAACTAGGCTACGAGTTTGTACCCTAGAAAATCATACTTTTATTGAGTGACCGAGGAGACGTCGCCATGGCATCGAGCAACACTTACACCCACATAATACTTGACCAAGGAAGTCTTGAAGTCAACAGCAGAAGTAGCTAAGCAATCGAAGCGGCCACAATGATCTGCACAAGCTCTTACGTCTATAACAACAGAGGGTGTCGGTTGCTTAGATACTGTTGCTGATTATACCCCCAAGGTAACGAGAGGTATCGCGAGTCAAGAATCCTCTAGGATCGCTATAGTCGGCCCGGGGAACCTTGAGCCCTATGACAGTTCATGTTAGTGATGGATCGTGTCGATGTAACTTAACTTTTTTATAGGCAAAGGCTTGCGTTCAACCACGTTGGTGAATATGTTTTTAAATGGTACATGGATTTTGTATAAATTGAACTGGGTTGTTTGATGTTATTACAATTTTACATTATTGAAATTGATAATGATGCGACTTGATCAACCATATTAACAGTTGGCCAGCTTGTGGGGTTTGCTTGTATTTAAACGACTCGACCACGCAGGTGTTGCCATACATTCTTGGTGGATGGGTATTTATTAAGCTGAATTTTTTTTATTTCTGTTTTCGTTTTTTGTTATTATTATTATTTTTGATAATCAGTTCACGTCTGCCTCTGACGTTCGTGTCGTCGCGGCATCTTAGTTTTAAGGCTTGGTTTTTAGGTGAAAGGGTCACACGGAAAACCAGCGCTACGGCTTGCCGCAGCATCATGCTGAGGGTGACCCTTTTAGTGATATTCGGCACATATTTTTAATCGTCAGTTTCTAAGCTGTCTTTGTTAGTTAATAGTGTTTGCATTGTCTGGTTATTGTTGATTATTGATTTGTTTTTAACTGTATGAGTATGTGTCGAATTAGTTTCTAATAAATACATGTTTCTTTCTTTCTTTCTAAATACATAATCTGCATTTCTAATGTTTGTTATGTTGTTGTTGTAATGATTTAAGTTTTTTGGCATAGATTAAGTAAGTAAAACGAAAGTTTTCCAAAAATAAAAATGCACCCATTTAATTTTCTTATCATAATTATTTACCCGGTAAACACGCATTCGTTATGGGAACCGAAATGATTATAAATCGAACACGGAAAGTGTTATGTTAACGTATTTTGTACACTCGTTTCCATTATGGACATTTATTCATTGATACTTTTCCGCACTAGTCGATATCTTCAAAACGAAGTAAGTTTTGCAGGACGTAAACGTAAAGTCTGATTGAGGTAATTTCTTGTAAATGTTAAGACTTGTTATAATTCCAACGGAATATCATTGTAATGGCATATATCTACCTAAAATTAATAAATTGCATTTTAGACGCCTCCAATTCGATTCTAATGTAACGGTTACGCCACTACAAGGTTGTGTCGTGGGAATAACTGCCAGTGTCATAGGTCATAGGGATCAAGGTTCCCCGGGCCGACTACAGCGTCGGAACAAGTGAGGTATATCTGTCAGTAGGAGACGTCGCCATGGCAACGATCAACACTTCAAAGTTGATTGACCCAGGTGCGCACTGACCGTCCAGCGCGGTGATCTTGCTGGCAGCTGCGAGGTACTCGGGCGGCGGCGGCGGCGGCGCCTGCCCAGCCATTATCTGCTTGTAGATCTCCATGTACCGCTGCGGGTTGGTCATGCGCAGGTGCTCGTAGTACTGGTAATGTTGCCGCTGGAGCGCGTACGGGTCTGCGTACACGCCGGCGTACCCTGGGGAGACTGAGCGACATTGCCATACCAAACCGAAACTGAGGGTGAAGCCTTATTGTCTAGAATCTGGCTACTGAAAGTTGACCTAGCAAAAGGGCGGCCATTTTGAATTTTTTTGAGTTGACAACAGTTTGTATAGATGATTTGTAGCTTTGATACTTTCACGTTACCACTTTCACTCTAGTAGTAGTTCATATTTCATAATAAATCATATTACTTGTCAGATCTCATAGTTTTTATACATTATGTCACTAGATAAATATACAGAGCAGGTAACTAAAATAAGTGTACTAGTTTCTATTAAACTACCTTGAGTGATTCCGGTTCATTCCAACCAAATATCATAATGGCCTTTTCCATATTTTACTAAATCACAGATTGTCTTAGTTCCAAATTGCCTAAATTCTCAAATTGACTTATTTTCAATACAATAAAATGTCGTAATAACATTTACACATTACATCCGATATCCAAAATGTATAGTTGGTAAAATGAACAATAACTTCAAACACCGTATTAATATTAAGACTGAAAGTGATAATGCATTAGTTTCATAATTACCAAAATTCAAAAATGCCTTTTGTTGACAGGCCCAAAAATCAAAATGACACTCAAATTCAAATTCAAAATTTTATTCAGCAAATAGGCAGTTGAATGCTCTTTTACACGTCATTTTTTTGAGTCTACCAGCGCTTTCGGAAAGACCATGATTGCCAAGAAGAATGCGCCGCAAGAAACTTGGCACAAAGTCATTTTTTCTAAAAACAAGTTACATTAGCTCTTACAATACGTAACCACAGACAAATTACACAAAGAAACCTCACTCTGTCATTAAAAGATTAAGAGAGAGAGAAAAAACCGCATTTTAGAAACAAGTGTAAAAAGTAATTATTAGAACAGGAAAACCAGAACACTTTACTTTACTGGCACGTTTTAATTGAGCTGGAGATGTATAGGGTCTCCAGGTCAAATATCTGTGAAAATTTAAATTACAAAGGTATTACACTGTCTCATAATACCTAAATGACACTATAGTGTATAATATGGTTACAAAACTAAACATTCCCACAAAAACGTACAAATGTGGAGCCACAAAGGCCGGCGCTCACCTTCATAGTAGGCGTCGGGTCGGTGCCGGCGGCGGCGGTCCCGATCGCGACCCCGGTCGCGCCGCCGCGGGTCGGACGACGGGTGCGAGTCGGTGAGCTCGTCGTCCGTCGGGCCGCGGTCGTCGCGGGACTCCGCGCGGGACGGGGACGCGTACGGGTCGCCTGGAATAACCGGAGACGGTGAGCCGTGGCGCAGCCGGCATGGGTGACACCCGGTGCTGATATTGTAGAGGTGTCACCTCAATAATAAATTAAAAAATATATGAATATCATGGGACAATTGACACCAATTAACCTAGTCCCAAACTAGGCAAAGCCTGTACTAATGAGTACTAGAAAACGGATAAACATAGTTAGATAAATACATCCTAACTAATATTATAAATGCGAAAGTAACTCTGTGTCTCTGTCTGTTTGTTACTTCTTCATGGTAAAACCGCTGCACCAATCTAGATGAAATTTGGTAAAAAGATAGTTTAAATGTTGAGGAATAACATAGGCTACTTTTTATTCGATTGGATAGCGATAACTAAACTCTACGCGGACGAAGTCGCGGGCAACAGCTAGTAATACTTAAATATATATTAAACATCCAAGACCCGAGAACAAACATTCGTATTCATCACACAAACATCTGCCCCGACCGGGGATCGAACCCGGAACCACAAGCTTCATAGTCAGGGTCGCTAACCACTAGGCCATCCGGTCGTCAGTCGTAATCAATCAAAACTGCAACAACCCACCTTTCTTCTATCCCTTTTCCTCATTAAAGGCCGGCAACGGACTAGTGACTATCTTGGGGTTGCTGATTCTCATGGGTGGCAGTGATCGCTTACCATCACGGTACGGTGGAGGTTCGAGGGTCGAGCACGACTTTACGAATGCTGCGTAACGTAAAGTCGAATAGTAAACGTTGTCGAGTTTGTATGACGTTTGGAACAGCGCCCGCCCGTGAGCGTATTTGGAACTAAAATTTAGTAAGAGGTTTCTTGATCTCGACACGATAACCGTAACGTTACGCAGCTTTCGTAAAGTCGTGCTGGGTTCGAATCCCAGTTCGACAAATTATTTTTCTGCTCTTTCTGCATATTTACGTTTCAGCTCGAAATTGGAATAACAAAGTTAATAACAGTTTTTTTTTGTTAAGATCGTTGATATGATGATTAAGGTAAATCATCAACCATCATTTTCTTTACATTTTAATTACTATAATATTCCATCTCAAAGAGTTACTTAGATAACTTATCGCTTCATCGAGGACTCGTGACCATCGTGAACGTCGAGATAATAAAAAAAAAAAGATCATGATCAAGTCCCGAACCGTTATTCGTGCGAAAATTTAAAAGAATACAATAAAAACAAAAAACCGACTGCAAAAACCATTAACTAAACAGAGAAAAACTAGCTCATTATAAGTAGTTTATACATTATAGCTTGAATATTATTTGGAGTGCAGGCGGGGGCATGTTACAGCTGTTTCGTCATTTTTGTTTGCCCCCGCCTGCACTCCTTATAATATTCAAGCTATAATGTATAATCTACTTATAATGAGCTAGTTTTTCTCTGTTTAGTTAATGGATTTTGCAGACGGGTTTTTTGTTTTTACTAAATAATTTTGTTTTATTTAAAGCTTTTTAGCCATATAAACTGAAAATGTTTGCGAACCAACTTTAAACAGTTATAGATCCTAAACAGTCACTCTAAATAAAAAAATGATTAAAGAAACCTAAAGTTGATTTTCAAATACCTTATACCCCACTTGATATAGTTTGTCGACTTTTTTCACAACATGGCGTCTGATGGTAGCCATAATGGATTTAAATTACTGTCATGTCTTTAGTGACACTCGCAAGATTAATATGAATCGATTGACGTAAGAATCATTAAAATCGGCAAACGCGTTCGGCCTCTAGAGTGCCACAAAGGAACATACATATATATATATAGGCTGTTTAACACATTACCCTCTTTTGCGTTTCGCAGTCGGGTAAAAAGACTGTATATTTTCTCACATACAGTCGAAAGTCACAATGTAATACTTGTCATAATTTATCACTAGTCGTAACTCTTTTTTTTTTCTGAAACTAATAATTGTTCAGGATTATTATAAAATAAACCTAACCTCTACACAATGATCATTACAAAATTCCTGAATTTTTTACGGTTTCAGAGAAAAAAAGAGTTATGACTAGTGATGGATTATGACAAACATTACATTATGACTAAAATTTTTCGACGAAACAAATGGACCCCATGAAAAAGTATGAATCATATTTCGTGCACTGCCACAAAAACTAAGGATAACTATAATATACAATGGACGATGTGTATGCGTGTTATATTAATGATAACAACAAATAAATAAGACGAAAAAACGTTAATTAAAACGCTTACAATCGGAAGCCTCTTGTGTTCTTCTTTTAATGCCAAAAACCTCGAAGAAAGCTCTGTAACACTTGTCTCTAATGCTGATTGTATGTGCTATTTGCCAAGACAATCGACTATGTTATGCCCATCCAATATTGGCATCGTATAAACACCTTCTAGTGTAATTTTCGACCGGATCACAAGACCTACTTTCCCGAAATTGGCACTTTCTCTAAGGGTGCACTTTCCCCGAAACGTACACTATCTCAAGTAGGGCACTTTCCCGTTATGTGCACATTACCATACGTGCACTTGCCCAAGTGCAGTTTCCCATAAAGTAGATACAATTCCACAAAATGTACACTTGCCAAAATGTCATCTTTACCCACTGACTTACCAACACCATGGACTACGGGTTAGCGCTTGAAAACGTCCGAATCAAAAGACCACTAATCGAGCATCAGCCAGTCTTAGTTTGGTCGAACGACAGCGCTATGACGTCTGGCTGTCATCGGAAAATGCCGTGTTGTACTGGGACACATTTTTCGTAAATTTTGTACTAGACCCAAAGTCCATGGTGTTAGTAAGTCAATGTCTTCACCACAAAGTTCATAAAAATCTGTGTAGGTAAGTAGAATATCTAACCAGCATTCGTGTGCATTATCGCTCCGTGTGTGACACGGCCATTTACATCTACACTAATATTATAAAGAGGAAAGATTTGTACCTATTTTTGTATGTTTGTAATGAATAGGCTCAAAAAATACTGGGCCGATTTAAAAAATTCTTTCACCAATAGAATACTACATTCTTCCAATTTGACATAGGCTACATTTCATTTTGAAAAAAATTAGGGATCCTTGGTAAAATTTGAACAATGTAACCGAAGGTGTAGAAAAATGAGTCTTAAAATGTCTTTCGTCGAATGCGCTGCCGAAACTATTAGCGATAGAACAAAATAATGTACAACAATATTGAAGAACATCATAATGTCTACAAAAAACTCCGCGGTAGCATATGTCCAACTATTGTAGTTATGTCACTACAACAACTTTTTTCATTTTATAATTGTCTACCCCGTGCGAAGCCGGGACGGGGTGCTAGTAATATATAAAAAGAAAGACTTTGAAAGCGTGCACCTTCTAGGAAAATACACAACTTGAGCAAATGCATTTTTTTTTTAAATACACTATAAATGAGAAAATGTACTTTTTGGGAAAGTGTACCGATTGGGGCGTGGACTTTTTGAGATAGTGCACCATCCGAGAGTGATTCTTTTAAAGAAGCACGCACCTTTACATAAAGTGCTGTGCACATTTTAACCCTTATTTTGACAATGTACCAACATCACGACGAACATAGACAGTGCATAGCACAAACGTCATCTATATTTTTTTCTGCTGTTCAAAATTATGTCATAAATCAAAGTAGCTAACTAAATGTCAAATATCATTAACAATAGAAGTTTACTTAAAACATTTTTGTTTTTTTTTTTTATATTTATTTATTTATAGCAGTCTTTTTGTACTTTTATTTTATTAAACATTTTTAGTAGATACAAAATCAGAAGAGACCGGAATTCAGGATTTATCTTTTACGTTCTGCCAAATAAATGGTTAAAGCGTGTTTTACTGCCTTACCCTGTTCCTGAACGCTGAATACATAGGATAGAATACGCTGAGTAGGAGAGGGCTCCTACTGCACATGTAGCACGGCGCGCCATTTTAGCGCTTGTCCCGCACGTGAAGCAGTGAAGGACGCACTGAGCGACAAGCGACAAAATGGCGCGCCGTGCTAGCCACCCTGGGTATAGGTCGACAAACGAGAAGGCAGCCCGCGTGCTAGCCCCCGGATGTTAATTCAACAAGCGACCATGCAAAGTCACACGCACAACCGTTGTACCTTTCGCTCTAGACGAGCTTCGAACGTCGCCCGAGAACGTGACGACTGGAAAAATAAAGTTTTCTGTTAAAAGAAATTAACACAGCTTTCTTCGCAGACTGTACCTTCTGTTGACTGCACATGTATTATCAATCCAACTTCTCTATCCATGCCAAATTTCAAGCCGATGCCATTAACTGATAGAGTTCCCTCGTGCGGAGACGATCCTGGCCGCACCACCAGGACTTCACTACCAGATTATTGTATTGCCACCAGACTTACATAAGTACGCCACATTTCGTCTCAATCGGTTGAGGATAACTGCTTCAAAATTCTACATACACTACATTGAAATCTAAATAAAAGCTTATTAAAAATATATTTAAAAACTTAAAAATGATCACACCCTCTGGACACCAAATGTCAGGGCGAACGTTTCCGAAACGCATGTGCTCATTTGCACCTATAAATCTCATTAGCCACCAATCGCGGCTCACTTTCGACCAGATGACAAGCGAGATGACAAGCTATGAACCAATCGCGACGCACTCCCCCGGCCCGCTCGCCGCGGCTTTTTTCGTAATGACTTTCCAAATAAATTATAGAAGATGCGGTGTCCAGAGGGTGGTGGGTCCGAGCAAGGCAACGATGCTCGCGGGAAGAAAAGACAATTTTAAAAGTCATTACCTCAATGGGGAAGTGTATCTTTTTGTATTTTCTTTTCCGATATGTTACTTTTACGGATTTTCCGTTAAAATGAATTATTAACAAGGATTGGCCAAACGCTCGGCATTTTCAAAACATAACCCTGTTCCGTACAGCAGGGACTTCCTTGTATTGTTAATAAAATATATTATTAGGTATTTTATCTACACATATCATAAGTCCTCTATAATGCGTTCAGAAACCGTAGAAAATGACCAGCATTGCAGTACGACGACGCCTTCGCCGCCAACCACCACGACCAGCAGTAAAGTAATAGTCATTACGACATCGAATTCGATATCGTAATGACTTTTCGATATCGAATTCGATGTTTCAAATTTGAAAACCAACGTAATTTATAATCATAGTGAAATAAAACGGATCACTCACGTATATAAGTCGAGTTCAGTCCGACATGTATAAATAATAATGTGATATTATTATTTTTTACAATAAAAAAAAACAGATTACGAAACGTCAGCTCGGTATGTTTGTCTATGATTAAAAAAAAAACAGTCAAATTCGTGACAGGTATGGGTATGATAATATGCCTTCGGCTTCTGAACCCATCTTAGAGTACTTATAATATGTGTGTAGATAAAGTAATGTATGCAACTCCACATAATTAGGCCTTAAAACACTCGTGTGATCCTATTACGAAACTCAGCTTCGCCTCGTTTCATAAAAACACACTCGTGTCTTAAGGACCCTCATTATGTAGCAGTTGCATAAACTACTATTAACCGACTGAACAAGGAGGGTTATGTTTTTTGAGCGTATCTATGTGTAATTCTTTGGCACTAAGGTGTCATTAGATTAGTCGCAGTTGTGGGAGGATTTTCTGTTTTTAATTTTTGTTGTAATTGTTTTTACTATTATAGATTTTTATAGAATATTACATATTTTATCTAAATCGCCAGTAGTAAACAAAGTCATTGAAATCAAGCATGAGTATGTATTTATCTGATGTGATGATGTTTGGTATAAGAGGTAATTTATTAATAAATGGGTTTAAGCTACATTTCCCAGATATCATCATCATCATCAGCCTATTTACGTCCCACTGCTGGGCATAGGCCTCCTCTCAGAATGAGAGAGTTTGGGCTATAGTTCCCACGCGGGCCCAGTGCGGATTGGGAACTTCACACACACCATTGAATTGCTTCGCAGGTGTGTGCAAGGTTTCCTCACGATGTTTTCCTTCACCGAAAAGCTCATGATAAATTACAAACGTAATTTCGCACATAAATTCAGAAAAATTCAGAGGTGCGAGCCGTAGTTTGAACCCTCGACCCTCTGCTTCAGAGGCGATAGGTCAAACCACTAGGCTATCACGGCTTGCCAGATATAGTATTGTGTAAACGTGTTAATAAATAAATAATATAAAGTATAATATCGTAACATCATAACCAATCACAAGGAAGTTTCTGCTGTTCGGAACACGGTTATATGGTTATGTTTTGAAAAGGCTTAGCCTCATGAAATGAAAACGCACTTTCCTGAAATGTGGACTTTCTCTAAACGTGTACTTGTTTAGAAGGATCACTTTCCAGAGAGGTGCGCTATCTCAAAAAGTGCACATCCCAATTGGTACACTTTCTCAGATAGAACACATGGTCCAGTTTCCCAGAAGCTACACTTTTTCAAAAGAGCCGTTCCAAATCCGACATCAAAATTGGAAAACTTAGGTAGCATTCTTAATTTAGTTGGGATAGGACTTCAGCGAAGAAGTGTTAAATCAGATTAAGTTATAAGAAGTGTAAGGCAGTCACAATAAAGGTTGCATGATCACTGTTGATCAAACCCTTTAATAATAATAAAGAGAAAAAAAAAAAAAACTTAATTTAGCATTTTGGGAAAGTATGCGTTTTGAGAAAATAATTATACATTTCGGGAAGTGTGAGCTTTGGTAAAGTGTACTATTCTTAACATGCATTTAATGGGAAAATGCAATAATTGGGCAAGTGTACGCTTTGGGAGTGCACATGTTGCGGATTGTGCATTTTGCATTGAACAATTAGCGAAATGTGTATTTTTCTTTTTACACATCTTGCGATATGTGCTTTCAGCGTAAGTGCATTTTGCGTGCGTACATTTCGTGTATACGTTTGTCATGATGTAGATTTTGCGTATGTACATTTAACTGTTTGCATATATGTATATTATCAACCGAAGCGTAATCAAGAACGTGCCAATCTTAGATCGCAGCAGAACGCTAATGTCAAACAGATGCAAGCTTTATCAGTAAAAATTGTGATAAAACCATAAATACGTAACATCGAAACGTGTTTATCTGTGTTTCGGCACTATCAGCTAAACTAAACTATTTAGATGTAGACCTATTTTCTAGATAATGTCGAATTGTTAATAACATGTTTGTATGTACACTTGCAGATAACATTATAAGAGTTTTCTTCTTTTGAATGAGGCTATCTTCTATACCTATAAAACAGTACCGTGACTGACTGACAGACAACGCACAGCCTAAACCACCGAACCTAGAGACTTAAAACTTGGCAAACATACACATTGAGTATCCTAGAGGTGCACTAAGGAGGGATTTTTCGAAATTCCCACGGGATAGGGAACCAACTAGCTTTGCCCCCGTGAAATATTTCAAAATGTTCTAATTCCCTCACCCGTGGGAATTTCGAAAAACCCCTTCTTAGTGCACCTCTGCAGCCGTGATAGCCTAGTGGTTTGACCTATGGCCTCTCAAGCAGAGTGTCGTGGGTTCAAATCCCGGCTCGCACCTCTGAGTATATGTGCGGAGTTACATTTGTAATTTATCATGAGCTTTTCGGTGAAGGAAACCATCGCGGGGAAACCTGCACACACCTGCGAAGCAATTCAATGATGTGTGTGAAGTTCCCAATTTGCACTGGGCCCGCGTGGGAACTATAGCCCAAGCCCTCTCATTCTGAGAGGCTTGTGCCCAGCAGTGGGACGCAAAAAAGGCTGGCGATGATGATGATGAGGGAACTTGCCCATTTTGAAATATTACACGGGGCCAAAGCCGCGGGGCATAAGCTAGTGGCTAAATAAATAAGTGTCACTGACCTCGTCTCCCGTCCTCTCTCCTGAGGCTGCCATACTTCCTGCCGGGGTCTATGTCTCGGTATCGGCCATAGCGCCGGCGCTCGTCGTCCTCGTACCGGCGCTCGGTGCCGTGCCGGCGGCGGTCGTCCGGCCGCCGGTACTCGTCCGGCCGGGGCGGCTTGCCGTACGAGCCTTCGCGGTACCGTCTGGCGGGAGAAACGGATTGTTTTAAGGCCATGCAATGATATTAAAAGTAGAGATGGGCATTTTCAAAAAACTCTTGTGTGCACTTACCCTTTTTTTTCCAAAAACGCCCTAAATTTTTCCATAGAAAATTTATTTGTCAGTTTTGTGACGGTCTATATAAAACGTACATGTAAAAACGCGTCACAAAACTGACAAAAAAATGCGGGACACTTTTTTTTATTATTTAAATGGATACTCCTCGTGATTCTGAGCAGAAATAATCCAAAATTTGTTAGGTTATTCAAAAAAAGTTAAGGGTACACAGTTTTCTGAAAATGCCCGGATACGTCATATGCTCACAACTCTCTTCTCTCTTGTCTTACTCGGCAATCCTGCCGCTAAGCAGCAGTGTTTGCACTGTTGTGTTCCGGTGTGGAGAGTAAGACAGCCGGTGTAATTACGGGCACAAGAGGCATATCATCTTAGCTCTCTGGGTTGGCAACGCATCTGCAAAGCCTCCGGGGTTGCGGGTGTCTATGGGCAGTGATGATCGCTTACCACCAGGCGACCCACTTGCTCGTTTGCCTTCCTTGTAATATAAAAATAATAATTGTAAAGTTGGTGAAATAGAGGCCGGGCCGTAAGCCGTATAGTTTAACAATTACCTGCGGTAGACATAATGAAAATGGGATGTTGACCGCGATTACCTTATAGATTTGATGGGCTCCCGATGTTTGCCCGTGATCATGATGCATGCAATTGCATCGAAATATCGGGAGCTCATCAAACCTATAAGGTAATCGCGGTCAATATCCCGTTTTCTTTAACCGCGAATCATTTAAAATTACCTGCGGTCTCTCTCCCGGTCGCTGTAGTAGTCCGTATCTTCGGTCTCGTAGCGGCGGCTGCGCGCCCCCCGTCGCTTGCGCGAGTCGGGGCTCTCCCCGCGCTCCCGCCGCCCCCGCCGCTCCCCCTCGTACCCCCGCGAGTCCCGCGAGTACCTCCCGTCGCGGTCCCTCTCCTTATCCCGCGAAGACTTGTGCTTGTCCCTGTCCCTCCTGGGGGAGGACTTGTACCTGTCCCGCTCGGACTCGTCCCCGGACGTGCCGCGGTTTATCGACTGCCTCCTAGAGCTGTTGACCGGGTCGTTTTCGGAGAGGTCCGTCTTGCGATCGGCGGCGGCGTCCGAAACGCTCATGTCAGCGCCGTCTACCGCTTGCTCCCTCGTAAGGGTCATGTCCGCGGGCGCGATCGCGCTCAGATCTTGGAGGTTCTCGCCTTCCATCATGACCTCTCGCTGCTGTTCTTCAGGAGGGCCGTTGTAGTCTGCGGACACGTCATTGGCGCTCCCGCGGGCGTTCCCGAAGGGGTTTCGCGGCGTAGTCTCGGTGTAGTCGGACCCGTCGACGTTCTGCTCTCTGATATCCGTCGGGCCAGCGTTGGGGTAGTCGTGGTCTACCCCCGTGACTACCCTGTTCCCGGGTTGGTACTGCGAGTACTCGTCGTTGCTCGGTTCCCCGGGTACCATCCTATCCAGGCCAATGGGCCTTCTTTCGGGCCTGTTCTGCGCCGGCTGGGAGTAGTTGCTAGGCGTCTGCTGGCCGTCAGCTTGCCTGTACGGTCTGGAGTTGTCCTCGGTCGGCTGTCCGTCTATATGCCTGTCCATGTAGTTGTCGTTCTGGTTGTAGGCGTTGTCCGCCTCGGTAGGCTGTCCGGGGACCATGCGCGCGAGCCCGGGCGGCGGCTCGTCAGCTCCCGCCTGAGCGTACCCCGGCTCCTGCTGTCCCACTACCATCCGCCGTAGCCCCGGCGGCGGCGGCATCGTCCTGCTAAAATCTGTGTTCTCCCCGTAGTCCCCGGTGGAGAGATGCGCCGTCTGCAAGTACTCGTTCCTGTCGTTCTGCGGCGCTACTTCCATATTGTCTGGGACCTGTTGTGCCACCGGAACAGGCCGGAACGGCACTTGCGGCTGGTCCGGCCGCTCGGAGTTGTCAGGCGTCGTTTCGAGGTTAGCGCCGAAGCCGGCCGGCGGCCGGTGCTGCACTTTGCTCACGGCAGCCGGCGACGTCAGTCCGGTCATCGGGAACGGCTGGTTGGGTGTGGTTTTGCTGGGAGTGCTCTTGTGGGAGTAGGAGGGTGAGTTCTTGAAGGGGTTCTGGTTCGACGGAGGATAGTTGGCGGGCGGCTGCGGCGACGGCGACCGCTCGCCGCTCGCGCTGGGCGCTCGCTCTTGTAGCGGCTCCTCGTTGACGATGCTTATTTCTTGCATAGAAGAAGCGAGCTCGTCGTGGCTGTTCCGGCTGCCGCGGCGCGCCATCAGCTGCACCTCGTCAGCCGTGGGCGTGGGCCAGTCGATCGGCGGCGGCGGATCCTCGTGGGAGAAGCTGAACCCCGCCGTTTCTGTGGCGACCCCGGGGCTGCTTTTCGTCGAGTTCCTCGATTGGGTATCGCTTCGGAACGTGCTCTCTGAATGCGGCAAGCCCTCGCTGGACTCCTGGGACATCTGGGACTCTATGGACCACTGCGGGGTGAGGTTGTCAGCGTGGAAGCGCTTCCCCAGGCCCAAGTTCGGAGCGTGTTCTTTCACTGTATCCCTGTCGCTGAGTTTGACTTCTTCGACTTGAGGCGGGCGGGCCACCGGCTCCGGTTGGTTGTTCTCAGCTGGAGAAGAGTTCTCAGCTTCCTTCTTCTCCATGGACCAATTCCACGTATCAGTAGAAGCGAAGCTCTCCTCGATGACGTTAGCGTTGTTGAAGGGCTGCGGGGCGGCGTTCTGTGCCGCGAGCTGAGCTTGCTTGGCGGACTCCTCCCAGCCCCAATCCCAGTTGTCCCAGTTGTCAGGGTTCTGGCCAGGGTTGGGCGGCTGGGTGTAGTACTGGGGGTAGCCTGGCTGCGCGTACCCCTGGTAGGTTTGGTTGTACTGCTGGTAGTGCTGGTTCGCGCTGGGCGCGTACTCCTGCTGGTAAGGAGGGTAGTTAGGCTTGAGCTGTTGCGGCTGCTGCTGGGGCCACGCCGGCGGCGCCGCGCCCGCGTAATTCGGATGCATACTCTGTTGCTGCTGATTGTTGAATTGCTGTAAAAATTAAGATGCTTGTATAGTCAGCGGCAAAAGTAGCTAAGCAACCGACGCGTTCACAATGATCTAAGCACGGCTCTATTGTTATAGACATAAGAGCTTGTGCAGATCATTGTGACTGCTTCGATTGCTTAGCTATTTCCGCTGCTGACTGTACATAGGCAAGACATTTTAGATGGGAACAAAAAAGTATTTTGAGAATGTTTGATTTCGCTTCTGTTTAGTCATTGAAAGAAATATTTATTTGCTAAGAACATGTACTTATAAAGATGTTATTTTAGCATTTGTAACAGTATCAGAATGCAAATTATAATTAAAAAAAACCCCGACATTGTCATTTCAAAGTTCAATTCAAAAACGGGTGAACCAATTTTAATGAAGCTTACCTAAGAACCATCTTGATTAAACTAGCTTTCGATTAAAGGAAACCGCATCGAAATTGGTCCATCAGTTTGGGAGATATGATGCCACAGACAGATACACAAGTTAAAAATTACAACACCCTTCTTTTTCGTCGGGGGTTAAAAATACATCTAGTGGAATGTTACGCACAGCATGACAAGAAAGCAGTGATAGCCTAGTGGTTTAACCATAGCCGCTTAAGCAGAGTGTTGTGGATTCGCCTCAGCTCACACCTCTAAATTTTTCAGAATTTATGTTAAGGAAAACACTGTGGGAAAACCTGAACACAAATTGCGAAGCATTCATTAGTGTGAGTGAAGTTTCAAATCCGCACCGGGCCCGCGTGAGGACCATAGCCCAAGCCGGACGTGAATAAAGGCTGATGATGATGATGACACATGACAAAAAAACTGTTTTGCTTTGAAATAGAACATCTTACTTTCTTCAAGCTAAACGGGTCAGTATAGAGATGTGAAATTTGTTGCTAGAAAATTAGGAATCATGGTATCTTATTTTAGAAATAGCAAATAAAGCATTTATCGTAACTTAGAACACTCAAACGAAACCGGGCCCTTAGGTAGGACCCACACCATCAAATGCAAACCATAAAAAGTTCAATATTTCAAAAACTAGTGAACCGATTTTAATGAAACTTCACTAAGAACCATCTCGATTAAACTAGCTTTCTATTAAAAAAACCGTATCGAAATCAATCCGTCCATTACATGCCACAGACAGATACACAGATACACGGAGGGTCAAGCACGACTTTACGAATGCTGCGTCACGTAAAATCGAATAGTAAACGTTGTCGAGTTTGTATGGCGTTTTGAACAGCGCCCGCCCGTGAGCGTATTTGGAACTAAAATTTAGTATTAGGTTTCTCGATCTCGATACGATAACCGTAACGTTACGCAGCATTCGTAAAGTCGTGCTCGACCCTCTCATACACAGATACACAGGTCAAAGTTAAAACTTATAACACCATTTCATTGGGGGTTAAAAACAATGCAGTTTTAGTTAATAAGAGTTTAGTTAATAATCACATCCCTTTTTTTAGACTTTCCCACACTGACCCATTTGGCTTGCTCATTCTATATAAATACAGAGAAAAGAAATGGCCTCCTATCTGATCACTGCACACTGCACAATATCAAATTGAACAAAATGTAAAAACATTCGCAAGTTGCATTTCATTTTCTATTCTTAGTACATGTTTCTTGCTACTTGGCTAGTTCAGTAAAAGTAGATTTTTATGAACACCAAAAAAAATAAACCTGTTTTTTTTATTTACAACTGCCACCAGATCCTTACAGGGTTAAAAGACAATTTTGTCTATCTATCTCACCTTAACATCTGCATAAAACATATATTAATTCTTTTTCTCGTGATGGTATATGCTATATCCATATTTGCTCCAACCTGAGTTAGGCACAAACTCAGGTTTAACTTGATGTGTTTTTAGTCTGATGTGCTGTTAACTGATATTCATTGTAATTCTAAGAGCATTTATGTACACCACATGTTCTTGTTAAATACACAAACAATTCTTCTTAAACAATTGATTGATTAGACAATGAAAATGGGATATCAACCACGTTTACCTTACGTTTGATGAGATTCCGATATTTCGACGCAGGTACACACAATTTCGTCAGTTTGCTCGTGATCATGATGCATGTAACTGTAACCAGGATTACCTGGTTGATATCATACTTTCATTATGTCTAATGCAATTAACCGCGAATCATTTAAAACTGTGATTGATTGATAAAACTAAGTTAGTGTCTAACTCAGGTTAGTGCAAGTCCAGGCTCCTTTACAATTATCAGTTTTCAATGACAACTCGGTGTCAACTGCCGACTTGAAGAGCTTTTGTTTTAGCGCGCTTCATATTGTCAAAAGAAATGTAGTTCGAATTGTCATATAATACTCACAATTGTAAAGTTGGTGAAGTAGGGGCCAGTTTAGAGCGCAGATGCAAGCAGTTTATCTTGAAATATTTGTAATAATTCAGGTAAAGCTCGGCAAGAAAGTGAGCCTATGCATCAAACACAACATCTTACTTATCACAACCAAGATCAGATAAAACACATTCAAACAACTCAATTGAAACATACATAGAGTAACATCCTTATCTTTTCTGATATTGAGTGATATATGATATATAAAACAGTACCACAACTGACTGACGGACAGACAACGCACGGCTTAAACCACTGGACCTAGAGACTTGAAATTTATACCTTGAGTATCCTAGAGGTGCACCTATAAGAAGTAATTTTTCGAAATACCCATAGGATAGGGAACTAGCCCATTTTGAAATATTTCACAGGGGCAAAGCCGCGGGGCATAAGCTAATGTTACAAATATGGAAGTATATTTTCAAATTGTTTGACCTTCATATTAAGACCCAAATGATTATCACAAACTAAAATGAAGTAAAAATATGGCACCATCTAGTAGTTTGCTATTGTTTTTTTTTAACTAATTTAATTCTTAAGCTGTTACAATAACATACAATTTTGTGGCACTAAAAAAATAAGAATGAGCCATTATTTGCTGAGACATTTTGAACTTTCTTACCTGACATCTACGAACGAAGATACTAGTTGAAAGCTATCATTGTTCATTCTCTCAATTCATACAAGTCAAATTGAGAAGACATACTTTGGTAAGCAACACAGAACAGTATAGCAGCATTAAAATTATAATCCCAATAATGTGAATGGCACTATACTGTTAATCATTGCTTGCCAAAGTAAGTCTTCACAATTTAGCTACTTAGTAACTTTTGCACAAAGATAGCTGGTGGCAAGTATATCATGAAATTTTGTACTCAGCATTGCAACATTAATACTGAAACATCTGCGGAACATTATTGCCACCTCATCAAAACACTTTGTTGGTTGTTCCTAAGGTTTCCATCAAGTTTCACATCCAAGTTGCATGCGATAGAACACTCATGAAAGTCAGAGAGTCAACATCATCAAAAATATAAAAATTTTAGAATTTGCTAATTGCAAAATTAGAGCTATAATCTAATTGGAATGGTCCGATGAGAAAAGCCAACAAGCACATTGCTGTTTCTTTGTTGCCGGGCAGTTTCAGAACAATGTGTACTATTTCTTTTTTCATCGTACTGGTTTTTTTTTTCTGCTTGGAAATTGTGACTAGGTACTATATCAATTTGAATAGATAAATACGTCAGGTTGGCCACATTTTTCATTTTGTATCTTTAGTATGTTCATGGTTCTGATTAGAAAAATCACAGTTTTTACCATATTCTGAGAAAAAAACCTGCCTTACTGCTACAAAATGCATAATGATATGTGTGATCAAATGAAAAGGCTGTATGGTTTGGTCTTTTGTCTGACTACAAAGAAGAAAAAAAATCACTTAATCACTTCATGGTCAACGTGACAATGACAAGAGCTAAGAGCATCTATCTTTATCTAGCCAATACAGAGTGAAAGGGACCTTACAGCAGCCCCAAAAAAAATGTTATTACTGAAATAGTGTGACGAAGATTGAAAGCAAAGCAAAGCAAATGAAAACACGGCTCGAGGGAGCAAGACCTCTGTAATTCCTCTAATCTATAGCCATAACAGATTTGTTTTCTATCTTAAGACATGGGCAGGTCCACGTCAGATCGAGCGAGCGGTTACCTGGGGGACGAAGGCCGGCTGCTCCGGCGGCTGCCCTCCCGGCTTCTTCACCCACGACATGGCGTTTTAATTACGTAACATTCGCGAGGAATCCGCTCGCATATGCTGCAGCAAACAGCCAAGTCACCGCACACAACACTTTCACTGTCGGAACACCTTTCACTTGCGATTACAAAATGCTGGTATATAGATATAGCATAAATAGTGGGATTTAGTGTGCTTTAGCTGCGTTTGGAATCTTTTGTTGAATTATTTCATAAATATTTCAGAAGAAAAGTACATTGTTGACAGTTGCCCATCGATCGAAGCGAAGGTGCCCTGTTGGCAGTGTAGCCATGCTAGTTACATGACTTGGTTGCCAAACCATATGGGGAAACGTGGATAGAATTTGAATGCTTTACTTTTGCAAAAGAAGTTAAATAATTACATTTGCAATAAAAGCGGAAACGCTACTGCAAATTTGAACTGTTTTGAGGAGTTTAAGCAAAATTTAAAAATTGGCTGCCCAAAATAAGTAGTCAACTCGAACACCGTGAGGTTACTCGAACAATCCGAAACTGTGCTATAAAGCTCCCTATTCATTAAATTAACTGGCGTTGAATTATAATAAATTATAGAAATACTCTTACTCCTGCTATGTTATCAGTTAAAAATGCAATGCAAGTAAAAGTAAGTAAGTAAGTAAACACTTTATTGTACAAAAAACAGGATAAAATACAAGTTACAACAATAACATTTGAGTACAAAGGCGGAAAAGTATTCAGTGAAATAGGTTCTCGTTATCTGCAAAATGTAAAATGATATACAAATATACAAAAAAAAATTATATAATCGGATCGATTTGTACAGACGAATCGGAAGAATCGCTTTGAATGGCGAACTTTCCGTCTAAACTTCACTCTTCACTGACATTTTAATTTAAATTCAATCAATGTCATCAATCAGAATCAGGGGGACGACTACGAAGTTCGTATCGTATCGTCCCGCTCGCTCTCGTATTAAATCATATTAGCGTGAGCGGGACGGCACGACACGAAGTTCGAATTTTGCTCTTCATAGTTTAGGGCCAGACTATCCTTTATCAATTTTATCATTAGCAGACTGACTGAGTCAAAAGTTAGCCCGTCTCGTTGATATTCAGTCAGTTGGAATTTAATTATCTTAATTTTATTGCAAACTATATTAATCTAGAAACATTGCTGCTTATGTCAACCAACGTTTCTTTATTCGGATTTTGATTGTTGTTTTGTACTTTCTCATACAAATATTCAAAATGAGTGATCTCTTCGTGAGCCGCCAGCATATATTACAAGGAGGCTATTTTCATTCCACACTGCGAAAACTGCAGGAGCCCGACACTAGTATCGAGCCTCACAATATCATGTACCCAGTTTTCTTACTGTAAGTTTATTTTGTCCTTTGCCTTAAAACTATGATCAAAAAATCCCACAAGTTAAAAAAGTTATCATTGACCCCTTGATAATAAGTACAGTCAAAGTTCCACATGGATCCGAGCAAAGTTGCAAAAGTATGTATACATCAACCTTACCATCGCAGTAATAAGGTCTGTATAAATGTTTTTGGGACTCCGTGGTGTGTACATATGGTGACCTTGACAGTACCTAACTGTCTATTAATATTATCAACAACAATAAGTGAATCTAATCGAGCCACGCTAATGTGAACTGATAATGAATTATGTAACAATACATGTTACAAGTTGTTATGAAACTGTAACTCTTTGTCTCCTGTTGACCTGATATGGGTCAAGGCATTTTTTTTGTTTAATTTTTATAATTGTTTTCATAAATAAAATAAAAATCCAGAAATTACTTTGAACTATGTATGGATTTCTATTTTATTCCGATCCCAAAAAATGTATACATATAACACAGAATAAAATACGTAATTTTTAGAAATATTCCGAAAAACGGCTGGCCCAGGAAATATTAAAATGGAAAAAATGTCCTTATCCCATCGTAATTGCAAGACTGCTTTATTTCCAGTGAAAATGATGATGCAGTCCAGCCCGTGTCCAGCATGCCCAATGTGTTTCGATACGGCATCAACCAGCTCATCCCTGCGCTCACCGACTTAGTGGAGAAGGGACTCAAGTCCATACTCATTTTTGGGATCATAGATACTTTACCCAAGGTACAAAATGTTTCTGACCGTTCTACAAATGTACTGTAATTTTTTTAACCTTTTTTTATTATGCAAGCATTGAGTGAAGTAATCGACAATGCAAATCCTCAATACTCCTCCTAATACTCAGATCAAATTAAATTAAAATTTTATTTAGTAAACAGACAGTTGAATTCTCTTCTACACACATTTTTAGGGTTCCGTACCTCAAAAGGAAAAAACGGAACCCTTATACCTACCGAATAGCCTAGTGGTTAGAGACCCTGACTATGAAGCTTGAGGTCCCGGGTTCGAATCCCAGTCGGGGCAGATGTTTGTATGATGAATACAAATGTTTGTTCTTGGGTCTTGGATGTTTAATATGTATATAAGTATGTATTTATCTATATAAGTATGTTTATCCGTTGTCTGGTACCCATAGTACAGGCTTTGCCTAGTTTGGGACTAGGTCAATTGGTGTCAATTGTCTCATGATATTTATTATTATTTATTTATAGGATCACTTTGTTGTCCATCTGTCTGTCTGTCTGTTTTGAGTCTACCAGTGCTTTTAACATGAAACTGCCGTAACATGTCGGACTATACGCGACTGACATATGTGAGTGATCCGCTTATTTCACTATCTGCCAGTGCTTTTGTAAAAATGGCACAAAGAAAAAAAGAAAAAACTTGCAAGTTGTATTACATTACGGCGCTTGGTCGGCGCCATCTGTCTCGTTCGATTCACAATGTACTGCAAATCGCAAGATTTATCTTGCCAGTCGTGCAGTCTAAACTGGGCTTAATGATGTGCTTACCCCTATACATAAAAACTAAAATTAAACTCAAAATCAAAAATCAAAAAAATCTAAATATTTTATTTGGTATCATGCTAAGGGTTACAATATGTATGTCCGGTCCCTCCTGGTAAGTGTGACAAATACTTGTGTTAGGAGGTTCCGCTCCTCCCTTCCGGATACTTGTGTTAGGAGGTTCCGCTCCTGCCTTCCGGATACTTGTGTTAGGAGGTTCCGCTCCTCCCTTCCGGATACTTGTGTTAGGAGGTTCCGCTCCTCCCTTCCGGATAGTTGTGCTAGGAGGTTCCGCTCCTCCCTTCCGGATACTTGTGTTAGGAGGTTCCGCTCCTCCCTTCCGGATACTTGTGTTAGGAGGTTCCGCTCCTCCCTTCCGGATACTTGTGTTAGGAGGTTCCGCTCCTCCCTTCCGGATACTTGTGTTAGGAGGTTCCGCTCCTCCCTTCCGGATACTTGTGTTAGGAGGTTCCGCTCCTCCCTTCCGGATACTTGTGTTAGGAGGTTCCGCTCCTCCCTTCCGGATACTTGTGTTAGGAGGTTCCGCTCCTCCCTTCCGGATACTTGTGTTAGGAGGTTCCGCTCCTCCCTTCCGGATACTTGTGTTAGGAGGTTCCGCTCCTCCCTTCCGGATACTTGTGTTAGGAGGTTCCGCTCCTCCCTTCCGGATACTTGTGTTAGGAGGTTCCGCTCCTCCCTTCCGGATACTTGTGTTAGGAGGTTCCGCTCCTCCCTTCCGGATACTTGTGTTAGGAGGTTCCGCTCCTCCCTTCCGGATACTTGTGTTAGGAGGTTCCGCTCCTCCCTTCCGGATACTTGAGTTAGGAGGTTCCGCTCCTCCCTTCCGGATACTTGTGTTAGGAGGTTCCGCTCCTCCCTTCCGGATACTTGTGTTAGGAGGTTCCGCTCCTCCCTTCCGGATACTTGAGTTAGGAGGTTCCGCTCCTCCCTTCCGGATACTTGAGTTAGGAGGTTCCGCTCCTCCCTTCCGGATACTTGTGTTAGGAGGTTCCGCTCCTCCCTTCCGGATACTTGAGTTAGGAGGTTCCGCTCCTCCCTTCCGGATACTTGAGTTAGGAGGTTCCGCTCCTCCCTTCCGGATACTTGTGTTAGGAGGTTCCGCTCCTCCCTTCCGGATACTTGTGTTAGGAGGTTCCGCTCCTCCCTTCCGGATACTTGAGTTAGGAGGTTCCGCTCCTCCCTTCCGGATACTTGTGTTAGGAGGTTCCGCTCCTCCCTTCCGGATACTTGTGTTAGGAGGTTCCGCTCCTCCCTTCCGGATACTTGTGTTAGGAGGTTCCGCTCCTTCCTTCCGGATACTTGTGTTAGGAGGTTCCGCTCCTCCCTTCCGGATACTTGTGTTAGGAGGTTCCGCTCCTCCCTTCCGAAAACTAAACTAAAACAATGAAATAAATGCCTATCTCAAATTAAATTTAAAATAAAACTAAACTAAACTTACGAAAACTGTAACAAGTCTAAAAAAGAAGTCCCCTTGGGCATGGTACAGTCAAGGAATTTAATTCCCTACCCATTTCGTTGAAATGTTGTTAGACATTCGCAATGCATTAAGGTCGAAAATGTCAACGTAAACGCGACATGTCAAAGCAACGTCGTGTTCTGTCTAGCTCTTATGGTGACAGTTTGCTATACGATATTAAACCTTAGGTGGGTGGGAAATTAAATTCCTTGACTATACCAAAGATGCTGGCATCGTTCCCTCCTTGGATGGCTGTACATATAAGTATGTTTATCCGTTGTCTAGAACCCCAGGCTTTGCCTGGTTTGGGACTAGGTCAATAAAATTGTCCCATGATATTTGTTAACTCTCCGGCTGCCTCTCATTGTTCAGGACGCTACGGGCTCCAACGCGGACTCGGCCGCCAACCCAGTGGTGAGGGCGCTCCCGAGGCTCCGCGCCGCCTTCCCCTCCCTCCTGCTGACGACAGACGTCTGTCTCTGCCCATACACCTCGCACGGGCACTGCGGCGTGCTCACGCCGGCCGGTGCTATAGACCACGCTGCTAGCGTCGCCAGGATCGCTGAGGTCGCACTCGTCTACGCCAAGGCTGGTGAGGCCAATGACTTAGGTCATCAAACGCAATGAGAGTCGAGAGTCAAGACTCCGCTCTCCTTGTGTTTGTCAAACTGATTCGTTTCCAAAAATGCTTTCTTTTTTCGAAACTAAATATTCCATGGTCTTTATGGGTCGATCAAGTTTTGCCACTCGTTGCCATCGAGATGTCCCCTGGGTAACTCATCAAAAATATTATTTTCTAAGAGCCCACTCCACCGAAAGTCAAGATTTGCGTGCTTAGGAGATGAAGCATGAAGAAATTCAAAACGTTTGATGGAGTGGTCCCTTAGAAAATCTTATTTTAGACAAGTTGGCCCGGGGACATCTCCATGGCAACGAGTGGCAAAGAAAAGTTGAATTTCTGGATTTTTATAGGTCGATCAAGTTTTCATTGCAACTCGTGGCCATGGAAATGTCCCCTGGTGAACTCGTAAAAAATATTATTTTCTAAGACCACACTCCCCCGAGGGCCCGAGACCCCATTCTCCCGGAAGTCAGGATTAGCAGGCTTAAAGTGTCATTCTATGGAACTTGCTAACTATAAACAAACCGCCATAGTAAATTCGTCGTTCAGAGAATTTCAGTATGGCGGTTTGTTTACATAGTTAGCAAGTTCCATAGATTGGCACTATAGGAGATTAAGCATGAAGGAATTGGCATATAACTGTCGAAACTCCTAACCTAACGTTTGATAGAGGGGTGCCTTGGAAAATCTTATTTTGGACGAGTTACCCAGGGGACATTTCCATTTAAATTTAAATGTAAACTTTGACAGAGCCTCTAGTGTAAAACGGCCAGAAATTACGTATGTTGTCAAATATAGTATGAGAATAGTTTGTTGTCCATGCGTGCCACTAGTGGCGCTGCTAATGTGCCCGTAATAATTCAGACGTAAACGCGTACGCGATCGAGACTTTTTTTGGTCGTTGATTACACTAGACGCTCAGGACCTCACTCGACAGTGACGCCACCTGGTGAGCACGAAAACGATAGCCCTTATTCTAAGGTTTGTGTGAAGTTTCCAATCCGCACTGGGCCCGAGTGGAGACTACAGCGCAAGCCCTCTCATTCTAAGCCGAGGCCTGTACCCAGCAGTGGGACGTAAAGGCTGGTGATGATGATGATGGTTTTTTTTATACGACAAGGAAGGCATACGAGCAAGTAGATCATCTGGTAATTGATCACCACTGCGCATAGACACCCGCAACCTTGGGGGTTTGCAGATGCGTTGCCAACCTAGAGGGCTAAGATGAAATGCCTCTTGTGCCTGTAATTACATCAGCTGTCTTACTCTCCACACCGGAACACAACAGTGCAAGCAGGATTAGCGAGTAAGATGGTGGTTGCGATCCGGACGGAAGTCACAAGGTCCTACCATCCGCAAGATGATGATGATGATGATGATGATACGTTTGTTCACAGGCGCACACGTGGTGGCACCTTCCGACATGATGGACAATAGAATTAAAGCCATCAAAGATGCCCTAATAGCCAATAAACTGGAAAATCAGGTACATAATAAGGAAACAGCAATAGATATAAACATCTATTCTCTATCTTTTTTTGCATATCAATGGAAACAGCCATACCGCTAAAGTTGTGTCGAACATGTTGTAGTGGCTACTAATAATTATATCTGTGGAAGCGTAACTAAGCCCAGAAAATGGCTCCATCACATAGATACTACGGAGGGCGGGACAAAAAGTATAAACCAACGCACCGCGTCATTCAGCCGTGACATTCGTGACGTGCGGTCTCGTGTCACGGGGATTTCGAGTGTGAATATTAATTACGTTTTCCGCAACTTAATATTTTTCAAATATTATGTCATCGTGTGTCGTGAAGTGGTGTAGAAACCATACGGATATGAAAAACACTTGAGTTATCTTTGTTATGTGAGTAAATATACATTTGATAAAATTTCGCTAAAGTTTATATACGAGTTTAGTCACAGAGTATCGTCGATATGTGTGTAGAAAAAAAATCCCATTCCCAGCTCCACGTGTGTTCACATGATGTGTCCGCCAGGTGTCGCTGCTGTCCTACTCGTGCAAGTTCGCCTCGTCGCTGTACGGGCCCTTCCGGGACACCATGAAGAGCTCCCCTATGGAGGGGGACCGCAAGTGCTACCAGCTACCGCCGGGCAGCGCGGGGCTCGCCGTGCGCGCAGCGGTCAGTCGCCACACGCACTCGCTGATGCAGTAACACACTGGCTGAAGCACCGAGTAACTTGCTTGCTGACGTAGTGACAAATTGGCTGAAGCACCGACTAACTTGTTCGCTGACGTAGGGACAAAATGACTGATACACAACTGTATACTCACTGACGTAGTGACAAAGTTACTGACGCACCGACTAACTAGCTCACTGACGTAGTGACAAACTGGCTGACGCACCGACTAACTTGCTCACTGACATAGTGACAAAGGTAATGATGCACCGACTAACTTGCTCACTGACGTAGTGACAAAGTTAATATATACTAATCGATTGATGTTGATCGATGGTATCGATCGACATCGATTGATTGGTGTGGTCTAGTAGAAACTATCTATCGACGTCGACCGCATCCTGCCATCGAGGTGTGGTAACATAACACCCTAAGTGTTTCCTTGTGCGCAGGCGCGGGACGTGGCCGAAGGTGCTGACTTCCTGATGGTGAAGCCAGGGCTGCCCTACCTGGACGTGGTCCGGCGCACCAAGGATGAGTTCCCCAGCCATCCGCTCTTCATATACCAGGTCAGTTGGAGTGCCCAAGGAGCCGTTGTAATATTAGCACACCCCGTTATCAGTGTTGCTGATTAATTGAAACTAAGTCATAGGGTTGTCGTTCGATATTTATTTCGTCGTCAATGTGACATACTGGTATACAAAACGTTTTTGTTACAATAATATTTCTACAGGTAAAACAACAGATTTGTATAATTTCATTCGTTTTCTGAATAAATTATTAAGAGTTTTTCGAGTTTTCCAATTTGGCCATCAGCTCTGTTTTAAACTGGGAAAATTCATGATTTTAATTGAATAAAAAGTAAACAAATTATAGTGATATACGATATTAATCATTATTGACAAATACGTATTATGGAGTTACAAAATTAAAACCTCTTTTATGTCCGTAAACTTGAAACATATAAATAAAAAAGCGATTTGTGAAGTTCACATCAAATATACCAGGTGCATTGAATTATATATAATTATATGCAGGTACATGTCAGGAAAATGTGCAGTGCCATCCCTAGCGTTTTCAATGGATCCGCAACACTGATAACGGGGTATGAATGTTAGAAAGGTTTAAGGGTAGTGGAATGATACCTCGGGAGTAGTTCAGATTGAATTCCTTTATTATTTACTAACATCTGTTTTTACCCGGCTGCGAAACGCAAAGGATGGTAATGTTTTTAACAGCCTATTTATAATCATGGGTTGTCGCTGACACAAGCAATATGCGTTTATGTAGCAGTAAACTATTGTGTTACTGCTAAACACTGGGCCTTATTCATAAAATAGGTTTTGTCTTTAAGTTGATGTTCTAATTTGACGTATTTAATTTTTTTATGTATGATAAGTGCATATTTTTTAAGACTAATATGTTTCGCGCAAATGGCATAACATTTGTGATGTATCCAACTAAGATTCTGATAAATTTTAATTCACAAAACACGTTTATTTGGATAAATAGAACCGCAACAATGACAGCAGTACTACTTACGCACACACAACACACATTCAAAGGAATCTTGCATACGGAAGTCATTGCTTAATTTGCTTCAAAATGTCGAATACCGATTGGTCCTGTTGGTGGCGCGCCTTGACTAGATGTTCTTGTATCTTGGGTTCGAGTCCGTCGTATTTTATAAATATCTTTATTTTTGTTTTTTTTTGATAACTTTTTGTGAATGCCGAATACTTTTTATATTCGTTTTATTTATTTGTTTATAGACAACTTGATACAAATAACCAAATAAACCTATTTTTTTAAATAGCTACATAGTTACACTACCCAGCTACAACATTTTGTGACCTTATTTAACAAAAATTAATATTCCCAGGTACAAAATAAATACCAGTTCAATTATCTAAGTCACTTTTTGGGGTTCCGTAACCAAAATGGCAAAAACGCAACGCACTACATGTCCGTCTGTCCATCCATCCGTGTGTCAAAGGCATTTTACTCAAAAACTACAAGATGGTGAGTATTATAGGTGTCTCGTAGAAGCCGTTACCTACTTAGTTTGGTATTGAAATACCAAAAATTATAATCAGTAAACATCAAATTGTGACACATAATTACGACAGCTTTTTTAAAACCACTAAGATTTCTAAGCATTTGCGTGAACATGGGCGTTTCTTGGCGGGAAATCGAAAAGTGGATAGTGTCAATAAATGTGAATTTTAGTTTATGGGCCTAATGTTGTTTGGTTGATAATAAAGATAGATGAATTATACATTAAAATTAAGTTGACAGTGCCCAGCAAATGGAGCATTCCAGTGAAAACGCGTAATTATTCCCGATGTTTGTTACCCCCAAGAAGCCGCCGGCTGTTGCAAGCCGTAAAGTACCTCTAACCTATTAAATAAAGCAACAGCGTTCCTTGTCTCTGCCTTGTCGGCAGCAACTGAGCCTAGTGCAACCGTGATCAAAATCCCAAGTCTTAAAAGAATTGTAAAACCGTGGATTAGGTACACCCGGGCTGTTGAGATGCATTAAGAACACCTTCACAAGAATACTAAAACATCACCTGACAATGACATATCTACAAAAGTTATATAATTTTTTGTAACAACAAACCTGGCTGCATGGGCTTTGCTTCATTTGCCCATCCTTTATGGGATTAAAAAGAATGAACATGAGCAATTGGGAAAAACTAAGAAACTGTTTAATTTGTGTTGACTGACGTCTAGTCTGATCTGGCCCTAAACTATGAAGTGCAAAATTCGAACTTCGTGTCGTGCCGTCCCGCTCACGCTAATATGATTTAATACGAGAGCGAGCGGGACGATACGATACGAACTTCGATTTTCGAATTTCGTAGTCCCCCTGACAACGGTGCATTTTTTGGCGAGCTGGCAACGTAGCCGCAACGCACACCACTAAACATACGCTTAGCGTACGACACTGTCATCGCCAAATTTGAACAAAAATATCGATCTCGTTTAAGCTATTATCAACTGTTGCTTTATTTTAAATGTAATTTCGCGCAAATAAACACCGAAAAAAATGCTGTAGGAAGTAGTTTACAGCGTAAAATTACGTCCCATTCGCCCACATTTGGATAAATGAAATAGTATGAAAGTCGAACCACCTTAACGGCATTTTAGTTAAAATAGGTTTATGAATAACAAGGGTAAAAGTGGCCACTTGCCATACTAAAAGTGGCCACTTGCCATACTACACCGTGATTTATCAGTGAGGGCTAGAGTCAACCCACAATAACTCTGCAGTGAATTGACAACGGTAGAAATCTAAAGTTTGTTCATGGCAATACTGATTTATAGTCACACAACAACGATTTCTATCGCGAGCCAAAAATCCGCTAGGATTTCTGGTGACGAGTGAGGTCTATCTGTCATTCTCCACCAATGAGAGACAAGCTACTGAATTTAAATACGTCCATATTTACGCAGGCCCAGTACTGATTGGGAACTTCACACACACCATTGAATTGCTTCGCAGGAGTCTGCAGGTTTCCTCGCGATGTTTCTCCTCATCGAGAAAATTTCTCACATAAATAAGCCTGTTGTACCACGAGCGCGAATATTCGAATACTACGTAACGAAATAGGGTGTAGTAACTTTATCGTATTGCCATCGAGAAAATTTATATTAAATTTTAATTCCAAATACGCACACGGGCGGGTGCTGTTCTAAACGTCGTACAAATTTTCTCTATAACTGGGATTCGAATATTCGTGCTCGGGGCACTGTAGCCGGCATCTTTACCATTAATAAAATTACCCGACTGCCTAAGGAGGGTTGTTTTTCGAGTGTATGTATGCATGTCTAATCCCATATCAATGTTGCCTCTTGGTCAAATCAGCAACGTTTTTAAAATGCCAAAACGATTTGATCGGATCCGTTAGTACGAAGGTTGTATTCAACTAGCTTGTGCCCCGCGGCTTTGCCCCCGTCAAATAAATTTTAAAATGGGCTAGTTCCTTACCCCGTGGGAATATCGAAAAATCCCTTCTTAGTGCACCTCTAGGATACTCAAGGTATATGTTCGCCGAATTTCAAGTCTCTAGGTCCAGTGGTTTACATAACAGAACTATGACCTCATCACCTCGAACTGCTTCCTCTTGTTAGTTTATGTTAAATTAAAAATCGTTTTAATTTGCATTAGTAAGTGAGGCATCGGTTTTTTTATGAGTATTTACGGAAGCTTGGTAAGTGAAAATGTAAAATGATTTTATTTTGACATCGGTCAACTACCTACCCTATTGTTTGGCACGCTCTACAGCCTAAACCGTTTGACGGATTTCAACGTATGAGGTGTCATTGGATTCGTCTCATTTGTGGGAGTAATATAGGATATATTGTTTCCCAAAATTGCAGTCGGGTTTTCTGTTTTTGATTCTAAATAGGTTAGGTTGGCAAAGTGAAGAGGGGAAAGTGCCTGCTTTGGGGCGCCACGTGCGTCAGTACTTTTGCATCTTCGCACCTCAGTTGCACCACGAGGATGGTGGGGCCGGCTGCTGATATGGCAGCCAAAAAAAAGCACGAGAAGTACTCGGCACTCACAAACTACTCGTTTGTCCCGCTTGCGGTGGAGACGACTGGTTGTTGGGGTTCTGTGCCCTAAGCACGACTTGTCGAATCCTGCGTTACGTTACGGTTATCGTATCGAGATCGAGAAATCTCATACTAAATTTTAATTCCAAATACGCTCACGGGCGGGCGCTGTTCCAAACGTCATACAAACTCGTTATAGTTTACTATTCGAGTTTACGTGACGCAGGATTCGACAAGTCGTGCTTAGGGCACTGAGGCTAAACGTTTTTTTAAAGAAGTGGGGCGCCGTCTTCGTGAGAGGGGTCTTGACCCTCGCTCCGGGTCGTTTCTGGTGCAAAGGTTGTCCATCGCGGTTCAAAGGGGTAACGCGGCGAGCGTGATGGGCACCTTTGAGCCTGGAATGACGCGGGGCGGGTTATTTGACTAATTTTGAATAGGTTAGGTTATTTTAACATACAATGACAATGCAAAGAAAAATCCGTTAAGCAGCTGGTTATTTTAGTTTATCGCTGTGTTTAAATCGTAAAAGCATGTAATACGTATGACATGTACAGGTGTCGGGCGAGTACGCGATGATAGCAAAATGCGGTGATGCTGATGAGGTGGCGGCCACGTTGATGGAAACTCTGGTGTGCATGCGCCGCGCTGGTCAGTACACCGCTTATAAAGATCGTATGTTACATGCGGACTGTATACTTTATACAGGGTTCGTTTTAATCAAGGACCATAAAACCAAGAGGACTGCCAGTGTCTATACGATGTCGCGCTCCTTTGAAATAATAAGCCTGCTGTAGCTAGTTTTACTACGGAGGGGTCTCTGTACCATTCATTTGGCATACCAAATGATAATGTAATATATATATATATGTATGAACTAAAAAACAATTACTTTGCTCACCCGCGACCACTAATGACAAATAGTTATATCTGTGCGGCAAGTGTATGTTTCCATGCAACACCTCCACCTCCACTGCTACACGAATCAACACATGCCACACAGACCCAACTATCACCACCACCACTATACTAAACGCTGACGCGTTTCGGCACTCTCCACGAGGCCATTTACGAAGCACAACAACAACCGCTCAACATGCCACCACTTCCACTACTGACATATGTAAACCATGTACTCAACTTAGTTAATGACAAAACCAACGTACCCACTAATATTTTATAAATTCCAAACTACCCTTTTATGTAAGTCCTAAACTACCCTTTTTTAAGAAATGAATTCCAAACTACCCTTTTTATTTTTATTTTTAATCTACGCCAGGTACCCCGTTATTTTTAACCGAGTACGGTAAAAAGAGAAGTCATGTTCTCATTATTACTATGACACATTATTAACACACACACATTACACACACATTATGACACATTATCAATAAATTATATATATATATGTATATATATGAATATATATGACGTGTAAAAGAGCATTCAACTGCCTATTTGCTGAATAAATTTTTTTTTTTTTTTGATAATGTCAACATTTAGACGTCTGACTAACACAACAGCGCCATCTCAATTCGTTTTTTGCTTTCAGTTCATAGATGGCGCTATTGTGTTAGCCAGAGGTCTAAGTGTCTTACAAAATTAATGGTACAGAGACCTCTCTTTAGTGAAACTAGCTACAGCAGGCTCATTATTTTACAGGAACGCGATATTGTATAGCCATTGGCAGTCCTCTTGGTTTTAGTGAACCGTCAATACTTGAGCCAGGGGTTGACTACGTCTAAATGAGCACCCCTGTCGGACTCGCGCACGAGGGTTCCGTACAAAGAATTTAACGCTTTTCCCCAGTGTTTTAGGTTGTTCAGTGTTAGCAGAGCCCTGCTCCTAAGCAAAATGTACGCAGTGTGGGGTCATCTTATTTTGGTCTGTGAAATCTACAGACAGACATAAAAATTTAAGATTTTGAGAATTTTCTGAGTGGTTATGCGCTATAAGAGCTAACTTCATACCAAATTTCAAGTTTCTGGGACAACTGGAAGTACCCTTTAGGTTTTTAGGGTACGGCAATTTGTATGTAAACAACCTTTTTAATGATTGTATCTTTAGATTGCGTTTACTTAGAAGTTTAATTTTTTCACATCTTCAAGAGACTGCAGGCTTGAGTATTTGATATTAATTTCAGCATGCTAACTCCACGCGTTCCAGAGAAAAAGGGTCTTGACAGAAAGTCACGGAACCCTAACAAAAACCAGCTATAATTTAAAACTCACCTAAATCGAAATATTCGTGCATTTTGTACTAGACCACAATACCATGGTGTTAGCAATTAGGATAGTATACGGAGTGTCAAAGCCCATACTTCGAATCGTTCCCCGCAGTCATGTTAAAATTCAGGCAATTTCTAGATGGCGCCAAGGTCGTAGCCAGCGGGTCAAATAATAACAAAACAGCGGTTCTAATGTGTCACTCGAGCAAGGTAGATGGCGCTGAATGTAAATAAGAACGATGCAAAGTATGGGTTTTGTCAATCCGTTTACTTTCCATGATCCTTGGTGTTAGTAAGTCAATGGTTAACACGTGAGAGTTTCAATGTTTTTTTTTTTATGTATTCCAGGTGCCGACTGCATTATAACGTACTTCGCGCCCTTGGTTCTAAGCATAATAAACAAGAATTAAACTATTCCGCGGCGAACATGCAATAAATATTATTTTAAGGTAAACAACGCTACGGCTTTTATCACTGTACTCACCTCGGCTTGAAAAGGGGTTGGCAGCCTCTTAACTATCCGACCTCGCTGCGCTCCGCAGTCTATAATATACTCGGCCGGCAACCCCTTCCCGGCTGTAGCAATGTACTATATAAGTTCATAATAGAATCAATAATTATATTCCGATCATACATTGAGGTTTTCGGTGCGGGAATGATTTGAGAAAGCGTCCAATACTTATGAAAGTGTGTTCCGATTATCAGGTCTACAGTCAGCGGTAAGTTGTTAAGCAACCGAAGTGCACACAGTGATCCAAGCACGGCTCTATTGTTATAGACATAAGAGCTTGTGCAGATCATTGTGACCGCTTCGGTTGCTTAGCAACTATTGCTGCTTACTGTACATACAAGAGATAGAACAGGTAGAAACGGCGAGTCGTCTCACACGCCTCCCCCCGGGGGGACTTTTCAGGGCTCCATGCCCTTTGAGTCGGCTTCAGGCGCGTCCCATAACAATGGGACGGTCTCTTTGTGCCATCTTGTGGCTTGGCCTCTCTGCGGCTTTTACCCGATTAGCCTATCTTTGGCGTTTCGGTTGGGATGCCTATCTGCGGCTTTTATCCCGTTTTGCCTATCTGCGGCGTGACGGGATCGTTGGCCTTTCAGCGGCTTTGAGGTTGCCTGTCGTCACCACGAACAGGAGACTCGTCGCGGGGCACCAGCTCTCTGGGCTGGGCCAGTGCGCGGCGATGCGGGGGGCGCCCTGAAGCGATGGAAAGCTGGAGCTGTTGGCGCGGTCGAACATGACGCGCGCGAGGTGGCCGATGAACTCGTCCAGGTTCGTTGCACTGGGACTCCTGCACACGGTTGGACTCGGCCACTAACGCGTACCAGGCTGGTGCCGCGTATGTGAGCCGGGACCGCACGTACGTCTTGTAGATCCCCAGCTTGGTGCGCACGGGGAGGTTGCTGGCGAGTACCGGACGGAGGCAGGTGCGCGCGTACTTGGCGCGCTCCTGAGTCTCCTGTCAATGGTGACGCCCAGGCACTTTACGGTGCCTGGCCAGGGCACCTCCTGACCGTGCAGACGGAGGGGCGGCGGAGGGTTCTTCTGTCCCACGGCGATGGCCTGTGTCTTCCCTACGTTCACCGACAGTCTCCCTCGGGAGAGCCAGTGGAGAAGGGCGTCAAGAGTCCTCTGGAGCTTCTTCGCCGCGTGGGCGATGTTCATGGAAGAAGCGAAGTATGCGGCGGCGTCGGAATAGCCCCAGCTTGACGCCTCCGATCACCGGGATATAGAGGCCATACAGGGCCGGGGACAGGCAGCTTCCTTGAGGGACGCCAGCTTGGATGCGGCGCTCCGATGAGGGGGCGTCTTCTACCGCCACGACAAACCTCCGTTCGGTCAGGAAAGAAGCCAGGACGCGGACGATGCGCCAAGGTGCGCCTGGTAGAGCGATATCTGTTCGCACTTGTTCGGTACGGTGTGGTAATTTTATGGGGAAATTGCTGGAGCGTTTATTGTTGTGGGGAAATGACTTAAGCGTGTCATTTTATAGGGGAATGGCTTTAGCATGTAATTTTATGGTGAAATGAATTAAGCTTGTAATTTTATGGGGAAATGAATTAAGCTTGTAATTTTATGGGGAAATGAATTAAGCTTGTAATTTTATGGGGAAATTAAATTAGCTTGTAATTTTATGGGAAAATTACTTAAGCGTGTCATTTTATGGGGAAATGAATTAAGCTTATAATTTTATGGAGAAATCAATTAAAAGCGTGTAATTTTATGAGGAAATTTGAGTTCATTAGTGATCGTAAAGGGTTCGCGATAAGATTTACACCTAATCATAACAATAATGGAAAACTTGAAGTCTGCTTAATGCTGAATCAAAATTAATATTGAAATTGACCAAAATTACTCCAGAAATCGACTTTATTTGTGATAAGAAACAGTGAATATTAACTTTTATTTAAATAAATTAACCTTACATTATTACTCGTATTTTTATGAAGTTCGCAGTGGTCCTATGTCACAGTATATATATAAGCTAAAGCAGTACAGAAACTACGCACAAACGTTCGAAATGACACACGCACACAGACAGAGTCTTTACAAGGCTAATAAGGGGGAATAGCGGTGCTGTCAGTCGCGGGTGCCGCGTCGAGACGAGTGGCGACTCTTTGTGTTTAACCTTTTCAACGCTCTCATATTTGAATGAAGTGATCATTCACACGCCAAGAGCTGTTGCCTTATCAAAAATGACGAATCTCGTAGTGCTGTGCAAAACATCTATCGATAAAATTTACTAGCCTCGGTAATCGTACTAATAGTAGTACGAGAGTGAGTGCTCATTGAAGCAATCTTATTGACATTGACGTAAGTCCTTTAAATGGTGACTTGGGCGTGTTGCTGTGAGTACAACTTATTTTACTAACAGCAACACGCCCGAGTTATCGCATAAACGAATTATTACATTTATTAACCAGTAAGTAATTTTGTTTTGTTCTACTTACACTGCCCTTGGTGACGTTTGAAAGAAATGGTATACAAAGTATGTCAAATGAGTAGGTATGACTACAGCAAGTAAATATTCTCAAATAAAATAGACGTGATAATGATAAAATTTTCAATAAATAAAACAACATATACCTACTTATACAGTTTATTTCATTACAATAAAAAAATCCGTTTAATATGTTTTTCAAGGACATTCATCACGGCAATCCAAAATATTTCTATATTTTCCGGTGGAATTAACAAGAGCATTTTTCTTATGTTTGATTAGCGATTATTACACAAACAAGATTGTGCGTTTTCATCCTCGATATCGTAAAAAATATTTAATTCTTCGTTTTGTTCAAACTTCAAACTTCGTTTTGTTTTGGTGATTTCGTGTAATTTGGCAGCGGTGAGCTCGAATTTCACATTATTTTTTGGATCCAAGATGGCGGGTGACAGTTTGGCATTTTTAATAACTAACGAAAACAAAGTTTTCTTAAAATGTTGATGATTATTTAATTACACAGTTTTGTTTGTACACTAGTCAGTCAATTCATTCGATTATTTTATCATTATAAAACCCAAATAAACGTTTTAGTAAATAATAAATAAAAACCCATTAATTTTATAATAATTAAGAGTGACAACCCTAACGCTCAATTGGCGCTTACGTCATCATCTCAACAAAAAGGCCTAGTTTCTGTACTGCTTCAGCTTATATATATACTGTGCCTATGTATAGTTAGTGATAAAAGCTTTCCCCTGTGAAGATGTTTGTCATAAGGTTGATTTTTGCCTGGGAAACGTTTTTCTACTATGTCTATAGGCTTATGTGGGCCTATAAGTTTGAGAAGCTCGACACTATGGCACGCACCCTGGCATAAAGTGAAACATGGGTTGTTGATAAGTACAGATACTGTTGTTTGTAATATAATTTTATATGAAATAAAATGTTATATAACGACTTGTCATTTTATTTAACTACTAACTGCTGCCCGCGACTTCGTCTGCATAGATTTCGGTTATCGCTATCCCGTGGGAACTATAAAATTTTCCCGAATAAAAAGTAGTCTATATTATTCCTCAATGTTTAAAGTGTTCAAACTATCTTCTTGCCAAATTTCGTCTAGATTGGTGCAGTGGTTTGTCCGTGAAGAGGTAACAAACAGACAGACAGTGAGACAGAGTTACTTTCGCATTTATAGTATTAGTTAGGATATACTTAGAAGTACAGATGTGTAAGTTGCGAAAAGCTTCCAAAAAGCTGGAAAAGTTCTCGGAAATTTCTTAGAAAGCCTTGGTTGAGATAAGATTTTTTTTTATACGGCGAGGAAGGCAAACGAGCAAGTGGGTCACCTGATGGTAAAGTGATCACCACTGTCCATAGACACCGGCAACCCCGGAGGGTTTGCAGATGCGTTGCCAACCTAGAGAGCTAAGATGAAATGATGACTAGGACTTATGAATCACTAATTGCTGAATTCTTGACGGCTAGTGTATAGCTTGCATAGCGCATAGGTACAAAAATTTAAAGTCAAATAAAAACTTGTAAAAGACAGATTTGTTTCAAAGCACGTAATTTTATTCAATAGGGCATGTTACTTCATTTTGCACAAACATTTTTATTAACACTTCAATCCGTCATTCTGTAGTTTCCCAATTTGTAAAACTAAACAATTGCTAATGTACCTATACTTACAGCAAATCAAAATCATAGACGACAGTATGATAAGTCGACTTTTCACTTCACTTAATCTTTTAACACCTGGGTGAATCAACTTTTGCCACTCGTTGCCATGGAGATGTCCCCTGGGTAACTCGTCTAAAATAATATTTTCTAAGGCACCACTCCATCAAACGTTAGGAGTTTCGACAGTTACATGCCAATTCCTTCATGCTTTATCTCCTAAGCATGCAAATCGTGACTTTCGTTGGAGTGGGGGTCTTAGAAAACAACATTTTTGATGAGTTGTCCAGGGGACATATCCATGGCAACGAGTGGCAATGAACAGTTGATTGACCCTACAAGATACCAAAATGACAGTTAAACGTCTCAACACACGTCTCCACGTAAGTATGTTGGTTAACCGTCCACAAGGCAGACTAGTGCCGATCTGGGTTCTCACCACATCACAAGCAAGCATAAAATACACGGACCGACCACCCTCTGGACACCGCATCTTCTATAATTTACTTGGAAAGTCATTACGAAAAAAGCCGCGGCGAGCGGGCCGGGGGAGAGCGTCGTGATTGGTTCATAGCTTATCATCTCGCTTGCCATCTGGCCGAAAGTGAGCCGCGATTCGAGGCTATAGAGATTTATAGGTGCAAATGAGCGTATGCCTTTCGGAAACGTTCGCCCTGACATTTGGTGGCCAGAGGGTGGTTGGTCCGTGATGATACCTCACCACGCATCACAATGGGGGATTAAAAATTTCCTCCTAGAACATCACGTGATTAATGGCCGACCTAGCTGTCATCTGTCAAACGTCACACCATAGGCTGGTGGTCCGAGGAATAGAAGCTGTTATAGCTGGACAGCGACTGGTTTCGCGAGGCCGGCGTGTGCACACCCACCGAATGGTCGGAGCCCTTGATAGACCTGGGTTTCGGCGTCAGTATCGCCACCGGCTCCTTGGGGTCCACAGTAAACGTGTCCGTACCTATGCGTTTGTTGACGACGTAGACGCAGAAGTTGGCCATGTTTTTCCTGCAGACGGGTTTTCTCAAGCACTTGCTGCAAGTGCAGGGTCGCTTGACGCGTCGTTTCACGACACGGTGTATGTTGCGCGGGCGGCGGGCGCGGTCGGCGTGCCGGCGGGTCCGTCTGCGGTAGTAGCTGCTTCTGCTGGTCACGGGCTGGCACAGACGCATGCGCTTCACCGGCCGGTCCAAGAACTGGAAAGGTAAAGTTCAGGCGATGCTTTTGGGGGCGGAATTCATTGATAATTTGCGACAAGTAGGGTTGCCAACCCTCCCGTATTGCCCGGGAGACTCCGGTAATAATGGTTAGCCTCCCGACCTCCCGGGGTGCAATAATTTCTCCGGTTTATAGGGTTCCGTAGCCAAAATGGCAAAAAGGAACCCTTATAGGATCACTTTGTTGTCCGTCCGTCTGCCTGTCAAGACCCTTTTTCTCTGGAACGCGTGGAGGTAAGCATGCTGAAATTAATATCAAATAAGTACTCAAGCCTGCAGTCCCTTAAAGCTGTGAAAAAAATCAAGCTTCTAAGTCAACGCAATCAAAAGATACAGTGATTAAACAGGTCGTTTCCAAACAAATTGCCGTACCCTGAAAACCTAAAGGGTACTTCCAGTTGTCCCAGAAACATGAAATTTGGTATGAAGGTATCTCTTATAGCACAACCACTCAGAAAATTCTCAAAATCTTAATTTTTTTTGTCTGTCTGTAGATTTCACACACCAATATAAGACGACCCCACACTGCGTACATTTTGCTTAGGAGCACGGCTCTGATAATACTGGAGAACTTAAAACACTGGAGAAAGCAGGGAAGAGTCTTTTTACGGAGCGCTGGTGCGCGAGTCCGACTCGCACTTGTCCGGTTTTGCCTAGATAAATATTAAGGTACTAACAATATCAGTGTCCGAGCGTCTCTTGTCAAGTCGCCGTTTCAGCTTCGGACGAGTCCCGTTGCGCTGCGCCTTTGCTCCGGCCGCCGCGCTGCCAACTGCATCTAACTGCGCATTACAGGAGGCAACATTCCGACTTGTCAAAGATAATACTAACGTAACAAGAAACGACACTGACGCATGTGTGCAGTAAACGACCTCGCAGCTGTGTGCGTTTCGGGACGCGCGCGGGGAGAGCACTTTGGTGGAAGAAGGATAGAGGAAAAGGGGGGGGGGGGGGGATCGAGCCTCCGGCACTCACTGACAGAACGAAACGCAACAGGAGTGCTTGTTGCTTTACGCCGATTTTCCGCGAGAGGGTGTCACTTTCCCGGGCTACAGTATGGCTCTCCCACTACAAAAATATATGCATGTAACAGATATGCTTGGAGTATCCCTGCGAGATAGAATCAGTAATGAGGAGGCCCACTATGTCCAGCATTGGACGTCTTCCGAATGATACCTATGATGATGATTGATGAGTCAACGTAGAACAAAAAGGTGTGGACAAAATCAGTCCTATCCTACCTCAGTGGAGCGTCTCTTGACGCCTCGTTGCCGCTTCGGCTTCAGACGCGTCTCATTGTGCGCAGGCGCATTTTGTCCCTCATCTCCGGTCACCCCAGCGCTAGCCGCTGTCTCATTCTTCACATTACAGGGACTATGCTCGCTCGCTTGGATTTGCTGCACGAACGCGTACCGACAACAACCAGATGAGAGAAATTGAAATTCTCATTTAATCCACATCCGGACTCAGTTAAATAAACAATATATTTAATATTAATATACTAACGTAAAAAGAAACGACACTGACGCATGTGTGCAGTAAACGATCTAGCGGCTGTGTGCGTTTCGGGACACGAGCGCGGGGCGCGCGGTATGTGGAAAACGGACCGCGGTCCGCTGAGATGCAGGGCCTCAGCTCGAATCAATTCGTCGCGTAACTATGGTTGCTATGCTACGCTAAACTGCCAACCCTATGCTTACACGTCTGCACGTGTCATTACAAGGTCACCAGCGCGCGAGTAGGCTATGGTCTCCTACCTACCTCGGTGACGGAGCGTCTCCTGTCGAGTTGCCGCTTCAGCTTGGGATGCGTCTCGTCTCGTTGTGGGCGGCCGCGCGCTGCGCCTCGTCCCGCACCGGCGGACGCTGGACTTTTAGCTACATAGACGATTCGGTGGCCCACGCTCCTGCGGTAAGTACCTACCTCGGTGACGGAGCGTCTCCTGTCGAGTTGCCGCTTCAGCTTGGGATGCGTCTCGTTGTGGGTGGCCGCGCGCTGCGCCTCGTCCCGCACCGGCCCGCTGCGGTCCTCGAACTCTCGCTGCTGACGAGTCATCTGCTCCGCTGCCGTCTCGCGCCGCTGACAAACCATAATTTTATCAACGACAAAATTATTCGTCACTTTTTAACAAATATGCAAGTGTGAGAGGGCCGAATGCTTTATGCTGTGAATAAATAAACTGGATAAATATACGAGTCCGGGGTGTAATATTAATCTTGCATTGACGAGTCTTCGTACGCTTTTAATGGAAGCCTAGGGCGAAATTTTTGCAATGTAACATTTTCCGTACAAACATGTAGATTAAAAATTTCAAGGCGTTGATTTACATCTAAGTACATATAACTTAGCAAAAAGATAGACTTGGGTATATAGGCTATGTTACTGGTCTTTCGAAACTTACTAAAAGTAGACCAGAAACTTAGTGACAACAGTTTTATACTGGATATATAGCCACCGACATAAGCTGGGCGCATTTCCTGTGCCGTCATGTGTTGAAAATGTTTCCCTGCATTTAAGTTCTAGGTAAAGGTACATCAATAGGCAAAAAACAAACCAAAGTAATAGTAGTTGATGCAACTGCTACATAATGAGGGTCCCTAAAACACGAGTGTGTTTTATGAAACGAGGCGAAGATGAGTTTCATAATAGGATCACACGAGTGTTTTAAGGCCTAATTATGTGGAGTTGCATACATTACTTTATCTACACACATATTATAAGTACTCTAAGCTGGGTTCAGAAGCCGAAGGCATTATCATACCCATACTTGTCACGAATTTGACTGTTTTTTTTTTAATCATAGACAAACATACCGAGCTGACGTTTCGTAAACTGTTTTTTTTTTTGTAAAAAAAAAATCAATATCACATTATTAATTATACATGTCGAACTGAATTCGACTTATATACGTGAGTGATCCGTTTTATTTCACTATGATTGTAAATTACGTTGGTCGTCAAATTCGAAAAATTTTATTCGATATCGAAAAGTAATTCGATGTCGTAATGACTATTACTTTACTGCTGGACCTGCTGGTGGTGGTGGCTGGCGGGGCAGGCGACGATGTGCTGCAATGCTGGTCATTTTCTACGGTTTCTGAACGCATTATAGACGACTTATGATATGTGTGTAGATAAAAGTTATTAGGAAACAATAAAAAAAGATGCACAATTTAAAAGATGCAAGATTGTTGCTAGCGGCGGGTGGACGCGAGGAAACGAAGACAGAGTGTTGTGGCGCGTGCAGAGGCCTAAGGCCAGCAGTGGACTGCTGTGGGCTGATGATGATAAAGATGATGATGAAAAGATGATATTACCTAAAACCTTTGTGCTTTCGAGTATGTCTTTAACAACATTCTTTCATAAGTATTATGTCTCAAGCCTTGGTTGCCGCTGGCCACCCACGTGTTAAAATTCAACCAATGATGGATAGACTTTTTGTGCGATAGGGTATTATCTGTTGTAATAGATATTCCCACGCATTTCCCACGCTGTTTTCTTCATGCCTTTTTTATTTTTTAATCGAGGACACAAAGGACCCAGGAGTCCCGGCCTTATCTCGGCTCCGGGACGACAGAATACAATAATAGAACATGTACAAAACTAACAAAAATCAGGAGACACTTGCACACACACTTTCATCACACTTTTTTCCTTTTTCCCTACGGACTAAAAGTCTCGAGAATGCGCCCTCGGTGACTATTTTATGGTTTTAAATTTACTTGCGTGGCCTTTGACTACAATAATCGCCGGGGTCTATACACAGGGCGCCACGCGCGCCGGCATAATGTCACCACTGGTCTACAAAAGGGCGCCAAATGCATGACTCGCCCGGGGCGCCTAGATGATTAAGGCCAGCCCTGGGTACCTACCTGCCTAGCTCATCAAAAAAAAATGCTCTATTTCATTTAACACAATATTTTGATAGTGTGACAAAGTGTGGAGGCCTCCCAGTAGGCATATTATACACCTGTGTCAGGAGGACTCGGTCTTCCTTTAACGGTACAACTGATTGTGTAGCCTAAAATAAGTCGCACCCACTTTTGTTAGTTATTAGATAGGAATGTAATTACATCTTAAGCTATATTAATTATCCTATTTGCTAAGGTTGTATTTAAAGTGTGTGTATGCGTGTGTGCGCGCATGTGCGTGTGTGTGTGTGTGTGTGCGCGAGTGTACATGTGTGTCTGTGTCTGTGAGTGATGTGTGTTATTTGGTACGTAACTTCCTTGTAAATACAGTACATTATTTTAACATTCATGTCTACCTTTGGTTTAGTTTCATCCCATCTAGTGGGTCTCTCTCACTACAAAACTAAGCTGTGTACCTACCCGTCCGCGAAGTATCCTTGGTCCTTCACCTTCCATTTTCTGTGAAGACTATTGAAAGGATTTCTGATTTATGATTTTTATTTCTTTTCTTGCATTTTTTTTAAAGATACCTAAATATTTTTAACCTAACATGCTTGAAAGTTTTGTTCTTATTGACGTAAAATGACAAATGTATTGTTTTTAGTGAGTTCGTAGAATAAGTGCCTGCCAGAATTATATACGTGAACTCATTTTTCAAGTTTTCAAGCTCAAAACTTAATAATATAAGTTTGTAGTAACGCGCGATTGTCTCTTCGTGTCTCGGACCAACGTAATATACTTTGAATCTTGTCTGGAGTAAAAGCAGTATCTTTTTAATTATTTTGATGTGGATTTATTATAGTTTATAGCTTCTACGACTATCCAACCTACTTTCCTTTGTACTTTCTGTACTGCTCATAATCGTCAGTTTTCAAGTTCTCTTTTTGTTTAAAAAAAAGCAAAATCAAGAGAAGCAGTACTTACTATTGTAATTACGTAAAAAATACTCCTATTTTAAAATGTGTGAGTAATATTTGCGTAACTTCCGAGTAGTAATAATGAGAAACATATTAGTAACAAATTTAAAAAATTACGCCAAAGAGAGTGTAACTTTTCTGTGCCAGTTATAAACGTGGGCCAATGGCATTCGGCCAAATAGGTACACTTGGACCAATTACGGGCGAGCATCAAATACGTCATCACTTTGTGGACCAATCGCGTTAGCCCACGATCAACTCCAGCGCTAAATAATAGCAGCGGCGGCGTGTGAAACTTCAGTTCTCTCTAGAAAATCGAATGTAAAACATCTAAGCACATCGTTTTCGTGGAAGCAATTTACCCATTCCAGTGCTGTCGTGGCTGTGAATTACTTAGCTGAATTAAAACTTTTACTCTAATCGTCTATTTAAATTGGTAAGTGCCTTTCAATATTTTCTCCGCATCTCGATTTTCATCGTTAAATTCTCGGGCTTGTGATAATTATAACCTGTCTTTGTGGCATTATTTCATTGATCCACTTGTCGTTGGAGCGGATTTTTTTTATTTGAAACCTTAACAGCGACTAATGTTAGTTAAATCTGGTGTAAATCTTGTTGGAATCCCTGTACCTGTTACTATTTCGATCAGCGACGGGTTGAATAGGAGATGCGCTGAAGTCGGGCCGGCGCAGTGGCCTAGATATCCGCGCCGTAGGCGTTGCTACGTGTACCGTTATCGCATCTTATCCCGTTACCACCGCCAAATGTACCGTCTTGACTCTCCCAAAACTGGTGGTCGCGAAATCAGTGCACAAGGCAGCCAGTTCAGTTGTGACGTGTCCTTTACGTCCGTAGCCGGCGGTCCATCTGTGTCGAGAGACCGCCTATTCTGGAAGTTTCCGGATCGTTGACGTGTTGTTCCGATTGTTTCAGTGTTTAATATAGGTGCAACAATGCGGTGGAGTTTATTAGCACTAGCGTGCGTCGTGGCGGTCGTGTGCGCCGACGACAAAAAAGAAAAGGACAGAGATATTGGCACCGTCATCGGTATCGACTTGGGGACGACATATTCATGGTGAGTGTTTAAAATACATGAAATTTCAGGTTGAACAGCTGTTCAGTAGGCACCATCTTCATGGCTAGCCCATACACACATGCCTTCATAGGTTATAATGTGCACATAATTTGAATTCTCTGTTTGAAACTGATGAATATACGAACTGAAATAAGAGCAGAATTGTCAGAAAAGCCGCTAGCGGTTATCATAACCCTCAATTATTTTTTTTTAATTATGGCCTTGCTACTATGGCAAGGAGTATTTTGCCAATGTCAGCGTTTTGCAATTACACGCGTGAGAAGAGTGTTCGGTTTAGGAATTCTTCATTTTTAGGAAGGAACAGATGGGTACCCTCAATTGTCATGGTATTATGGCATTAAAGTCCATATCTACCCAGAAGGCTAGCATGACACTCTTATTTCATGAAGGTAGTTCTTTGGCATTTTAAAATCTACCTAGGTACTTAATGCTAACCTGTCTAATCTTATCTTCTTATAATTTTGTTATATTACATAAATATCAATTGAACTTCCATAATCTTGTCAAAACTCAAAGACAGCTCGACTGATTTGAATAATTCTGTTTTTGATTTTGTTCAGTGTAATTTGGGGGTGGTTTAGAAAAAAACTAATATACCTACTTAACATTATATATCTATCTGTTTTCATACCCAAGGATAAACAGTTATAAGTACTGAATATATGTTTTCTTGGTTTTTGCTAGAGGTTACTAAACTTGTGTGTTCAGATCTCCTTGGCTTGCCACTGACCACTTGGCACATCACAACGGCACATCACAACTTTTTTTTTCTGAAGCAATGATGGGGTGTCAGTAGTGACTTTGATCCACATCTCTATGTAAATAACAAGCATCATACTTTCCATTCAAGTTGCATGAAATTTTATTTTAAATGGGCGATTTAAATATTACAATATACAACCTTTGCTTCCCTTACTCTCATAACATTCTTCATACATACTCTCCAGTTTTGGGTAGCTGCAGCAGGCTTATTTTAAAGGAACACGATATTGTGTAGACATAGGCAGTCCTGTTTGTTTTATCGTCCTTGTAGGTAGATACCTTACCTACTAAATAAACTATAAAAAAAACCACCACTTTTAGTATAGCGACAACAAGCCACTTGTGTTTGTTCACTAAACTGTGTACTGTATTATTCTTTTATTAATTACTGCTCTGTTGGCATGGCAACAGTCTAGCAACACTACATACAAAATAAATATTGTACCTACCTTTGGTTTCCTGGGAGCTGTTGAAATTATAATTAAAAAAAAAATATATCATGGGACAATATGACACCAATTGACCTAGTCCCAAACTAGGCAAAGCCTGTACTATGGGTACTAGACAACGGATAAACATACTTATATAGATAAATACATACTTATATACATACAGCTTCATAGTCAGGGTCTCTAACCACTAGGCTATTTGGTCGTATGAATTACATACATTACAATATTTTTATAGCTGCTGCAAATTTAGATGCAGACTTTTCGAGGCCAATTCATGTCTCTCATTCATATGGGGAAATAGACACGAATTATCTAGGCAAAATAATAATTGAACTATCTTGTATCATAACTCATAACATAATAAATTTTGGATTATTTCAGCTCGGAATCACGAGACCTATCTACATATTTAAATAATAATAAAAACAGTCCCGCATTTTTTGTCACTTTTGTGACGCGTTTTTTTTAACGTACATTCTATATGGACCGTCACAAAGCTAACAAATATTTTTTTTATGGAAAAGTATAGGACTTTTTTGGAAAAAAGGGTACACAGATTTCTGAAAATGTCTATCCTACCCCCCCAATGGTAATATTAATAAATGTTCCATGTGTGTGTTTGTAATTTTTTGCCCATATAAATAAAGTCATCTGCCTGACAACATGTAATAATGATAAAATGGAAAGTCTACAAATAATTGAAATTGAGCAACTGTTAAATACACACTCGAACTTTCGGGATTAGCTTGGGTATCTTTTATCTAACAAGTTAAGCATTTGTTAAGATAAAGCTTAAAATCACACTGATAACCCGCCTCATAGTAGTACTACGATTATAATTTATAATAATAACCTGGTGATAATGATAATAATAATTCAATCACAATATACAATTCACAGAATTGTTCGTGTATCTTAAAAAAATATGGATGTATAATTGTATATGTATTTCAAAGCTCGTTATTAGAGCAACGCAAATTCGATATACTTATTTAGCTCGAGTTATGATTAATTTATTCATGGCTGCCATTGAATAGTTCATTGGAATCGCGACCTCGTTGACAATGCGTTGTTTGTCCGCAGCGTGGGGGTGTACAAGAACGGGCGCGTCGAGATCATCGCTAACGACCAGGGCAACCGCATCACGCCGTCGTACGTCGCGTTCACCCAGGACGGCGAGCGGCTGATCGGCGACGCCGCCAAGAACCAGCTGACCACCAACCCTGAGAACACGGTCTTCGACGCCAAGCGTCTCATCGGGAGAGAATGGACAGACTCCACAGTCCAGCACGACGTGAAATTCTTCCCGTTCAAGGTGGTTGAGAAGAACAGCAAGCCTCATGTATCCGTCATGACCGCGCAGGGCGACAAGATCTTCGCGCCCGAGGAGATCTCCGCCATGGTGCTCACCAAGATGAAGGAGACTGCTGAGGCTTACCTCGGCAAGAAGGTCACCCATGCCGTCGTGACTGTGCCCGCTTACTTCAACGACGCGCAACGCCAGGCCACTAAAGACGCTGGAGTCATCGCTGGCCTCAACGTCATGCGTATCATCAACGAGCCCACCGCAGCCGCCATCGCGTACGGTCTCGACAAACGCGACGGGGAGAAGAACGTCCTCGTGTTCGACTTGGGAGGCGGCACTTTCGACGTCTCGCTCCTCACTATCGACAATGGCGTCTTTGAAGTGGTTGCAACTAATGGAGACACCCATCTCGGAGGGGAAGACTTCGACCAGCGCGTCATGGAGCACTTCATCAAGCTTTACAAGAAGAAGAAGGGCAAGGACATCAGGAAAGACAACCGCGCCGTGCAGAAGCTCCGTCGCGAGGTGGAGAAGGCGAAACGCGCTCTTTCTTCCAGTCACCAGGTCAAGATTGAGATCGAGTCGTTCTTCGAGGGCGAGGACTTCTCCGAGACTCTCACCAGGGCCAAATTCGAGGAGCTTAACATGGACCTGTTCCGGTCGACCCTGAAGCCCGTGCAGAAAGTGCTCGAAGACGCCGATATGAACAAGAAGGACGTCGACGAGATTGTCCTCGTCGGTGGCTCGACCCGTATTCCCAAGGTTCAGCAGTTGGTTAAGGAGTTCTTCAACGGCAAGGAGCCTTCCCGAGGCATCAACCCTGATGAAGCTGTGGCTTATGGTGCCGCCGTGCAGGCTGGCGTGCTCAGCGGCGAACAAGACACAGACGCCATCGTGCTGCTTGACGTCAACCCACTGACCATGGGTATCGAGACCGTTGGAGGCGTCATGACGAAACTCATCCCCCGCAACACCGTTATCCCCACCAAGAAGTCTCAGATCTTCTCCACTGCCAGCGACAACCAGCACACAGTTACCATCCAAGTGTACGAGGGCGAGCGGCCGATGACCAAAGACAACCATCTGCTTGGGAAGTTTGACCTGACCGGCATCCCGCCCGCGCCCAGAGGCATCCCACAGATCGAGGTCACATTCGAGATAGACGCCAACGGTATCCTCCAGGTGTCAGCTGAGGATAAGGGGACTGGCAACCGGGAGAAGATTGTCATCACCAACGACCAGAACAGGCTCACGCCCGAGGATATTGAGAGGATGATCAAGGATGCTGAGAAGTTCGCTGATGATGATAAGAAGCTGAAGGAGCGCGTCGAGGCGCGCAACGAGCTGGAGAGCTACGCGTACTCCATCAAGAACCAGCTCCAGGATAAGGAGAAGCTCGGTGCCAAGGTATGTACGGAGAACTGTTATAAACCGTTTGTCTGAGAAAACGTTTCACCATTTTTTTTTCTGAATTTGAAAATGTTTCTTAGGATTTTTATAAAACAAACCTAACATGAAGGGTTCTACACGATGCTCCTGAAATATTTACAGATTCAGAAAAACAATCATTCGGAAAAACGAAGCGAAGGTAAAACGTTTTTTCGGAGTTGTGATAAATTACGCGCGGAAAACTAATAACTTAAGAAGCCTTATTTATTTTTCAACTTACGGCGAACAGACTTTACGTAAGCTGAATTTTAGGAATTTTTAAACCCTTCCTCCTCCATAAACTAAGCTCCAGCCCCATATTTTTACCGAAAATTAAAAAGAAATCTGTTTTGATAAAAAATAAGCAAAGTATTTTACGTTTTCACTTGTCAAGCTTCCAACAATACCCATAAAAAACCGACGACTCACTTATTAATGCAATTAAAACGATTTAACAAAACTAAAAATGATGACTTCAAAGTTGCTGATTCGACCAAGAGTCAACATCCCTATTCTGCCAGAAAGAGCTGATAAAAAGAAACTGCTAACCGCTACTTTTTTTTAAACAGGTCTCCGATGACGAGAAGTCCAAGATGGAGGAAGCCATCGACGCTGCCATCAAATGGCTAGAGGACAACCAGGACACAAACGCTGAGGAATACAAGAAGCAAAAGAAGTCCCTTGAAGATGTTGTCCAGCCGATCATCGCCAAGCTGTACCAGGGCGCGGGCGGCGCCCCCCCTCCCGCCGGTGACGATGAGGACTTCAAGGACGAGCTGTAACCAGCTGCGCCCCGGAGACCTTCGCCCGAACCGTTGCTCGAACTCTGAAAGCCAACTCTCAACATGCTCAACTGAGCCCGGACAGCCAGTTCGTACCAACCTTTATAACGTGAACAAAAACTATATCATGACGGACGCTGAAAATGTGCAACGAGCAAAATGGGTTGCGTTTTGTGGATTTTGCCCCGAAGGAATTACTGAATAAGAACCATCCTCATATCAGCTGGAAGACGTCCACTGCTGGACATAGCATAGGCCTTCTCCAAGGATGTCCACGGTCGGTCTTGTGCTACCTGCAGCCAATCATTCGTCCACCTTGGGAGAGGCCCACCAACGCTTCCTTTATGACAATCATAACTTTATAAATAAAATAGCGTTATAATAACGTTATTAACTACGCGCTCCTTAGGTACTTTGGACGTTTAAATTCTACGTACAAATATTCTACTTACCATAATGTGTAATAACTTTAGAATACACATTATGGTAAGTAGAATATTTGTACCGCTACATAAAGGCGTCAAATAACGTTAAAAATAACGGTTAACGAAAGTATTGACCGCACCGCAGCTCAGCTCACTGTTAAAGACATAGAAATAGTTAACTTAATACCATATAGCTTTGAATTGACTACCAGATTGTATTAACTCTGTCCGATGAGAGAGGCTTTTAGAATCCGGAGTTCAGACGTGATCTCCTGCCTGTACAGATGCGAAGCGATCTGCCGTCAGTCTGTAACGTAAACAGCGTGTAGTGAATATTTATTGTGTGAGTGGCGTGCGCGGCGGCGCGCTAGTGTACGTTTCGTCCTTCCAGACTACCTAGTGTAATCGACGACTAATAAGTTTTGATCGCGCTCGCGTTATGTCATATACTAGGTTGCGAACGCTGTCGACGCGTTTTCTTGTGTCAAAAGTTACACTAGAGGTTCTGTTTCGTGGGGCGTTAACGCGCGTTCCGGTCGCCGCTGCGCGGTGTGACCGGGTGTGCTGGGGTCCGTTGTCGGCGTTTTACTTTGCTAGCGATCAAGCCGGCGGCGGGTTCCGTCTATGCATTTCTATTAATAGATGTTTTAATATACTAAGCTCTGTGTGGGTCGAGCGCGCGACCTTTCGCTGTGCGAGAGGGGTAAACCCCTAACCTACCTACCTAAAGGTTGTAAAGCCCAATTTCCCGAAATGTGCACTTTCTGGGAAATGTACACTTGCCAAGTAGGGCACTTTGTCAGTAAGTGCGTGTTCCCAAAAAGTGCACATTTCTCGAAACGCACATTTTCCCAAAAGTACTTTTTCTCATAAGGCATGCATTCCAAAATGGAAGGTGATCGTGTTCCGATTTTGGTGACGAATTTGAAACTGCTCTTTTGGAAAAGTGTACCAATTGGGAAGTGCACTTTTTGAGACAGCACCTCCCAAGAAAGTGATCCTTCTAAACAAGTGCACCTTGAGAAAGTGCGCATTCGGGAAAGTGGGTTTTGTGGCTTTTGTGCCGCGAGAGGGCGCTGCTCGAGCGACAGACTGCTCGCGGGCCTGCGCCTATTTAGAAAGTTCAATTCAGCCCCCGCGGGGCACCCTCAGTGTTTGTACCGTATATAATATTCGTGAGACTGCCTCTTAATAGGTGTAATTAGCAAGTTAATTATGTAGTTAATTAATTTTGATTCGAAGGAGGAAGTTACATAATAAAATGATTTTTTTATGTACTTTTTTTATTTCATTTTATCATCATTCATCACCTCTAGCTATATCATTGTAATTGGCTTAATCAACTTTTTATTGCCACTCGTTACCATGGAGATGACCTCTGGGTAACTCTTTTAAAAAATGCTTTTCTAAGACACCACTCCCGCGAAAGTCAGGGTTTGCATGCTTAGGAGATGAAGCATGAAGGAATTGGCGTATAACCGTTGAAAATCTTAACGTTTGATGCAGTGTTGGAGTGGAGACGAGTTACCCATGGGACGGCTCCATGGCAACGAGTGGAAAAAAAAGTTGACCCAATTTGTTGTTTCTACAGGGCACAACAATGAGAGAGCTTCGGCTATAGTTTCCACGCGGGCCCAGTGCAGATTGGGAACTTCAGACACCATTGAATTACTTCGCAGGAGTGTGCAGGTTTCCTAGCGATGTTTTCCTTCACCTAAAAGCCCATAGTAAAATTACAAATTCAATTTCGCACATTTTTTTTTACTATAAACTGACCAGTGATTGACCCCTATCTCACTTGATGGAAGGTGCAGATGAGGCCTAAGGTGTAACTCACTGGTTCAGTAACAGTCTATTCACTCTAGCCTTGAAGAGCCCTAGATGTACCATTGTACCCATAATATAATACATACAATATAATACGATAATTCAAGAGGTCATGTTAAAATAACAAAATTGCTGTAGTTAGTTTCATTATAGAAAGGAGAGGTCTCTGTACCATTCATTTCGTATGACACTTGGACCTCTGGCCAATAGCGCTATGAACTCGAAGAAAAAACTAATATAGATGGCGCTATTGTGCCATAGGAAACGAATGGTTAAGGCACCTCTCAGCACCTCCAAAGAGAATATAATCAAACGTTTCCACTTCTATAGGAAAACTAGCCGATGCAGACTTATTCGTCTTTTCAGGTTTGGTGTTCTCAATTAGAAGTTTTAAAACCCCCGACTTTGTCATTTCACAGTTCAATATTTCAAAAACGGGTTAACCGATTTTAATGAACCTTAGCTAAGAACATATCGATTAAATCAGCTTTCGATTAAAAAATTACCGCGTCGAAATCGGTCCATCCGTATGATGCCACAGACAGATACACAGGTAAAACTTTTCACTCCACTTTTTCGTCGGGGGTAAAAAAAACAAAGTTAATTAAATGTAAGGTTTAATTAAAAAAAAAAACATAATTTCTCTACATACATTCCAGTCCCTTAGAGAACTAAAACTTCACTTGCAAGCATTTTACATTTATTCACAGTATCTAGTCTAGCTAAGGATCGAATTTGAATAGCTTGTGGCATTTCAGTTGACGTGAATGGATTGTTAAAGTTAAAGTTAAAGTTAGTTATATATAGTACTTTGTGTGTATTAGTCATTCACACGACATCAACTCAAAGTCGCCGAGCTTTCGAAATTCTCAAACGAATTTCATAAGATTGCGGGCGTTGTAATTTTCTTATAATTAATATAAAGCTGTAATATGCTAAAGTCTTAAAGTATTGGATATGATTAAAACAACTGTACCTACTTGTACGACAGAACAGTCAGAGGGTCGAGCACGACTTTACGAATCCTGCGTATCGAGATCGAGAGACCTTATACTAAATTTTAGTTCCAAATACGCTCACGGGCGGGCGCTGTTCCAAACGTCATACAAACTCGACAACGTTTACTATGAAAATAATCGATTTATTGATTATTTTTGTTTTATTTTTATGAAACATTCATAGAATGAAATTCAACATACAATGACAATGCAAAGAAAAATTCGTTAAGCAGCTGGACGGAGCTGCTTAACGAATTTTTCTTTGCATTGTCATTGTATGTTGAATTTCATTCTATGAATGTTTCATAAAAATAAAACAAAAATAATCAATAAATCGATTATTTTCATTGATTCAGAAAATAGCTCCATCTCTTGCCACTAATGCGTAACTGTAGAAGTTCCGTAGTGGGTGAGCTGCTTGATTAAGCTACTCATAGATGGCGCTGAGGAGAGATCTTCCAAATAAAATATGACACAAGGCATTGAAAAATTCGTTAGGTACACCAACGTTAAGTATAGCTTAATTGGTGGAGCGTGGTACGGATTACCGAGGTTGCTGGTTCATGTCCAGCTGCTTAACGAATTTTTCTTTGCATTGTCATTGTATGTTAACGTTTACTATTCCATTTTACGCGACGCAGGTTTCGAAAAGTCGTGCTCGACCCTCTGGAGGCCGATTTTACGAAGAATTCTCAAAAATATGTATAACAGACATTAGTGCGACGGTAAGTTTGATGTAACTATACATATTTTTTTAACTTTGAGCGGATCCATGACTTTGACTAAGGTACGAGGTTCTAGTATGTTTGGTGGTATCTTGTTACCCTTCAAGAAACTCAGTTTTACCACTTTGGGGGTAGAGGTGTAACCAACCTACAGAGCTAAAATGAAATGCCTCTTGTGCCCGTATTCAGTATTCAATCATTTATTGCGTTAAGGAATTCCATGCAATACATTATAGTTCAGAGAATTATACTAATATAATAATGCTATATTACAGGTATAATAAATGCAATTTCTCTTTGTTAAATTTTTCATAAAATAATAATAATGTCAAAGAAGATACAATTATAATTTAAAATAAATTTGGCTTAACAAATACAATAGCTTAAATTACCCATGTGACTTAATGAGTTTTAATATTACACGCATAAATACGTAGACGAAGCGATAATTTAGCATAAATCAGTCAAATATCCTAGCAAAATATTCGTTAAGGCTATAAAATGGTCTCAATAAGATTTCAACTTATTGGAAAATTCTCTCAGATTTTGTGACTTTCTTATGTCGACATCAAGGTGGTTATAAACCTTTATTGCTACATAACCTATGCTTTTTTATGTTGTAAAAAGTACGACTCGGGTAGAACAAGATCCAGACTGCGCCGTGAGGGGTATCTTCGGGAACTGTTTACAGTTTTAAGTGAGCCTAAGTGTTTAAACACATAAAGGCAAAGTTGGTATATGTATAGGGAAATTACTGTGTACACGTTGTTCTTTGTGAATAAGTGTCTACGAGTTTCAGGAAAGTACCCCTCGATCAACCTTATACACTTTTTCTGTATAAGGAGAATTTTCTTAATCGACGCACTATTGCCCCACACTTCGATTCCATAACGGACTATACTTTCAATATTATCATAATACACGGTCTTAAGAGTGTGCTCGTAAGCAATTTTCGCCATAGTTTTCAAAGAATAACATGCACTTGCTAGTTTCTTTGCCACACTGTCCACGTGATCATGAAATCTGAGATAAGGATCCAGATCAACTCCTAAAAAACGTAATGAGTTCAATCGACTAATAGGAAGATCCAGCGTGCAATCCATAGAATTCACAGCTCGTTTAAAAACCATATAAAAACTCTTATTACAGTTCAGCCTAAGTCCATTGGTGTCAAACCATTTAGAAAGGTTTTTCTAACTAACGGACGCCATTTCTGACAGCTGCTCGCAACTATTCGCCTTAAAAATTAGGCTAGTATCGTCGGCATACAAGTATGAGGTTCCGCAGGATATATTATTGGGCAAATCATTGATGAAAATTATAAACAATAGTGGTCCCAGAACAGAGCCCTGCGGAACACCTCGTCGTACAATGCATTCGTCGGATCTACTTGTCTCCACGTTTCCCAAACTATCCGTATATTTAACTTCAACAAACTGCATACGGTTACTGAGATATGATGAAAGTAGACTCAAGACAGACCCTCGGATGCCGTAGTATTCTAGCTTATTAAGCAGGATTTCGTGATCTACACAATCAAAGGCCTTACTTAAGTCATAAAAAATACCCACGCATTTTAAGTTCTCATTAAGGCTGTTCATGATTTCTGATACGAGTTCTGTTATAGCTGTGGTCGTATCCCTACTTTTGCGAAATCCATACTGTCTATCCGACAGATAGCCATTATCGTTTAAATGTTTTTCTATACGATTTGCCAAGCATTTTAGCAATGACAGACAATAGTGAATTCGGCCTATAGTTGTTTATGTCTGCAGTACTGCCTTTTTTATGTAGCGGAACTACCTTTGCGTGCTTGATTATGTCAGGAAAAAAATCCTACTTTAATGTGTTTATTAAATATATGATACAGAGGAACACAGAGGATATCAACATTTAATTTCAGAAGAGAAGTGTGGACATCATCAGGACCACAAGAATGACTGTTTTTAAATTGTTTAACAATATTTATAATTTCTTGCTCTGAAATGGGTTTCATGAACATGGATTTACTATTATTTAGTTTTTTATTCGAGAGAAACTTTTTAAAGCTTAATTCGCTACCATCTGATTTAAATTTCTCACCGAACTCAAGAAAGTGCTTATTAAAAAGATTGGAAATTAATTTCGGGTCGGTTACCATGTCATTACCATACTTTATGTTCCGTAATTACACCAGCTGTCTTACTGTTCAACAACAGTTCAAGCTCTGCTGCTTAACGGCAGGATTACCGAGTAAGATGGTGGTAGACCTCGCACAAGGTCCTACCACCCGCAAACAGCTTTATAAAACACGGCCCTGCTGGGGCCGCGCCGTGCGCTCCATTACAGCTCTCGGCCGTTAAGACAAGAGAAAAGGTAAGAGGGTTTTATTTAGGACATAGCAGCCAAGTCAGCTCGCATGTTACAACTCTTGTTACGTGCAAGTGTGATAAAAAAAAACACATTATTTAATAAAAAGACATCAATTTATTGCATTTGAACAGGAGGTCGATTTTTAAATCTCACTCGCCGACAAAATTCTCATCCATGACATTGACATCAATATTTGAAAAAACATTATTTTTGGTCTACTAACATGCAGCTGAATTGTGTCTGTCTTAAACAAGCAAGTCAACATAGTAGATTGAGGTTAGCTGTCACTGTCAGTGGTCAAGGAGTCACTCAGTGATCTCGTTTACGACTGGGCGGGCGCATTCGTATTTCATATCGTAAGCATGAGAATTTTAGTCACCGGTGAGATTAAAAAATCGACCCCCTGATCCTTGAACTGGCAGAAAGTACGACTCGGATATCGACTTGAATATCCGACCGTGCGAAGTCCAGACACAGAACCGGAGGCATAAGACCACAGAACTAATAATAAAAGGATAGAAGGGAATAGTGGCCTCGCCACTTGTGACGCGTAAGACATAAGTGGGCCATTTTAAGGAAAGTTGTACCCGCCACTTGTTTATTTTTTTATGATACATCTACTTGGAATCACGAGCACTATCGATTTTAATAGGTGAAAAAAAAGTCCCACAAGTTTCATACATTTTCTGTACGTCCATCCGTCCGTCCATTCAGTTACTCTCATATAAGTGTAATTTGAAAAAGGTAACGGAATGGAACACAACATTCTGGGACACTTCTATGTATTGTATTTAAGTTTTATAGCGCATTGGCTTTGCTGTAAAAAAAAAAACTTTTGCCTCCATATCTCACTTAAAATAGCCTACAAGATTCCACATTCATACATAGTAGACACACATGGTCCACAGTAGACACATGGTCCATAGTAGACATGGTCCACAGTAGACAAGGTCCATAATAGACATGGCCCACAGTAGACAAGGTCCATAGTAGACACATGGTCCATAGTAGACACACATGATTTATGATAGACACATGGTCCACAGTAGCCACATAGTCCATAGTATAATAGCGCCATTTATGAACTAATATAGATGGCGCTATTGCGTTAAGCAGAGGTCTAAGTGCCATACGAATGGTACAGAGACCTCTCTGTAGTGAAACTAACTGCTACGGGAGGCTTATTATTTGAAAATACATTATACTCTCAGTTTTCTCGTCCCTGTTACAGGGAAATGACTTGAGAATGTAATTTTCACATGTGTGCGAAGCCTTACCTATTCAAACACGTGACAAACTAGATACTTTCATTCACTTATTCAACACATTCGTGTCAGGTCTTATACACACACAACTATAATAGAGATGTCACGAATATATTTTTTTTCTAAAATAAATCTTAACATGAAACTACAGCGAGACTCGATCATAGTGAAATAAAACGGATCACTCACGTATATAAGTCGAGTTTAGCAGAGGCGCGACGCGTTGTGCGTCTCGCTGCCGCTGGGTCGTGCGCTCCCAGTTGAAGGACTACGAATTGGTCGGAAATATGTCGGGCTACTAAACTCGACTTATATACGTGAGTGATCCGTTTTATTTCGCTAACAAATCTTAGGTAATTATTGCATTTTACGTAATCAACAGTCTGACTGATTGACACACGGACCGACCATCCTCTGGACACCGCATCTTCTATAATTTACTTGGAAAGTCATTACGAAAAAAGCCGCGGCGAGCGGGCCGGGGGAGTGCGTCGTGATTGGTTCATAGCTTGTCATCTCGCTTGTCGTCTGGTCGATAGCGAGCCGCGATTCGAGGCTAGAGAGTTATAGGTGCAAATGAGCACATGCGTTTCGGAAACGTTCGCCCTGACATTTGGTGTCCAGAGGGTGGTTGGTCCGCGAGTTGACACAAGACGAACTATCAAGCGACCACAGACAATCAGCAAGATGGAAATAAATCATAAGGCGTTAGTTTGAGCGCTCTACGCAACACGTCTCCTGTGCCACGGATTTATATCGAGATAGGTTTTTTTTTCAATCGAACCTGATTATAATTACAAAATTTCAATACACTTATTGTCTAACTCGCTCGCAATCAGCATCGCGTTCATTTTGCATGGGCTGACAAATGGTATCGGAAACAGCTAGCTGTCACAGTCGTACACAATAGTAGTTTATGCAACTGCTACATAATGAGGGTCCTTAAAACACGAGTGTGTTTTTATGAAACGAGGCGAATATGAGTTTCATAATAGGATCACACGAGTATTTTAAGGCCTAATTATGTTACTTTATCTACACACAAATTATAAGTACTCTAAGATGGGTTCAGAAGCCGAAGGCATATATCATACCCATATCTGTCAGGAATTTGACTTTTTTTTTAAATCATAGACAAATACACCGAGCTGACGTTTCGTAAACTGTTTTTTTTATTGTAAAAAAAATATCACATTATTATTTATACATGTCGGACTGAACTCGACTTATATACGTGAGTGATCCGTTTTATTTCACTATGATTGTAAATTACGTTGGTTTTCAAATTTGAAACATCGAATTCGATATCGAAAAGTCATTACGATATCGAATTCGATGTCGTAATGACTATTACTTTACTGCTGGTGGTGGTGGTTGGCGGCGAAGGCGTCGTCGTACTGCAATGCTGGTCATTTTCTACGGTATCTGAACGCATTATAGAGGACTTATGATATGTGTGTAGATAAACAGACATTTAAATCCGATGACGAGTGTCAAAACAGTTACGCAATAGGGCAATGATATTACACATAGAAAGAGGTAAATATGTCATCAGCACGCCGAAAATGTAGCGCGAAAAATGCAAAAAATTGTAGGATCTTAAACCACAATCTCTCCAATAAGGTCCAAACTTGCGCGCAAATGTCTAAATGTTCGGAACATGTGTTTCGATATCACTGCAATAGGGCCTGGACATCCGCATTCGTAAAACATCAGCATCGTTTGAACATATACAACCCTTAGTCTATTGGGCTTATCAAGTACTTGCATAATTCGCCTATTCTTACATCAATACCGGACCACAGAAATCGGAATAACTAGGTACAGAAGTTGCATGGTCGAGTCGACGAGGAAGGCAAACGAGCAACTGGGTTACCTGATGGTAAGTGATCACCACTGCCCATAGACACTCACAACCCCCCGGGGTTGGCAGATGCGTTGCCAACGTAGAGAGCTAAGATGAAATGCCTCTTGTGCCCGCAATCGCACCGGCTGTCTTACTCTCCACACAGGAACACAACAGTGCAAGCGCTGCGTAATCATAATCAACGACCAAAAAAACGTCTCGATCGCGTTTGCGTTAATATTTCAAATAGTATGAGTATTGTTTAATGTTGATACGTGCGTGCGGTGCGTTGATAGTGGCGCTGCTAATTCGCCCATAATAATTCAGACTTAAACGCGAACGCGATTGAGATGTTTGTAGGGTTCCGTGCCTCAAAAGGAAAAAAAAACGGAACCCTTATAGGATCACTTTGTTGTCCGTCTGTCTGTCAAGATCCTTTTTCTCTGGAACGCGTGGAGGTATAGTCGTCCCACGATAACTCTGCAACGAACTGACAACAGTAGAAATCTAAAGTTTGTTTATGGCAACACTGATTTATAGTCAACACGTTTTGAACTTTTGATTAGATTAAACATGATCATTGTTCATTCACCATCCAACATTAAAACACTTCTCATATTTCTTTTTTTTTAATACAACGAGGAAGGCAAACAAGCAAGTGGGCCATCTGATGGGAAGTGATTACCACTGCCCATAGACACCCGCAACCCCGGATTTTCTAGATTTTTTTACAGTACAACGGCAAAACCTACTAAACACTGGCAAAATTGTCCTCCAAAGGACAGAGCCATATAAAAAAAAACAGCTGCTTCCGATTGCTACTATCATTATTACTTTTAATTAAGAAAATGTCTGAGTGACATGAAAAAAGTATTACCACAGCGTGATTATTCTGGGTTGCCAATTAATATCTTATGCAGAGTTATCGTGGGATGATTACAGCATGCTGAAACTAATATGAAATACTCAAGCCTGCGGTCCTTTGAAGCTGTAAAAAAATCAAACTTCCAAGACAACGCTTGTCATTGCAAACCGCCAATTGTAAAGTTATATTTTTTATAAACTCACTGAAACATGAATACACAGAACAAAACCAGAAAAATGCCAACCCCGGGAATCGAACCCGGATCCTCGACACTCCGGGTCGTGTGCTTTTCCCCTACACCACGGCTGGACATAGAGGAAAGGCTGAATTTTTTCCATGTATTCAAATCTTAGCTTGTTTTTATCATTTTTTGCAGTGACTAGCGCCATCTATGCGATTACTTCGTAAACCGAAAACAACGCACCCTTTCGAAACTTATCAGTTAACCCAGGCTCAACGAGATGGCGCACTAAAGCAATCAATTCCTGATCTCAGTAGGAGTATCTTTTTGTATTTTTTCTCCCAATTTTTTATTTTTACGGTTTTCCCGAAAACCGGTTTCGGGAAAACCTCTAATGTTATAGACATAAGAGCTTGTGCAGATCATTGTGACTAAGCAACCGACGCGTTCGCAATGAACTAAACACGGCTCTAACGTTATAGACATAAGAGCTTGTGCAGATCATTGTGACTAAGCAACCGACGCGTTCGCAATGATCCAAGCACGGCTCTAATGTTATAGACATAAGAGCTTGTGCAGATCATTGCTTAGCTACTTCTGGTGCTTGCGCGCATGTCAATATGTTCGGAGCATGTTTTTTAACCCCCGACGAAAAAGAGGTGTTATATGTTTGACATGTGTATCTGTGTATCTGTCTGTGGCATCATAGCTCCCAAACGGGTGGACCGATTACGATGCGGTTTTTTTCGATCGAATGCCAGTTTAATCGAGATGGTTCTAAGCTAAGTTTCATTAAATTCGGTTCACCCGTTTTTGAAATGACAATGTCGGGGGTTTTTAAACTTTTCTAATCGATATTCTTGCGAGCATATGACGTATCTCTACTTATAATATTACTAGCTGTTGCCCGCGACTTCGTCCGCGTAGATTTCGGTTAACGCTATCCCGCGGGAACTATATAATTTTCCCAAATAAAAAGTAGCCTATGTTATTCCTCAATATTCAAACTACTGTCTTACCAAATTTCATCTAGATTGGTGCAGCGGTTTTCTCGTGAAAAGGTAACAAACAGACAGACAGAGAGACAGAGTTACTTTCGCATTTATAATATTAGTTGGATAGGCTCGCATTCTCTTAGGAGAACCAAGCGCAGTCACTTGCTACTTATTCCAATTTCTGTGATACCATCCTAGGTCTAGTTCTTCCAGAAGTTAGGATTCTGCTGCAGCCGCCGTTCGAAGTTCTGATACCACGTATGCAGGGTGCTGAGGGGTATGTAGGAGACCCCCGGGGTGGGGGTCATCTGCTCCTGGGTCACAGCGAACGAGCCCACAAAATTCACCAAGTTATCGAGCATCTTTTGCGCGAACGTCACGTAGTTGCTCTGCTGCTGGGCCTAGAGAGAAAGGACAGATATTATTGAGAATGTAGTTTCATTCGATGACCGGACAGCCTAGTGTTTAGAGACCCTGACTATGAAGCTTGAGGTCCTGGCTTCAATCCCAATCGGGGCAGATGTTAGTATGATATGGGTGGTAGAACCATGTGCGAAGTCCGTCCGGATCGCTACCATTATCTTACTCGCTAATCCTGCCGCTAAGCAGCAGTGCTTGCACTGTTGTGTTCCGGTGTGGAGAGTAAGACAGCCAGTGTAATTACGGGCACATGAGGTATTTCATCTTAGCTCTCTAGGTTGGCAACGCATTTGCAAAACCCCCGAAGTTGCGGGTGTCTATGGACAGGGCAGTGGTGATAATTTACTATCAGGTGTCCCACTTGCTCGTTTGCCTTCCTTGTCGGACAACAGACGGACAGTCAGAAAGACGGACAACAAAGTGATCCTATAAGGGTTCCGTTTTCTCCTTCTGAGGTACGGAACCCTAAAAAAGATGATGAATATGAATGCCTGTTTATTTATTAATGTATCTACGTCGCGTGCCGAAAGGGGTTGAGAACCGCTTGAAAACATCCGAACCAAAAAACCACCAATCGAGCGTCAGCCTGTCTTAGTTTGGTCGAACGACAGCGCTATGACGTATGGCGGTCATCGAAAAATGCCGTGTTGTACTGGGACACATTTTTCGTGAATTTTGTACTAGACCCAAAGTCGATGGTGTTACCAAGTCAATGATTCTCGTTCTCCAGGATAACTATATAACCCCTTCCCAAAAAAGTTCAGAATCCTTAGACCGAACAATCTTCTCACATGTGTAATGTCTAAACGCTGACATTGGCAAAATACTCCTTGCAATAACCTAACCAACTTAGAAAAGTTGAATAACCCCCAACATTGTCATTTCAAAGTTCAATATTTCAAAAACGGGTGTACTGATTTCAGTGACACTTAGCTAAGAACCATCTTGATTAATGTAGCTTTCGATTAAAAAAAAAACCAGGTACAGTCGGTAGGTACAGTTGAGTTCTCCAATATCTGTGCAGCCAATGGTTCATAAATATCTAAACACGGACCTTATGTAACTGGCAATAAGGTCTGTGTATAGTTATTTTTGAACTGTTGACTGTATAGATAATGGAGAACTCGACTGTAGGTATGGCCTCTTATGGCGATAAAAAAAAAATACACAACTTAGAAAACCTGAATAACCTCCGACACTGTGATTTCAAAGTCCAATATTACAAAAACGGATGAAACGATTTTAATGAAACTTAGCTAAGAACCATCTCAATTAATGTAGCTTTCGATAAAAAAAAAACCACATCAAAATCGGTATGTCCGTTTGGGAGTTATGACGCCACAGACACACAGATACACATGTCAAACTTATAACACCCCTGTTTTTCGTCGGGGGTTAAAAGGCGCAAGGGTGAAGGGTGAGCAATTAAAAAAAACTATAAAACCCAGGTTAGAGGCTTTTACTCACGACGGAGGAGGCGAGCAGCTGCACATTGGCCTCGGGCTCGATGGCCACGCCCACCTGCGCGCTGTGGCAGATCGACTGCTGGCCCAGAGCGCTGCTGAACTGGTTCTCCGCTGCAACACACCCGAGGAACATCCATCTTAATATTTTTATTTTTTTTATCTTATATTTTATTGAGGCTTTGGTACACCTGGTGTGACTATGTCAGCCTCATGGGGGGACTCTAGGTATTAACAGTTTTCGAAGCACTGCCTCCAGTGCTAGATTCCCTAGCAATGAAGGAGCTCTCTACAAATTTGTAAATTTGGACAGCATCTCCGGACAAAGGGTTGCCCAACACAACATTAATGTTATTTTTACATGCATAGTATTGAAAGGGACTGAAACATCAAGGTATTTAACCTTTTTGACACAAACAACTCATATAGCAATAGGTTCAAAGCCAACAACCGATATTATATAGGTCATGAGAAGGATAGCATTTGGTTTCTTGCAAGAAAACAGTTTGGTGTATGAATAAGTGCTTTGACATTTGTCTTAGCTTGGTAAAAGTTAAATAATACATTTATTTATCATAACAATGTGTGAAACTCACAAAAATTTTAATCAATACATCCTGCAATGCCGACTACTTTACTGCTAGTTCAATTTTTAATGCAATTTGACATTTCTTTAGACCTCACTCTACATTAGTGCGTCTATACAACACACACACACTGACTGTGATACTTTTGTTGCTTAGACATTTTTAATTATAATTGAATGATGATGGATAGTGCTGCATGCATAATGTAATACCTAATAGCTACTTTAAATAGAAATAGAAATATCTAGACAAGTAGTTACCAGACAACTCATGAAGCTTCTTCAGATTGGATATCTTGAATATGGCCGATGGCTTGGAGTTGGAGATGTGTCCGAGCAGCTGCCAGTTGGGTGGAGCCGCTGGGTCCGGCCAGCTCCAGTAGACCATACCCGCGGCGCCGGCCGGCAGGGGCGCCGCCCCCGTGAGGAATACCACCACATAGTTAATCGAATCTGCCTCCGGTATTGTTAACAGGAACTGTGTTTCTGAGACTGGTGTAAAGTCTGTTTGTACCTAAAAATTATCATAGCTTAAATGCTTTAGTGATTTTCGCCCAGTGAGAATTCTGTTGGTGTTCGAGTTAGTTGACAAAGTAAACAAATTACTTTTTTAACCGACTTCATTCTGCATCATATAGTCAGGTTATAAAAACGATAAAAGGATTCAATTGTTTTCAGGATTATTTTATAATAGCCCTAAGACTAAATAACTAGAGAATTACTGCCAGGACAGACTCCAAATTAGCAGCAGGTAGAAACGAAGTCGAGTGTTTGAAACGTCTAAAAAGTTGTGACAATTAATTCCGATTTGAAGTTGCAAATTTCCGAAGCAGGTTAAAGCTGCAGCACAGCTTATGGTATTTAAAATAATATTGGTACGAAACGGATCAATTTATAATCATAACATACATAACTTGGTCCGAAAGACTTACGTTTCTCGTAAAAACCGGCGACTACTTTTTGCTTACAAACACGTTTCGAGTGAAATTTTAATAAAACATTAACTTACCAACCGCCCTGACACAATTATTCCGAACGCATTTGCCATTCTAATACAAGTTTCTGTCAATCTGCAGTTTACTTCTAGGTTAGAATAAAATAAAATAAAAATAAACTGATCTTCTTGTAGTTTCTAGAACATTATCGCGTGTACTTGTACATAGTCTCTCTAATCTGTGATCGCGTGTACACAACTTTCTAGGCTGAATGCACATAGGTGGTGCGTTCTGTCAAGGCAAAAGTATGCGTTTAGTTTTGTTTCGCTGTTTTCTAATATAAATCATTAAATCAATTTTATTTATAGCTACCGTTTATTTTTGTTCCCTTAACAATTATTTGAAGTATTCTAAATATTGTTATTATTATTTACATACAAATAAACAGGCGGTTTTAATAAGAAAAAAACACCATTTCTTTAAATAAACTGATTGATTTAACGAAACGCAATTATTGATGCTGCAAAATTTGGTAGATTTCGTGCAAAACGTGAGCAACTAGCTTATACTTTGACATTTTAGAGGCGTTTTACAAATCCGTGTAACCATTTGTAGCATTGATTGTAGCGAGATTGTAGCAATTTTGTGGTTTTGTAGATTTAGTTCGAGTACGGAGTACGGACAGCCCCCATACTACGAAATTCGAAGTTCGTATCATATCGTCCCGCTCACTCTCGTATTAAATAATATTAGCTTGAGAGGGACGGCACGATACGAAATTCGAATTTTGCATGCATGCATGGAATGCGAATTATCGATTTTAGAAAACTGCACAATGTAGGTAGGTATTTCGCCTCACTCACCTTTTCCTCAGCCAAGGTTTCGCCAAGTTTATAAACGGATGCGACGTATGTGAATGATGATATTTGGCTAACATAGTCAATTTACTTTAATTATATCGGGGGTAACAACATTGTTATCAATGCCAATCGTTTCATATCGACCGTGAAAAATTAAGCGATAAATCGAATTACGCACGACGTATTTTCCAATGCAGACACAATGCAAACATTGGCAGGCGTTCGTATACCTAAATACCGTAATAATATCTCCACCGTAGTTTATTTTTAACGTAAGTTCTAATTTTAGGGTTCCTTTGACAGAGATGTCGAACTAATGAAGTTCCCGACCGAATTTAGATTGTCTACTTTAAGCTAAACAAGTGTTTTTCATTTCAACTTAGCTGGGTACTTAGACGCTCACATGAAGAAATTACCGGAAAAGATTGCATTAATATTGCATGATTGAAAGATTAGAAGTAGCTAGATAGTTTAATAACACAGGTGCTCAATAAGCAGTACTTTTTGTAGCTACGTCGTATCATGCGGAAAGTTGGGTTTTACGTACTAGTGCATTTTACTTTTCAAAGGAGCCAGTGGAGGAGGACGGAGCCAGCCCCGAAAGAATACGACGCCGGGTTCACCGAATTTGGTTTAATTGTATTTTTTTCGCAGATTATAAAAAAATGTCGCTTGGTACACGTGCGGAAGTGTCATTTTCACTCGTCCCGAATCTCGACCCTCGCCTCACGACTCGGGCCTAGACACTTTCGGGACTCGTGCAAAATGACATACTTTCCGCACTTATATCTAAAAGTACTATAATTTCCGTATTTTACTTACCTAATATTGCTTCGGTTGTGAATTAATTAATTTAGCATCTTCAGTGAGTACCTTTTTTTGTTTATACGACGAGGAAGGCAAACGAGCAAGTGGGTCACCTGATGATAAGTGAACACCACTGCTCATAGACATCCGCAGGGAGGGATTGCAGATGCGTTGCCAACCTAGAGGGCTAAGATGAAATGCCTCTTGTGCCAGTAATTTCCTCGGCTGTCTTACTCTCCACATCGGAACGCACAGTGCAAGCACTGGTGCTCAGCGGCAGGATTAGCGAGTAACATGGTGGCAGCGATCCGGACGGACCTCGCAGAGGTCCTACCACCCGCACCTAAGAGAAATATTGCATTAATTTGTGTTGCAATGATAAAAGCGCCCGACCGAAGCTACTTATAGGCAAATCGGCAGCGCCTCCAGCGGCGCGTATTGGCCTAACCAGGAGGGGGGAGGGGCGGATGGGGGTACAGCTGCCCCCCCGGATGTTACAATCATACTTCAAAAGAATTTGATGAAAATAGTAGGTAACTACCTACTTATCTATATGAATTAATCTTTTTCACCTCACCAGCTCGGAAATAGAAAGGCTTCCTTTATCATTTGAAAAAAGTTCTTGAAATTCGAACGTGAAGATTGTAGCCAGCCAAGTGTTTTGCTATAGTGAAATAAAACGGATCACTCACGTATTTAAGTTGAGTTTAGCCCGACATGTTTTCGACTAATACGTAGGTCCTTCCTCCCGTAGACCCAGCAGCAGAGAGCGGGAGTTCGTGCGCTCCCAGAGGAAGGACTACGAATCACTCAACTCACGCATATAAATCGAGATTAGCCCGACATGTTTCGGACTAATTCGTAGGCCTTCCTCTGGGAGCACACGACCCAGCGGCAGCGATCGGGAGTTCAGTTTTTTCTATTTTTTGTGTTTATTTAATAAAACCCTGTTCAGTTCATAGCGAGACGCTGCGGCCAACGAGATGTCAAGGTAATATTCCGTTGTGTAATACAACAAAATACGGTCACATGAATTACATAATTACATAAATTAACTAAACTAAACTGAGACTTCACGCTAGCTACCTAAGGTAGGTAGAGTCAGCGACAAAAGTTGCTTGGGTACTTATTGCTTACTTAACACTTTCGTACCCTTTCTCTCTACGGCCAGATTCAGCCGTCATACTTGATTGACAAGTGTGTTATTGCGACAAGGTACAAAAGTGATGAGCGACTTTTGACGCTGATTGTACATTCAATTATAAATTATTAAGAACTTAACAACAATTAATTACCTAGTTAGACATAATGAAAACGGGATATTGACGGGGATTGCTTAACTGCTTAAAGGTTTGATGAGCTCCCGATATTTTCGACCTAATGGTAATAATCAGACCTTTAAGGTAATCGCGGTCAATATACCGCTTTCATTATGTCTAAAACTTAGTAACTAACTGAGTTACAAAAGCGCTTAGTCGATGCAACTTGTGACCAAAGGGCTGGCAGTTTTCTCTCTCAAAGAATCAGCATCGCTATTCAGCGAGGCAACGCTGCCAGCCTTTTGGGCACTATGCCACGGGGGCCTTGTTTAGATTTAATTTAGTTTTAAGTTGTAGTTTATTTAGTTTAAGCTTAAATTTAATGTCATTGTAAATTGCTTTTATTATGTAAATAAAGTAACTAACTACACCGATATTTTATATTTTATTGAAAGAGGGAGGCAAACGAGCAAGCAAGTCACCTGGTGGTAAGTGATCACCGCCACCCATGAGAACCAACAACCCCGAGAGTCACTAGTCCGTTGCCGCCCTTTAAGGAGGAAAAGGGACCTATGCTATGCTGTCTTTACCGTCTTCAAAATACGTATAGTCCTCCTTCGGCATCTGCAATTTTATAATATTAACTAGCTTATGCCCCGCGGCTGTGTCCCCATGAAATATTTCAAAATGTGCTAGTTCCCTATCCCGTGGGAATTTCGAAAAATCCCTTCTTGGTGCACTTCTAAGATACTCAAGGTACATGTTTGCCAAATTTCAGGTCTCTAGGTCCAGTGGTTTAGGCTGTGCGTTGTCTGTCAGTCAGTCACGGTACTGTTTTACAGGTATAAAAGATATAATATATTCTAATCTAATAATTACAATATATACTAAGTAATTGGTCTAATTCGTAAAACAGTCCTTTCTGGACTCCTAATTCTGCTGAATGTTACGTACGTTACTTACTTGTGAATGTTACGTAACTTTTACGTAAACGTTCGCGTTCGCCGGCCGTTCCCGTTGGCAGCGATCCGCGCATGACTTCCTTTGTAACGCGTCGATACGCGTTCACGTTTTGGTTAAGGGCTTTTCAAATGCTAATATTACTTGAGATTTATGCTAATGTTACTTGATTGTTGCATTATCATCGTAGCTCTTTATAAGAACCAAATTTCAAATGAATCCGAAAACTGGAAGTGGGTCAAAGCTCACTCGCAAGTTTAAAAAAAAAAAAAAATTAAGCTAAAATTAATTTTGTGTTTTTTGTTCATTGTACTTGTATTATCATCCAAGATACATATCCATACCAAATTTCAAATCGATCCGACTTCTAGAAGTGGGACAAATTTAATTTGCAGGATTTGACTCGAACGTACAATAAGTACCTACTTACATACCTACAAAAATTGCAAGTTAAAGGCTTGTAAAAATAAATAAATATCAGTACTAACGGTGCGACCGGATAGGCTAGTGGTCAGAGCCTGACTATACATTATCTATACCTATTAAACAGTACCGTGACTGACTGACAGACAACGCACAGCCTAAACCACTGAACCTAGAGACTTGAAGTTTGGCAAACATACACCTTGAGTATCCTAGAGGTGCACTAAGGAGGGTTTTTCGAAATTCCCACGGGATAGGGACCTAGCCCATTTTGAAATATTTCACGGGGGCAAAGCCGCGGGGCATAAGCTAGTGTATAAATAAAGCTTGAGTTGAGGTCCCAGGTTCGATCTAATAATGTATGATGATGATGATGTATGATGAATACGAATGATTGTTCTCGGGTCTTGAACGTTTAATATTATAACTAAGTAGGCACTGTCAACGAATTTAATTTACTACCCATTTCGTTGAAATGTTGTTTGAAATTCGCAATACATTAAGGTCGCAAATTCTAATAAGTCGTGCTCTAACTAGCTCTTATGGAGAAAGTTTGCTGTACGATATTGAACCTTAGGTGGGTTGGAAATTAAATTTCTTGACTGTATGTACCTATAACGTAACGTAACGTACGTACGTAGTTTAGCCGTTGTCTAGAACCCATAATAGTAGTTTTGTTGCAACACAGACTTACACTGCTATTGTCGATGATTCATGGTAAAAAACAACGGTAATTTTCCACAATTTATTGGAATATCAATGTTACGTAATGGCTATATAATTAAATTAACAGGAACGTAAGCTTCGAGATAAAACTTAAATAAAAGAGAATAACAAATTGAGACGACACTACAGCTCATGTAGGTTATCAAGCATAAATGCAGACAGACAAACAAGACGAACTGATAAGTATTTGTGTAGTGATAACGCCCAGTCGGGCCGCGGCGGCCGCCTCGGCCACTGGATAAATTAAAGTTAAATAAATCACAGCATTCACCAATACTTGCGTTGCACTCTCTAACAGGTAAATATATATGGGTGCAATTACTAGATACTGTTCAACTTTTGGTCAATTATCACTTCTACGCAAATGCCTGGTCGGTCATATCAGCAACTATTTTTTTTTTAAATGGTAAAACACTGAATCACTCAATGTCGTCATAATTTTCAGTGATCAAACTGCCGTCCTCTTATTACTTTTGTTAAATTAAAAATCTTCTTAATTTCAGTAATAAGAGAGATGGTTTTTAAGTCCAACTCTATCGCAAATAGAAGAGACATTTCGCAAAAGTTAAACATAGCATCAAATGCGACCCATTTAATATCAATAATCTATTTCATTTAATTTAACTTTATCTACTAACAATTTCGACTTATGATATGAAATCAAGTCAGTTTTCAATGTAAGCTAATTTATTGCCTAATTATTGTTCAAGAATTATTATTTGAACGTATCGTTAATGTTGTACTTGTGTATGGGTCCCTAGTCCCTCATGTAAGGGTAATCTATGTCTTTGAGAGGGACGAAGGTTTCCTTGATGGACTGCGGGGAGGTCCACCGCATGACATAAGTGGGCCCACCCGCCTTGTCGTTGGTGCCCGACATGCGGCCGCCTCCGAAGGGCTGCTGGCCAACAACCGACCCAGTCGACTTATCATTGATGTAGAAGTTACCAGCAGTCGGCTTCAGTTCCTCCAGAGCTAGCTCCAAGAACGACTTTTCGTTAGCAAACACTGCACCAGTCAGTGCAAATTTAGTTGAAGATCCTACGAGGGATAACGCCTGCATCAGATCCTTGTCTTCGTATACATACATGGTCAGCACAGGCCCAAAGATCTCCTCCACCATGAGCTTGTCATGGGGATCGGATGTTTCGATTATTGTCGGCTGCACAAAGTAACCCTTGCTGTCGTCAAACTCACCTCCTCCGAGAATTTTGTTCTTTGGATTCTTCTTAGCATTCTTAATGTAGCCAGTGATCCTAGCAAAGGCCTTGTCATCAATAACTGCTCCCATGAAGACGCTGAAGTCTGTGACGTCTCCTACTTTGAGTTTGGCGCGTTCCTTCACCAGACCGTCTTTGATTGGTTCGTAGAGGGACCGAGGTACATACATTCTGGAGCAAGCTGAGCACTTCTGTCCGCAGTATTCAAAGGCAGAGCGGATAGTAGAAGTCACAACAGACTGAACATCAGCTGTCGGGTGGATGAAGTGATAATTCTTGCCTCCGCATTCACCGATGAGCCTTGGGTAGTTACGGTAGCGGTCCAGATTCTTAGCAACAGCACCCCAAATCCAGTTAAAAGTGGGGACAGAGCCTGTGAAGTTGACACCCGCAAGATGTGGAGAAGAGGTGATAGTCTTACCAAATGTAGGCCCGTCAGCCGGTACAAAGTTAACCACACCAGGTGGTAGGCCGGCTTCACGCATGATGTTAAAGATCCTCCAGTTGGAAAGGATGGCTGTGTCGGAAGGCTTCCAAACCACACCATTGCCCATAAGAGCTGGGGTGTAAGCTAAGTTCCCACCGATCGCTGTAAAATTGAAAGGGCTGATGGCCGCGATGAATCCATCAATACCACGGAACCGCATCGAGTTCCTGGTCACCTGCGGGTTCTCTGAGATGGGCTGGTACTTAGCGTTTTCTTTTAGAAAGAAGACGTTGAACCTGAAGAAGTCGATGAGCTCGGCGGCGGCGTCGATCTCGCCCTGCACCACGGTCTTGGACTGGCCGAGCATGGTGGCCGCGTTGAGCCGCTGGCGCTGCTCGCCCGCCATGCGCTCAGCAGCGCGCTCCCAGATGCGGACTCGCTCCTCGTAGGGCGTGCGGTCCCAGCGCGCCTGCGCCTCCACGCTCACCGCGATGGCCTTCTGGATGGTCTTCTCGCTGGCGTAGTAGTACTTGGCGATCTTGCGGCCGTGGTCGTGCGGCATGACCTGGTAGCGCGGCTCGCCGTCCTGGAGCGCCTGGTCGCCGATGACGATTGGCACGTCCTCGGTGACGGCGGCCGTGCGGCTGAGCTCGTCGGTGAGCGCGGCGCGCTCGCTGCTGCCCGCGCGGTACTCCAGCACGGGCTCGTTCTGCACGCCAAAGTCCTTCAGCTTCGGCAGCTCGACGATGCTGGCTAGGCTGCGCTCCAGCGGGCGCGCGCCCCGGGCGCCTCGGGCCGCCAGCGAACACAGGTTCAACATCTCAGCTGAGAGACGAGCCCCCGATCGATCGTGTTACGTAAAACCGGCCGCGCTCGCAGCCGTAAACAATATGAGGCACGTAGCGAACGAGGTAATTGGCAATGGACTCGGCGACCTTCACTGATTCACATTTTGTAGAGGAGAACGAAATTACTATTCTATCCGTCTGACCGCGGGCTCGACGTCACAGTCACACAAAAATAATTTTCTCATTAGGGCGGGGCGTGTTGCTATTGTAAATATTTCATACATTTTTCCCCCTTCCTCGTATCAGACTTTGCACCAATAGCGTCTTTACCAGCAACGTATTAAAGTTTACTTCCGAATGTACTATTGGACGGTTATTTGTTAAAATCTGCGTCAAGCCGCATTGACCTCGTTCTCATCGTTCTGTGACACACATTTCCTTTTCCTTTTTTTGTGTCTGGCAATGTCGTGTTGCAGTGTGCAGTCTTTTCTCAGCGCTTCTGAGCGGCATTTTTAAAATAAATAATTATTTCTTCTTTAGGCAACTATAATGATTCTACAAAAGTTTATTTGGTGTGCTTGATTATCATCTGTTGCCTTTTTGTACCATTTTGCATGCTTTTTTCAACTTGAAATCAAAATGAGGGTGAATAGTATTTTTTTTGTTATTTTGTAAAAGAACCGAAACAAATACCAATAAAATACATGTAAGTAGTTGTACTTGTACTCAACTCACGTTTTTCGTAACTACAATGAAAATAAACTCTAACGATATTTCGTTTCTATATTTTTTCCATGGCCCTAATCCACCTTCTTTGACACTGTTGAGTCATGAAGCCATGATGAGTCATCGCCTTTCCTCTAGCAGTATGAACTTAAAAAACAGTCACTCATTATGAGATTATGACAGAAATGTCATTTTCCATCAACAAACTGTAAATTCTCGTGTTTAAAAAACAACAAAATGCGCGGTGCTTTAATATGGCCGGTATTGAAGCGTCGCGCGGCGACGGCTTCGGGCGCCGTGGAGCCGCAGTGCGCGGAGCACCCGGGGCCTCCGAAGAGCGAGCCGGTGCGGGAGCACCGCGCGGGCTCCAAGGAACGAGGGGACCTGCAGTTGGAGCTTTGTTCTCTATGCCGCAACCCACCCGTGATCCCCATTTGTGTGGGCAGCGAATGCACAAGTAAGTTTTACTCATACTTACGCGCTGTTACGTAGGTAGTGCCATGTAGGTATTTCAAATATCGACAAAGTGAGCGTCCATTAATCACGTGAGGCAGGAAAGGGGGGGAGGAGGTTTCGAAAAAAATCACGAAACATCACAAGGGGGAAGGGGGGAGGGGGTGCAGTGAAATATCACGTCGTATTATTGTTTTCTGAATTAGTTAAATTAGGTGCTCCATTTTTTTATTTTACCGTTTTTTTCTTTAAAATTAAGTAGCAAGAAAATGTAATCTTTTTTAAGATCATTTTTACCGACCAAAATAATACCTACACATGATTTTATTTAGGTGGGCGGAATTAGTTTAAAACCTCACCACGATCCCCAGGGGGAGGCGGGGTTAAAAAGTTGCTAAAAACATCACGTGATTAATAGACCACTCATCATGAGCCCATTTCAGTACACATGCATGACGAAATACCTAATCGCCACTGTTAGGTATAACTTACGAGCCCATTATGTTATCTGTACAGCCGGGTGCGTCTGTCGTCAAGTCATGCCGTTCGATCACAAGCGTACAGCCACGTACTACAACCAAGCGTGCTCGCACACGATCGCAAGGGCCATGGAGTGGGCTGCGAGGTCGCAACCCTGCTGGGAGAGGACCCCAGTGCACCTGCGATGCGAGATCTTCGAGCGCGCCGCAGGCCTGATGGCGGGACGGCACCGGCAGAGAATCATAGCCGCCGCCATGATGGGTCAAGGCATGACCGCCATCCAAGCCGAGCACAACGTCTGCCAGCTGATAGACTACACGAGATTCAACAGCAATTTCATGCGAGACCTTACGATGAGCCGCTGCGTCACGGACGGGGCGCCGGCAGCCAAAAACCTGAACCACTACCACGGTCTCGAGGGGTTCTTCGCTGCTATAACCCCACACGATTCCCTGTCCAACGCCGGGCAGCTGGCCATAACGCCTGCTATCATGGGGAACGGCGTGGTCTGGAAACCTAGCAAATACTCAGTGCTCGCGTGCTACCGCGTCTTCCAAAGTCTCCTCGAAGCAGGTTTGCCAGTAGGGGTGATCAACTTTGTTCCTGCTGAAGAGATTAATTTTTTTAACACTATCGTCTGCAGTCGGAAGTTGGCTGGAGTCGCGTTTGGAGGGACCACACCGACTTTAGAGGCGATTTGGAGGAGGATAGGTGACAATATACACAACTTTGACAGGTGAGAGTGAACTTTAAACCCAGTGATATTGATTTGTACGGTTCAATACCGCACAGTCATTTTGGCTGAACTCGCGCCCTACTTTTAATATGCGCGGCAACGCCTACTACAGCAGTATTTCCCTAAGACTGCTCTAAACAAATAAATGTTAACGCTTAAGTACTTTGTTACTTTTAAAACCAACGTCAAAGATACTCGGCCTCGTTATACTAGCTTGTTACTTTTAATCATATTAATAATCTATTAGAGTCATAACTTTTGACTTATCTATGACAACGACCTTAGCCAGGAGCCCCAACAAACCTTAGTCCTTCGAACCTCAGTGTATCTACGAGGGGCGGCTGATAAGTAATCTCCTTGGTCAGAAATATATACAAAAATAATGCTGGCTGGTATGGATTTATATTCTATTTTCAAAATGTATAACATTCATTTCTTTATTGCATCACGTTTATTTGTTTCCTACAATTGTTTCAAACATGTCGGTAGAAAAAGTGAAAATGGATAAAATCGAGCAGCGTGCGGTGATTAAGTTTTTGACTAAAGAAGGGAATACGCCTTCGGAGATCAGACAGCGTACGTTACGTGTGTTTGGCAGTTCGTGTTCTTCCGAATTTGTTATAAAGTTTTGGTCAAAGCAGTTTAGGTTAGGTCGTGAGAGCCTGGAAGATGATCCTCGTAGCGGAAGACCAGTTTCGGCCGTCAACGATGAAAATGTAGCCAGGGTGAAAATAAATATATTAGAGCACCGACGAGTGAAGCAGTGGGGATAGCTAGAGATGTGGGCGTCAGTAAAGAGCGAGTCAATGAAATAATTCATGAGCATTTGAACATGTCCAAGGTTAGTGCACGTTGGGTCCCCAGAATGTTGACTGCATTTGACATGGAGAGGCGTGTCAAATGTTGCGAAGAGTTTTTGGACATGAGTCAAGGGAAAGAGGAAGAAGTAATTTCTGGAATTGTAACATGTGATGAGACTTGGATTCGACAATGGGACCCGGAAAGTATAAGCAAAAGTCGTTACAGTGGAAATTTAAGGATGAGAAGCCGCCTCGGAAATTCAAGGTCTGTCCATCGGTAGGTAAACTTATGGCTACAATCTTTTGGGACACAGAAGGGATTTTGCTCATAGATTATTTACCAAAGAAAACTACAATGAATGCTGATTATTACTCAAACTTACTATATCAACTAAGAGAGACAATAAAAGAAAAACGGCGAGGTAAACTAAGCAAAGGAATTCTGATTTTGCACGACCAGTGCATACCGCCCGCACAACGAAGCTAGCAATTAAAGACAATGGCTTCGAAACCATTAACCACCCCCCTTATAGTCCAGATTTAGTCCCCTGTGACTATTTTCTGTTTAGACTTCTCAAGAAAGATCTCAGGGGACGAAGGTTTATTACCGATGACGAAATGAAGGCTGCGGTTACTGACTTTTTTAACGACAAACCGATTTTTTTTTAATGGTTATTTTCAATATTTGAAAAATTTAATAAGTGCATTTTACTAGCAGGGGACTATATAGAAAAACAAAAAAAAAATTAGCCACGACAGTCTTTTGATTCATTGTTAGGTAGATTACTTTTCAGCCGCCCCTCGTAAGTGTCAGTTGTATTACTGTACGGAACTGGGTTTGAATCATCTGCAGCAAACCGGTTCAATCTTAACTTGTGATTTGACCAGGTTTCCGCGCATAGCCGGCACAGGAAGCGCGAAGAACTTCCACATAGTCCACGAATCCGCCGACATGAAGGTAGCGTTGGGCAACACGATCCGAGCGGCCTTCGAGATGGCTGGCCAGAAGACGACCTCTTGCTCCCGCGCCTACGTCCACCATTCCGTGCTGCCGGAGTTCCTGCAGGGGCTTTCGTGTCAGCTGCCGGGGCTGTTTGTGACGCATCCGCTGGACTATAGATGCTTCATGTCTTCCATGATATCCGCGGAGGCTTATGACAGGGTGCGTGATCGGCAGGGTCTGGACAAAATGACGAAAATGAGCTGTGGAGGCTTTTAAATGGCTTAGGGTGGTAGCAAACTGGAGCGTTCACAACATAACTACTTTCGTTCACATTAATCCCTATATGGTATTGATAGTGTTGTTATCTTACGGAGACTAGAGATCACTACTTACCTCTACCTAACCGTCGTTACCAATATTCAATCTCTATCTCTTGTTTTAATCTGCAACGGACCAACCACCCTCTGGATACCGCGTCCTCTTTAATTTACTTGGAAAGTAATTACGAAAAAAGCTGCGGTGAGCGGGCCGGGGGAATGCGTCGGGATTGGTTCATAGCTTGTCATCTCGCTTGTCATCTGGTCGAAATTGAGCCGCGATTCGAGGCTACAGAGATTTATAGGTACAAATGAGGCTATGCGTTTCGGAAACGTTCGCCCTGACGTTTGGTGTCCAGAGGGTGGTTGGTCCGTGTAATCTGCTGACGAATTTGCTATCTGTATAGATGGCCTATCATCACCGCCCTCCCATCAACTGCTAGCAAGCAGAGATTGGACTGCCTACCGCCAATATTATTAGGACTCCAAAATTGAAGATTCGTTTTAATCGTCAGTAGATAAGAGACAAATTGAATATTGGGAACCTTTATCAGTACAACTAAGCGACGATGCTTTGCAGGTGCTTGGCTTCCTTAACCATTACGTTCACGACGGTCAGTGCGAGCTGACGGCAGGCGGGCGTGCGGACAACTCGGTCGGCTACTACATCGAGCCGACGGTCGTCCGGGCGTGCTGCCCTGACCATCCCCTCCTCACCCAAGACATCAGGGGGCCTGTGCTGACAGTGTACCCTTTCCATGGGCTGGTGGATCTCGTTGAAGCAGTTGGCTTGGCGCCGTACGCCGTTTGTGGATCAGTGTTTGCTACGGTTTGATTTTTACAAGGTTTAATCAATAGATTACTATTCGCGCTACGCTCGTGTGCACCCGAATCCGAGCCGCGACCTGTGGTTGTAAACGCTTTTGCGATTATCAATTGGCATGGTCTTTTGTCTGATGTCTGTTCTATTGCTTAAGTGTTTTTGCTTTGAAAAAGAGTTGAGTTGTTGCCTTAATTTATAATGGTTTCCGGAGGACTATAACACAAGAGAAGTGCCAATGTCACCTAGACTTATATTCTTTTCTGATGTCTAAAATGTAATATGAAATCAATGGTAAAGATAGTACCTTCCTCTATGTAGTGCAACTAGCTACAGCCAGTTTATTTTTAACTAACGCGTCATTGCAGACATTGGCAGTGCTTTTGGTTAATTGTATCATCCTTGCAGTTGCTTATGAATTCGCTGAATTTCCAGAAGCGGGAATAAAACGCTTTTCAAATTGATTTGTTGTCGATAAGAGTACGTGCCACTAGCACTAGAAGCGCTGTCGATTTGCTCATGGTATTAATTGAGCCGTTAACGCGACGGCGATCGAGACGTTTTCCTCTGTCAAAAATTACACCAGAGGCTCAGGGGAGCTAGCATGCGTGCCATTTTGTCGCTTGTCGCTCAGTGCGTCCTTCACTGATTCCGTCACTATGAAAGGGACGCACTGCGCGACAAGCGATAAAATGGCGCGCAGTGCTACATGTGCAGAAGTCCGTGTGGTAGCAGGATATGGCGTGGGCGAAGTGCGCTGTGGAGGCGGTGCGGGACTACGCGACGCTGCTGGTGGTGAACGAGCGCTGCTCCGAGGAGCTACCGGCTCACCAGTCGCTCGGGGGCTCCCGCAAGTCCGGCCCGGGCTCCAAGGTAACGCTAACACCAACAGCCTTACCCTATTATTCATAAACCTCATCATCAAATTCAGATTCAAATGTTTTTATTTGCTTTAAACATAAATGCATGCAAATACAATAGGTACCCCAAAATGAGCCTATTTACGTCTCACTGCTGGGCACAGGCCTCTTCTCAGAATGAGAGGGCTTGGGCTACAGTTCCCACGCGGGCCCAATGCGGATTGGGAACTTCACACACCATTGAATTGCTTCGCAGGAGTGTGTAGGTTTCCTCACGATGTTTTCCTTCACCGAAAAGCTCATGATAAATTACAAATGTAATTCCGAAAAACCCAGAGGTGCGAGCCGGGGTTTAAACCCACGACCCTCTGCTTGAGGCCATATCAAACCTAGTAGTTTGACCTATGGCCGCAAGCATTCATAAACCTATTTTAACTAAAATGCCGTTAAAGTTCGTTTGCCACATTGACATTTTTGTTAGTAAGAAGACAAAACCTATTTTAGGCATGAGTGACGTTTATGAATAAGGCCCTTAGAGCAGGGATGGAATGGAGATGTTAAGAGGGCGTCTGTTAATTACATGAGGTTAATTTAACGATTTTTCTATCCTCTCTTCCCCCATTGGTAAGATGTCGTGAGATTTGGCTCAACTCCCACACCCTCCTGTAATTTCACGTAAGGTTTTTGATTGTTATCCTTAATTTAGCCAAGTTTTTTTTTTTGCAATTTTTACACAATAAATTACGTGATATTTGCCGAGATCCTCCCCGTCTCCCCACGTGAGATTCGTCTCCCCTCTCCCCTAAACGACTCACGTAATTTATGGGTTATGGGTGGCCCATAAGGCGACAAAACGTTGGCTGCACTCGGCATTTCTCGACAATGTTCGGTTGAACCATCGAACTATCCCACTCAGCAGAGACGGTGAGTCGTGAAGTATTGGGTTTTTGAAATGTATGTTTGCTTACATAAGAAAGGTAATTCCCCGTGTTTTTGATATCCGTATGGTTTCTACACCACTTCACGACACACGATGGCATATTTCTAAAATATTATATTATGCCTAACATAATTATATTCACAATCGAAACTCCCGTGACACCAGCCCTGATGTCACGAATGTCACGGCTGACTGACGCGCGGAGTTGTTCATATATTTTTTCCCGCCAACAGCGGCACCTATTCGGTGGAGCCATTTTTTGGGCTTACTTACCCTTCCATAGATATTATTCGTAGCTCCAGGCACATTTAAGTTTGACACGAACTATAATACTAGTTAACGGGTGTTATGGCACGGGGTCAGAGACGCTCCACTGACGTTTGTATGTGCAGGCCGGCTCCATATCTTACCTGCTGTCTTACTGCTCGGAGCGGTCGCTGCGAGAGGTGCTGCAGCCAAGCAGCAACGTCACGTACGACTACATGTCAGACAACCCCTTCTGACGTCATATCCGGAGCACCCGGGGCCTCGGGGTGTTGACCCCACGGACAACACTTTACATACGCACAAGGGCAAGCAAAGAGCTATAAATGATCTTCTATCAATAATTACCTAATATACAATGACAATGCAAAGAAAAATCCGTTAAGCAGCTGGACTTGAACCAGCAACCTCGGTAATCCGTACCACGCTCCACCAATTAAGCTATACTTAACGTTGGTGTACCTAACGATTTTTTCAATGCCTTGTGTCATATTTTTATTTGGAAGATCTCTCCTCAGCGCCATCTATGAGTAGCTTAATCAAGCGGCTCACCCACTACGGAACTTCTACAGTTACGCATTAGTGGCAAGAGATGCCTAACACCTGAGACCTAGATACTTAACAGGTCCCGAGAAAAAGCGAAGTAAAAATATGGCACCGTTCCAGTGTCAGTTTGCTATTGATTATTTTGATGTAATATAATCCTTAAGCTGTTACAATAACGCACAATTTTGCGTAGGTAATAAATAAGACCTCTCTCTACAAGAGAGCTGTTATTTAATTTTGCCGAGCTGTTTTTGATGCTCTGACCCGACATCTACTTGTAATTATTGATCGAAGCGAAGTAGATAGTGAAATTATCGGATCGCTCACTTGGTCGTCCTTTAATCATGTGATGTTTTTTTAGCAACTTTGTAACCCCCTCCTCCCCCCTGGTGATAAGTGGTGAGACTAAAATCACATGTATTTTTTACAAGGCTAAGGCTTTTCCAGGTATTACATTATGATTATAAGGTAATTTAATTCTGGAAAATTAATGAGTGATAATGATAAAAATGTCCGGACGGATGTTAAGATTGCCGATTGTTTCCGACTGGCATAAAAATAATAAAATAAACGTGATATCTCATTACACCCTCTCCCCTTGTGATATTTCGTTATTTTTCCGAACCCCCCCCCCCCCCTCCCCCTCTCAAACCTCACGTAATTAACCCTTTCAACGCCAACGGCGCATACAAAAGTTGTCATCCACACGCCAAGTTGACATAACGTCAACGCGGACTTAAACCTTACTCGCGTTCGCATAAGTGTTGGTGGCGTCGTATGCACGTCGGCTCATGACGCTTTAAAGCGCCCTTGGCGTTGTTAAAGTTAATGGACGACCCCTGTCAGCTTAATTCGTAGACTCTCTTGGAGCACACGCTTCAGGTTAACAATTTTATCGCAAGAATCACGGATTAGTCTACTTACTTGTTCGTATTCGAAACGCTTCAATGCATTTGTGAAAGTCAATGACTTACTAACACCATGGACTTTGGGTCTAGTACAAAATTCACGAAGAATGTGTCCCAAGTACAACGCGGCATTTTTCAATGACATCCATTAGTCATAACCACGGACCAACCACCCCCTGTACACCGCATCTCCTATAATTTACTTGGAAAGTCATTACGAAAAAAGCCGCGGTGAGCGGGCCGGGGGAGTGCGTCGTGATTGGTTCATAGCTTGTCATCTGGTCGAAAGTGAGCCGCGATTGGTGGCTAATAAGATTTATAGGTGCATTTGGATTTGAGCATATGCGTTTCGGAAACGTTCGCCCTGACATTTGGTGGCCAGAGAGTGGTTGGTCCTTGGTTATAGCGCTGTCGTTCGACCAAACTGAGACTGACTGACGCTCGGTTAGTGGTCTTTTGGTTCGGACGTTTTCAAGCGCTAACCCGAAGACCATGGTATTGGTAAGTTAATGGTGAAAGTATTTATAACGACTCCCAACGCGTGTGTGCGTGCTGAGACAACCGTCAAACAAAAACAAGTACCCGGATTAGTTGTTCGACTAGTCGTCTCACTAAGCACATTGACATAGTAATTTGGAGAGGCGGGCCAACTTATCGTAATTTATCTCTATAAGAGAGTGATCCGTCCATTTTACTATGACTAGCACATGTAGCACGGCGCGCCATTTTGTCGCTTGTCGCGCAGTGCGTCCCTTTCATAGTGACGGAATCAGTGAAGGACGCACTGAGCGACAAGCGACAGAATGGCGCGCGTGCTAGCTTCCTAGGTATGATTTGAATCTCACGGTAAGAGCGAAACTAAGAAAGTGTCTTTTGTAACAAAAATATCCAAGTGACAAGTTTTTATAAACGATTGTAAGACTGTAACATAAGCGTCGAAATAAAAAATGCTGTAAGTACATTAAGTTACATTATTTATTGAACTGGCATTATGTCACCGTCAACAGCACAACAGTCGCGAGCTAAATGATAGTAAATATCGTAATACAGTAAATTACATGTCATTATGATGCATTACACTAGGCATTGGCAAGTCTCGGCCCCACACACCGCGGCTTCGAAAGAAACTACATTACATTACACTACCATAAGCATTGCATATCATTTAAAATCATAAAAAAAATACAAGTACATTTCGACAACGATGTACGGCACGCGGCCGAAATTGTAACTAACGCCGCCATCTTGTAAAGCGCTCCCTCGTGTCAATTTTACAATATCATCATCATAGTAATAAAAAAAACAATAAATAATATTCTAAAGGGGACTTGCGTCCTCCTGGGGTTACTCTAACCCCGGGGTTACCGTAACGTCAGACGACACGAATACTTCAAATTAACCCTTGGTTAGTGGTAACCCCAGGTAGATGCAAGTCGGCATAAGCAGACCTGGCCCCCAACCACCAACTTTACAATTTTCAGTTTTCAATGACAATTCGAGCTACAATTCTTTGACAATATGAAGCGCGCTAAAACAAAAGCTCTTCAAGTCAGCAGTTGACACCGAATTGTTATTGAAAACTGACAATTGTAATGATGGCGATATCCTTTGCCCTGTCTGAGTTTCAAGTCTAACATTAAATTGAAATTTGATTTCATAATTAAAAACAAAACACTTAATGAATAGCATTGAAGTTGATAATACAATAATAATACGTCACATACAAATAATAAGTTAAAAGACTACTTTCGTTTTCCGAACCGAATTGAATTACACAAAAAACCTACTCGGTTCAACTGAAAATAGTGTACATACAAAATCACCTCTACCTTCATACATAATAGGGATGTTGCCTCGTGGTCAAATCAGCAACTTTTATTGAAATGTCAAAACGATTTGATCGGATCCGTTAGTACGAAGTTCGTATTGAATTACAGAACTATGACGTCATTTTCAGTGATCAAACTGCCTCCTTTTATCAGTTTTCGTTAAATTAAAAATCGTTTTAATTGCAGTAATAAGTGAGGCATCGGTTTTTTATGAGTATTTTTGGAAGCTTGATAAGTGAAGACGTAAAATGATTTTATTTTGACATCAGTCAATGACCCTATCATGACCGCTGAGATATATGTAATAATACAATTTGAATTAATCAATAAACTAGTCTCTAAGTGTAATTAATAAGCAAAAGAAGATGTCTCGATCTCGTTCGCGTTAACGTCTGAATTATTACTATGGACTAACCGGCAGCGCCTCTAGCGGTGCTTATTAAAAACGCACTAATCGCTCATAGTATTTGATACTTTGACGCGAACGCGATCGAGACGTTTTCCTGTGTCAAAAATTACACAGATGCCCGAGTACGAACATTCGAAACCTGCGTAACGTAATCGAGTAGTGAACGTTACCGAGAAATTTGTATGACGTCCGGAACGGCGCCTGCCCGTGATACTTGGAACTAAAATTGAGTATGAGGTGTCTCGATTTCGATACGATAACGTAATGTCACGCAGGATTCGTAAACTTCGTGCTCGGCTTACAGTTATTGAGCAAAAAGCCGTGATGCAACATTTTAAGTGAACTTCGCTTGCCAAAATCTGATTCACCCAACACATCGAATTTCATTTGGCTCTAAAAAACGACTCAACTGTTGACACCGTAACTGCAATACTTGACACCCTGTATGCGCCGTGAATTGCGGTTGGAGTCGCCAATTGCTGGGTCATTCACCTTAGTATCAAAATCTCTCAGTTTAAAGTAAGTAAAAGCTTAAAATGAAAACACACAAACAGTGATAATGATAAAACATACCTACCAAAGATTAGCCCTTTGAACGCCAACCACGCATACAAAAGTTGTCATCCACACGCCAAGTTGGCATAACGTTAACGCGGACTTAAACCTTAAGCATACGTCAGTAGGTCGCATTTGCACTGCAGCCGGACGCCAATAAGCGTTGGCGTGGCGTCGTAGGCACATCGGCTTATGACGCTTTTAAGCGTTCTTGGCGTTGAAAAGGTCAAAATTGCGTATTTGTCAAGGGAACCCGCGGTGTGTATGTGAGCTGTAGATATATTTATGACACTCTTAAAGCGTCTCTAACCTAAGCTTAAACAAAGGACATTAAAAAACTGACTTTTAAACTATAGTAAAAATAATAACTATGAATAGTATACCAGACTACAGCGCAGAAGGAGGTACCTACATTAAATATAATTCCATAAAATGTCGAAAATAATGACCTAACCAACTTGGAAATTTTTTAAAACCCCCGATATTGTAATTTTGGAAGTTCATTATTTGAATCGAACTTAGCTAAGAACCTTAGCTTTCGATCGTTTCGGAGCTATGATGCCACAGACAGATATACCCATACACAGGTCACGAACATCACTTACTAACACCATGGACTTTGGGTCTAGTACAAAATGCACAAAAACGTGTCCCAAGTACAAGTAGCGCTGTCGTTCGACCAAACTAAGACTGGCTGACGCTCGATTAGTGGTCTTTTGGTTCGGACTATTTCAAGCGCTGACCCGAAGCCCATGGTCTGAGTGGAGACTGGAGAGCCGCGAGGGAGGCCACCGGCCAGCAGTTGACATGATGAAGATGATGAAACCTGTTCACCCGTTTAGGAGCTACGATGCCAGACAGATACACAGGTGACTTTTTACGTCGGAGGTTAAAACCACAGCTGTAGTGTTAGCCTATTTTTAAAACAGGTCTATACCGTATACATTGAACCCTTCATTCGCTGCAGCCGGGCATTAAATGATCATATCACTACTCCGCAGTCGAAGCGAACCTTAATCTAAGCATAAAACAGTCAATTGGTTACATCTAACCACGTACCAACCACCCTCTGGACACCGCATCTCCTATAATTTACTTGGAAAGTCATTACGAAAAAAGCCGCGGCGAGCGGGCCGGGAGAGTGCGTCGTGATTGGTTCATAGCTTGTCATCTGGTCGAACGCGAGCCGCGATTCGAGGCTAGACAATGATATTACATATAAAAGGGGTAGATATGTCATCAGCACGCCGAAAATGAAGCGCGAAAAATGCTACAAATTGTAGCATCTTTAGCCACAACCTCTCCCAAATAAGGTCCAAACTTGCGCGCAAATGTCAAAATGTTCGGAACATGTTTTTCGATTGTCTTGTGAGCATATGACGTATCTTTACTTATAAATCATTGAGGCTAGAGATTTATAGGTGCAAATGAGCGTATGCGTTTCAGAAAACGTTCGCCCTGACATTTGGTGTCCAGAGGGAGGTTGGTTACATCTAACATTGTATAGTAATAATAGTATTAAATGCGAGCCGTGAGTAGTTACGGGCAGTCAAAGACAGTGGAAAAACCTTTCCCACGGGGCAGGCGAAAATCAAACTTATGACAATGTCATTAAACATTTTGACAGTGGAAAGATTTTCACAGTTTAACTATACAGAGACCGGAGCCTCTTTACCAACCTCTACTGCCAACGAAAAAGTCTCAATCGCGTTCGTGTTGTCTCAATTAGAGATGCAACGGATATCCGGTCGCTTACCGGCCGAATAAGTTAAATGACACGTGATAATACCTTATTACGAATAAATGAGTATGAGTATGAGTATGAATACCGGATAGTAATTCAGTACCTAGTAATTACAAGGAGAAAATTTGAGTACCTAACACAATTATCAAACCACAAAGTAATAAAAAAATTGCCTACAACGGCTACAACATGCCTACAAGCAGAAACACGTTGCAATCTGCACCGCCCATCGTTCACGCGCCGTCGAATTTACTCCATTTAGGTATTTTAGGTGAAAAAGTTTTGGCCGGATACCACTATCCGTTGCATCTCTAGTCTCAACGCCGCTGGTATAGCTGGTGTCATTCTCCACCAATGAGAGACAAGCTACCGGCCTATGATTGGTGGAGATAATAAAGCAGACAGACGAGATGCGCCTTTAGCTTATCTATGCACTACAATAAAAAAATTCCTCCACTTTTGAGGGGGACGAGGAGCACACACGTACAGCACGCGTCTGCGCTCCTGTCAAAATTTGTTACGTTCCTGCAAACTCACACTAAAACAAAACTGTCACACAAATGCCAAAACAACGCACACAATCAACAGACCCTGATCATTTTGGTCAGACTTAATGTTAGAGTTTTGGCAGAGGGGAAATCGCGGGTTAACATCTCCATTCCTTTCCTGCTTTAAAGTGGAGATTGACAGATAGACCTCACTTGATCCGACACTAGCGATCGATCCTAGCGGATTTTTGGCCCTCATTACTATGGGAAAAAGGCAGCGCCTCTAGCGGCGCGTATTGGCAACGTACTATTATCATAGTATTTGAGACGTAACGCGAACGCGATAGAAACGTTTGTTGCTACTTGAAATTATAGAATCGTGCCACGATAACTGCACAAGATATTAATTGGCCACCCAGAAAAATCACGCTGTGGTAATACTTTTTTCATGTCACACAGACATTTCTTTGATAGTAATAATCAAAAGCTGTTGTTAAAAAAAAATGGCTCTGTCCATTGGAGGACAATTTTGCCAGTGTTTCGTAGATTTTGCCAACCGAAATATGACAGGTATTTTAATGGTGGATGAACGATGACCAGTTTAATCTAACCAAAAGTTCAAAACGTGTTGTTTGACTATAAATCAGTGTTGCCATAAACAAACTTTAGATTTCTACTGTTGTCAATTCATTGCAGAGTTATTATGGGTTGACTCTAGTTAGTTTAGACAAGTTGTATAACTTGTCTGGATAACAAAATGCACAGTTCGGATAAGCAATTTCAATTTTAAAACAAACGGCATTTTAATTTAAAAAGTCAATAGCAACATTTTCCATTATGCTTCCACTTCACTCGTCCGTGTTCGACAAACAGTCGCTTCGTCTTTCGTTTCTCACACGAAGATCAAGTGAAGTGCCGACATTACTTGTTTACAAACCAAGCACAATACATTACTTATTTCATAAATAGATTATCCCAAAATAGTACAATGGTAAATTTTAAGAAACGGCCGTAAGCGGCCGTTTTACAAAATGAAACTTCCACCTGACGCGAATAATAGAATTGACAGTTCCTTTGCAAAATAGTAGTTTATGCAACTGCTACATAATGAGGGGCCTTAAAACAAGCGCGTGTTTTTATGAAACGAGGCGAAGCTGAGTTTCATAATAGGACCACACGAGTGTTTTAAGACCTAATTATGTGGAGTTGCATACATTATACTTTATCTACACACATCTTATTTCTTTTAAATGCATTGGGTTTTTGACGATGAAAACTGTCTGTCCTAAGGATGGCCTTATGATATGTGTGTGGATAAAAGCTGATATGACATTTAATTGACATGCAATTCGTATAAAAAAATAAGGCGAGCCGACAATAACGTCACAGCCACACAATTTCATTTTCGCGTCTGGTAACGCGCGCATTTCCATTGACATCGCATTTTAAAAGAGGCTTACATGACTTTCTACTTAAAAAAGCGTATTATTCCATACAAGAATATTTAAGAGAAAATCATAAATTCATAATAATAATACTTGTTAACTGAAATGCTATTGTTGTTGTAAGTACACTTTAAAAATCTAACACGTAAGTAGTAATGCGATAAATATTTTGTAAATTCGATGTTGCATGTAATATTTGTTACGTTATGTTATAGTTAATGACTGTAGTTTGTATGCCTCGCGTCAAAACATAGCGATCCATGTAAAAATTGTAACGCTTTTGTACCTGTGTTTTACAAACAAATAAATTGAATTTGAATTTGAATTTGACACCAGTATAATCGTCCCACGATAACTCTGCACAAGATATAATTGGCAACCCAGAAAAATCACGCTGTGGTAATACTTTTTTCATGACATTCAGACATTTCTTTAATTAAAAATAATAATGATAGTAGCAATCGAAAGTTGCTTTTTTTTTTTAAATATGGCTCTGTCCGTTGGAGGTCAATTTTGCCAGTGTTCAGTAGGTTTTGCCGTTGGATGGTAAAAAAAATCTAGAAAACGAAATACGAGAGGTATTTTAATGGTGGATGGTGAATGAACGATGACCTGTTTAATGTTCAATCTCTTTAAAAGTTCAAAACGTGTTGTTTAACTATACATCAGTGTTGTCATATACAAGCTTTAGATTTCTACTGTTGTCAGTTGGTTGCAGAGTTATCGTGGGTTCACTCTGGCAGTCTTTGTATTTTTATTCTATTACACATTTTTAGCAGATATCAGAAGATAATGGAATTCAGGTTTTCTCTTTTCAATTTAGGTGTAAACAAGCTACCGGCTCAAGCTGTATTGAGCAACAATTAGTGCCGTCGCGAGTCAAAAATCCACCAGTAGGTCTAGCACAGCTCACAGTGCGACTTCTATCTCGCGCGAGAACAACTGCCCGTCCTTTTCTGTCACTCAGAATGCAACGGGACGGGTGATACAATCTCGCGCGACAAACAAAGTCGCGGCCAGTCGTGCTAGCACTACAGAATTATAACCACTAGGCTATCAGGGCCGTGTTTTATAAAGCTACCAGTTACAATTTACAAGCGGAATTCTCATTCAATCACCTTTTGTTAGAAAGAGATTTCCGCTTATAAATTGTAGCTTTATAAAACGCAACCCCGGTCGTTTAAGAGTTATTTATGTAATCTAATATCATTGGGTTGGTTAATATGCCAATGGAAAAGCGCGCTTTAAAAAAAAAGGAATGGTAAAGGAATGCATCATGTAAGCTATAATAAGTCTTAGATGAGTCGAATGGCCGACACTTACAGCCTTAACACATTGGCGAGTTTTGAATTGAGGCGATAAGGCAACGTGTTCGCCGCGAGCGATATTAGCATGAAGCACTCGCTCGGAAATCGCTCGTGATAAAGATGTTAGGACCGCCGTCCATTGGAGAAAGCCTTCAGTGCCAGGACATTACTGGCAACCGGTTTGACACCGGAACCAAGGACGCTAAAACGCCGAGGACTGCCAATGTGAATACAATGTCGCCTACCTTTACAATAATAGGGCTTGCTGTAGCTATGATCTCAGTTGTAGCATCTGTTTCCCATTTTTTTTATTTTTACGGTTTTCCCGTGAATATCTATTATATTTTTAATAAACTCACTGAAACATGAATACACGGAAAAATGTCAACCCCGGGAATCGAACCCGGATCCTCGACACTCCGGGTCGTGTGCCATACCCCTACACCACGATTCGACAGCGACAATCGACCATCAAACATCGATCGATCGATCGATTTGTCGATCGTGGTACAGGGGTACGCTTCCCGGAATTGGTATTTTTCTAGTTTTTTTTTCTGTGTATTCATGTTTCAGTGAGTTTATTAAAAACATAATTGCTGTAGCTAGCTGTTGTTGGCGGTCCTCTTGGATTTAACGTCCTTGCTTCAGCGCTGACTCACCCTGGCGGTAAAAATTGGAACTAATGCGAACCGAGGTCTAGTCGAGCAAGTAAATCTCTTACCACCATAAGACAGTCATTTGTGTCTCCATCTGGCGGACAGTCACCGGCCCGAACAGTCTCTAGCTTCGGCCAATGGACGGCATTGCCACGACTTGCCATTATCAACTATTTTTTTCTTTGTATAACGCGACAATATTTCGCCAAGTCTCGTACATAAATATTAAAACGTCAAAAAGTTGATTTCTTATTACAAATAGGTTGACTGCGAGCGACCTCAGAGCTCTGGCTGTATTCAAGTTGACTCGCTTAAAACATTCTCTCGAACGCCACTTTTTTAATTCATTCCACAAGGGACGGGCAAAGGAAACTAAGTCCATACAGCCTGTCTGTTGTTCTGGTAAAACGTCATTTTAATCAAGTCAACGTGTAAGGTAAATATTCCCGTACCCAATAGTTGCTGCCTTCAGTCTTAACGGGTCAATCAACTTTAAGTGATGCTCGTTGCCATGGCGACGTCTCCTCGGTGACTCATTAAAAGTATGGCTTTCTAGGGTACAATACAAATCCACTAAAAGCTAGTTGTAACAGTTATAAGCCTATACCTTCATGCCTTATCTCCTAAGCATGGTATGACATGACAACCATTTTCTAAGCAACTGTTGTCAATCACTTGTCCCCTGAGTGACGGGACAGAACAACACTGAAAAGTTGATTGACCCTAATACGTAGCAATAAAGGTGACCGCGGAGTGTCAATTATTGGCTAACGTGTCAATCCTTGAGACGTTCACCTTGCATTTTTAAAGTGTAAAATTGTCAAAGATAAATTATCGATTTATTTATCGAATCATCGAAAAGTGTTGTCTTCGCTCGCCCGCAGCATCTTGAGCTCGATTAGAAACTACGAAAACCGTTTAACAATTGTCTTTTAAGCATTGTATAACATTAAGTACACATTCAGACTATGGGTCAGTCAAAACTGTATCAAAATTGGTCCATCCACAGGCGCCGCTGGCACAATACTTATTTGTTGCTTTACTAAATGTCCCTTTTAACAGGTCAGTGACCGCGTCGCTGTCAGCGGCTTTGCTTCTGAAAACGACAAAGTTTTAAATTAATGGAAAAAAAAACAATTTTGCCAATTCACTGCGTATTTTTCACTATTTACATTTTTTACTACGTATAAATCGATATTATTTTATTTATAGGAATTCAAAACTCCCTTCCTTATAAACCTTTAATTTGACATTAGAAAAAAAAACTGTAATTAAATCACACTAATGCTGTAAAACGAACTTACGAGCCATGTACCCTACGTTGAAAGTATTTATTAAGCGTTACCTACTACTGCAATTTTTTTTTATATTTTTTGGAAGTACATTTTAGAAGTTATCCATTAAAAATATACCGTAATATGTGCCACAAGTTTCTGTTTGCCGGAAAAAAATATTTTTTTTCGTTTGTTACATATTTGGATTGATAGGAATATATTTATTTTTCTTATTTAACTATCAAACTAAACAGCGGCTTCTACACGCTTTGAAAGTGAATTAATCGAGAAAATATATTGAAAATGAAAGAAAGAGCATAATTAACTGCCTAGTTACTGAATAAAATTTTGATTCATGTTTCGATCTCGCACTCACCAAAATAGCAGGTCTGTGGCGTGCGTGCGCGCCTCGCTCCACGAGCGAGCCGCGTCGGCGGCGCACGGCCGCGCGTCGCCCTCGTCCGCACTCGCTTCGCTCTCTGCAACACACACAGACAGTTAAGCAATTTCGCAAGTCGCATTACATAAGAAAAGCCGTAATAGGTTAGTGGTGTGACCTAGGTACAGTCAAATTCTCCAATATCTGTGCAGCCAACGGTTCATAAATATCTAAACACGGACCTTATGTAACTGGCAATAAGGTCTGTGTATAGATATTTTTGAACTGTTGACTGTATAGATAATGGAGAACTCGATTGTAGGTATGGCCTCTTATGGCAATAAAAAAAAAAAATACACATCTTAGAAAAGTTGAAAAACCCCCGACACTGTGATTTTAAAGTCCAATATTTCAAAAACGGATGAAACGATTTTAATGAAACTTAGCTAAGAACCATCTCGATTAAACTAGCTTTCGATAAAAAAAAACGGCATCGAAATCGGTCCATCCGCTTGGGAGCTATGATGGCACAGACAAATACACAGACACACAGATACACAAGTCAAACTTATAACACCGCTCTTTTTCGTCGGGGGTTAAAAACGGAAGGCAAATTGGCAAGTGGATCACCTGATGGTAAGTGATCACCACTGCCCATAGACACCCGCGACCTCGGGAGGTGATTTCCTCGGCTGTCTTACTCTCCACACCGGAACGCAACAGTGCAAGCCCGGCCGCTCAGCGGCAGGATTAGCGAGTAAGACAGTGGCAGTATCCGGACGGACCTCGCACAAGGTCCTACCACCCGTAAGCCTGACAATAATAATCTTATACCTATAAAACAGTACCATGACAGACTGACTCACTGACTGACAGACAACGCACAGCCTAAACCACTGGACCTAGAGACTTGAAATCTGGCAAACATGTACCTTGAGTATCCCAGAAGTGCACTAATAAGGTATTACGAAATTCCCACGGGATAGGGAACCAATGATATTACATATAGAAACAGGTAGATGTGTCATCAGCACGCCGAAAATGAAGCGCGAAAAGGCCAGAAATTGTAACATCTTTAGCCACAATATCTCTCAAATAAGTTTCAAACTTTCGCCGCAAATGTCTAAATGTTCGGAACATGTTTTTCGATTGTCTTGTGAGCACATGACGTATCTTATTGTAGGGAACTATAATCGTCCCACGGTAACTCTGCATACGATATTAATTGGCAACCCAGAAACATCACGCTGTGGTAATACTTTTTTCATGTCACTCAGACATTTCTTTAATTAAAAATAATAATGATAGTAGCAATCAAAAGTTGCTGTTTTTTTTTAAATATGGCTCTGTCCATTGGAGCACAATTTTGCCAGTGTTCAGTAGGTTTTGCCGCTGTACGGTATAAAAAAAATCTAGAAAACGAAATACGAGAGGTATTTTAATGGTGGATGGTGAATGAACGATGACCTGTTTAATGTTTAATCTAATCAAAAGTTCAAGTCGTGTTGTTTGACTATAAATCAGTGTTGCCATAAACAAACTTTAGATTTCTACTGTTGTCAGTTCGTTGCAGAGTTATCGTGGGACGGCTATAGATCATTTCGTCATATTTCATGGGGGCAAAGCCGCGGGGCATAAGCTAGTATATATTACCTGTGGGCGCGAGGACCACTTGTCTCGTGACCCCCAACTGGAACGCATCGGCGAGGGTCTTGCTAGGCTGGTAGCGAGAGAGCGCCGCGGACGCTGCGGAGATCCTACTGTTAGCTAGCTTTACTGTGACAAGCTTACTGAGCCGTACAAGGGTCAATCAACTTTTTACTTCTTAATAGAGGTTTGCACCGGAGCGTAGACCTCCGGAGAAATACCGGTATTCTATCGGCAAAAGTAATCGAGTAAAAACACCGGAGAAACACCGGTACTCTCCGGTTATACGACTTTCAGAGACAAATAAAAGACATATTTTATTTACTGATTCACGATGTGTTTATTAGGTTCTATTTGTTATCATTATTTTTAGTCACAATATTTTTATTTCTCACTTCTATATAAGTATTCTTATTTTTGATGACTTCCATAAGTTGTTGCATAATATTATACCGTTCGTCGCCAGTATAGCGTGCAAGTTTTTTTATTTATCGAATCGCATAAATAATCTCATGCATTTAAAAGCCGTGATAGCCTAGTGGTTTGACCAATGGCCTCTCAAGCAGTGTCGTGGGTTCAAATCCCGGCTCGCACCTCTCGAGTCTTTCGGAATTTACGTGCGGAATTTCATTTGTAATTTATCAGCTTTTCGGTGAAGGATAACATCGTGAGGAAACCTGCACACACCTGCGAAGCAATTCAATGATGTGTGTGAAGTTTCCAATCCACACTGGGCGCGCGTGGGAACTGTAGCCCAAGCCCTCTTATTCTGAGAGCAGTGGGACGTTAGAAAGGCTGGTGATGATTTAAAAGAATACATTTTAATACAAGCTTCAATTTGGACAAAATTACCGAAAGATAACTATTCTAGCTAAAACAACAAAATTCTCCTGAGATCACCGGTCTGCAAGATTACGCTCCGGTGCAAACTACTGCTTCTTAAATCTCAAAGTGCACATGTAGCACGGCGCGCCATTACGTCGCTTGTCGCGCAGCGCGCCCCTTTCATAGTGACGGAATTAGTCATAAAGCAGACAGAGGGAGGCGCCTCTGGCTTGTCTATGCACTACAATTTTTCTGCCACTTTTCGAGGGGGACGAGGAACACACACGCACAGCACACGACTACGCTGCTGTCAAAATTTGTTACGTTCCTACAAACGCACACTAAAACAGTGTGCGTTTGTAGGAACGTTTGTGTGACAGTTACACAAATGCTAAAAACACGCACACAATCAACAGACTCTGATCATTTTGGTCAGACTTGATGCTAGAGATTTGGCAGAGGGGAAATCACGCGTTAACATCTCCATTCCTTTCCTGCTCTAAGGAATCAGTGAAGGACGCACTGAGCGACAAGCGACAAAATGGCGCGCGTGCTAGCCCCCCTGAAACGTAAATATACAGCGAGAACAGAAAAAATAATTTTCGAACTGGGATTCGAACCCAGACCTCGGCCATACCGTGGTGTCGGGCTACCAACTGCGCCATCCGAGCAACCATTGGTCAAAATTCGAAATTTATTCAGCAAATAGGCAGTTGAATGCTTTTTCGAAAATACCATGGTTGCCAAGATGTGAAGCCAGAAACTTGGCACAAAGTAATTTTTTTCTAAAATCATTGCGGTAGCAGCGAAAAATTCCTATATATTCACGTTTCAGTTCATATCAAATTGCTTTGCCTTGAGTAACAGCGAATTATTGGAACAAAAAAAGCTTTGTATGTCAACTCAATACGAGCGAAAAAGACGCCGAGCCGATCGACGTCCTTTTCGCTTTATTATTTGATAACGGACTCAAGTTAATTACGAAAAACATTACATAATCGATATGTTGATACGTATGTTATTATTATTATCCACGTACCAACCACCCTCTGGACACCGCATCTCCTATAATTTACTTGGAAAGTCATTACGAAAAAAGCCGCGGCGAGCGGGCCGGGGGATAGCGTCGTGATTGGTTCATAGGTTGTCATCTCGTTTGTCGTCTGATCGATAGCGAGCCGCGATTCGAGGCTAGAGAGTTATAGGTGCAAATGGGCATATGCGTTTCGGAAACGTTCGCCCTGACATTTGGTGTCCAGATGGTGGTATTAGGAATAGCAAGGACGCTAAAATCAAAAGGACTGCCAATGTTTATACAAAGTCGCTTTCAGCTGCAGGGTACATTTCAAAGTAGTCTAAAGAGCAATAAAAAAGCGATCGAGCGAAACCTCATACAACACAAGTCGCTATAGACTAACGAGCGAAGTGAAGCTATTCTCAAACTAATGAAGCTTCCTTCGGTGGTACTAAATGTCAACCGATATGACACTTCGACGCTGTCAACAGATGCCAACAACCTTTGAGAATAACTCCCCTTTTTTTCAAGTAAAAAAACTGAATCAAAAATCCGCTAAAATCGCTAGTGTTGAGTGAGGTCTATCTGTCAATTTCCACCAATCATAGGCCAGTAGCTTGTCTCCCATTGGTGGAGAATGACAGATAGACCTCACTCGACACTAGCGATCGTAGCGGATTTTTGCTACAGATTATAGACAGACAGTATTACAGAAACTCAATGTCGTTTAAAAATAACTTACTAAATTAGCTAACAAAAAACTCTATCTATATAAAATTGGTATCAAAAGCGCATTTCAATGCACCTCTCGAATATGCAATTTTTTTTTGAACGACACCAATTTCCTTTAATATTTCTAAATAAATAACAGCAATGAAAGCGTGAGTCTACGCAGAGCGCGATAGCATCAAAATCTATTCGGGCGGGTTCGGGAGCGTTCGGGAATGTTCGTTAAACGAACGTCTCGTCGGGAACGGAGGGGATCGGCGGCGCGAGCCGGAACACGACGGTGCGCACGCGGCGCGTCAGCACTTCAACAAGGCAAAACACATATCGATACAACATACATTATACGTATGTAAAAAAAAAACCGGCCAAGTGCGAGTCGGACTCGCGCACGAGGGTTCCGTAGAAAGGTTTTAACGCTTTACCCCAGTGTTTTAAGAAGTCCAGTGTTAGCAGAGCCCTGCTCCTAAGCAAAATGTACGCAGCGTGGGGTCAACTTATATTGGTCTGCGAAATCTACAAAAGCCTTTGTAATGACTGTATCTTTTGATTGCGTTGACTTAGAAGGTTGATTTTTGCACGGCTTCAAGGGACCGCAGGCTGGAGTACTTGATATAATTTCAGCCTGCTACCTCCTCGCGTTTCAGAGAAAAAGGATCTTGACAGACAGACGGACAACAAAGTGATCCTATAAGGGTTCCGCTTTTTCCTTTTGAGGCACGGAACCCTAATAAAAACAAACTAAAGTTAATTCGCTTGACTTTACGCAGTGCATGTGCACAAGCACACTTACGTACAGGTTGGAAGATGGGAAGAAAAATTAATAACCAATTACATTCCCACTATCCAACCCGAGGCACGTTGGAAGATGGCACTGAGAGTTCCAAATGTCCGATCTGGGTTGGATACACGGGCGTAGCCAGGGGGAGGGTTTTGGGGGTTCAAACCCCCCCCCCCCCCCAAAAGTTCAGATATTAACACTTTGATTACTAAGTATTACCTACATTATTATTTTCTAGAACTAAAACCTGGTTACGCCTGTGGTTGGATACCCAGGTTGGAAGAAGAGAATAACTCCACTTTACAGCTTAGAAATCGCTCTATCAACGATAAATTTATAAAAGTGGTAACTCACTACACCCCTTCTTTCCCCTTGATTAAGGGTGCCTTTCCACCAGAGATGCGCTATGCTACGTTGCTATGGATGCGCCGATATCCACCAATCATGTTCATTGCTCCACATAGCATAGCAGTGGTATACGGGTGCAATGAATACGATTGGTGGATATGAAACGCATCCATAGCAACGTAGCATAGCACATCTCTGGTGGAAAGGTGAAAATGGACGTTTAATATTTTACAATAAAAACTAAAGAGTGCTTCTAAACGGGCTATATTTTTGCTGCAATATGTGGCCGGCAACTATAGGAGCACACAGCTCGCAGAACTGATGGCCGATGGGGTCAGAAGGTTCTCGAATGGCGTCCGCGGACCGGGAGACGAGCTGTCCGTAGGCCTCCAACAAGATGGAGCGACGACCTGGTAAAGATCGCGGGACCGCGGTGGAGCCGCGGGGGAGGCCGCCGGCCAGCAGTGGACGTCTAGAGGCTGACATGATGATGATGATGAACTACAGGACTCTCTGTCTAGCTCTCATAATAAGAGTCAGACATATTGCAGAAAAATTTTGCGTGTGTAGAAACCCCTCATAATAGAGCAAAATACAATCGCTTCGTATAATTATACATATAACATTCATGTGATAACATAACATTCGCACAAGCCGCCGGTCTCTATATATTTTATTTTATTTATTTAACCATGCAACAGTACATAAACATACCTATGTGTGTGTTAGCGGCGAGAGCGGACAAGTGTGCGGGGGCGGGGGCGCAGGGGGGCGCGGGGGGCGCCCCCTCCTCGCACAGGGACGTCTCCGAGGGGTACTCGAACGTGCGCGTCAGCGAGTCGTCGAACTGGATCTTCAGCTGAAACGTGACGTCGCCAGAATTTAATCTTCATCGAATTTGAGTTTGACAGAGAGCGCGTTTGATCGAATGCTCGCTTTTCAGAACATTCATTTCTCTTGATACCCGATTGTACTAGAACTTGTCTAATAAGGAGTTAAAAAAATTATGTTCTATTTTCGTTTTGCAAAATGACGGACACTATTTGAAGGGTGCACGGAAAGAACACGTATAGTAACTTTTTTTTTAAACGAGATTTTAATCTCAAAATGTAGAGCACTCAATCCTAATCCTAACTAATATTATAAATGCGAAAGTAACTGTCTCTCTGACTGTCTGTTTGTTACCTCTTCACGGAAAAACCGCTGCACCAATCTAGATGAAATTTGCTAAGATAGTTTGAATATTGAGGAATAACATAGGCTACTTTTTATTCGGGGAAATTGTATAGTTCCCGCGGGATAGCGTTAACTGAAATCTACGCGGACGAAGTAGCGGGCAACAGCTAGTAGACTATGAATAACAGATACAACTATTTATGTAACTTGTTATTTTTATGACTTTAAAAAAAAGATGTATATTAATGACATCGCATCGTTCCAAGCTATCAAATCGAAGGTGACTAGACAGTCATCTTAGCAACTTTGAGTTATTCGCGATGTTCTTTCCGCGTAAGTACCCTTCATTTTATTAAACGTGCGTCTACATTTCCCAAGACAATCCATTCCCGAGTTTAATGGCTCGACAAGTTCAACAACACCAAGATCCGTCATGATATGACAATTTGTCTAAACTAAAATCTCCAAGCGTATAAACACAAACACATTATCAATACCAAGTCGCCATCTCCAGCTCTTTCTAACTCCCAGAGACGGGGAAGGACGCAAGAAGCATAGACTTCAAAGTGTGAGTGGGTTCAGCAGTAACGGGTCGCTGGGTCCGAATGATCGTAGCAACGTGCGTGCACGCAGGTGAACGGGAATTAATTAAACACTGGCTTTATTAGCGTATGTATTTGAACTTGCGTAGCGAAAGAACACACATGTAAGTAAATAAACTCTTCATCATCATCAGCAGCCTATTTTGCGTCCCACTGCTGGGCACAGGCCTCCTCTCAGAATGAGAGGGCTTGGGCTACAGTTCCCACGCGGGCTCAGTGCGGATTGGGAACTTCACACACACCATTGAATTGCTTAGCAGGAGTGTGCAGGTTTTCTCACGATGTTTTCCTTCACCGAAAAGCTTATGATAAATCACAAATGTAATTCCGCACATAAATTCCGAAAAACTCAAGAGGTGCGAGCCGGGGTTTGAGCCCACTACCCTCTGCTTGAGAGGCCATAGGTCTAACCATTAGGCTATCACGGCTACAGAGGTGCACTAAGAAGGGATTTTTTCGAAATTCCCACGGGATAGGGAATTAGAATATTTTGAAATATTTCACGGGGGCAAAGCTGGGACTCCCCTATGCTCGCCCGTTGGATACGACTGAATAAAGCCAAGTGACAACGGGCGGGTTTGTTTTTGTCATTGCATTTTTATGTTTGAGTGAGTATTGAAATTTAATTTATTTAATTTAATTTGTACTAACCTATAGTTTATAACATTTAATGTATCACTAACCATTTATGGACTGTAATAGTCTGAAATAAAATATTTGAATTTGAAAACTGGTAGTTTATAGTTACCCTGGCCGTGCGCTGTCTGTCGGGTTTGCACGGCATGGAGGAGCGCCCGTTGATAAGCACGTTGTCGTTGATGAAGCGCACGGAGCACGGCGAGGGCGGCCCGGCCTCCTCCTCGCCCTCCGACTCCGAGTCCTGGGACAGCGCCTCCGGCCGGAGCACCACCACGCCGGGGTCTGACGTCTGCAACGAGACGTCAGGGTTTCGTCAACTGAAGGCTCTGTGCAAGGGCGTAACCAACTTTTGGCACGGGGAGGGGGAGGAGGGGAGGGGAGGTGAGGGGGAGGAGGGGAGCGGGGAGGGGAGGGGGGTGGAACGACGGACGACAAATCAAAAATTTCTTAAGAGGCTACCCTGAGAGGATGACCTAGCTTGAACATTTCGCGCCTTACGCTACAACTATAATAGATCGGTGTATGTCACAATTCGAAGTAAATTATGCTTATGATGTTGTAGTGACAGAAAATAAATTGCGACCTGAATTGTTACGAGTTACTTGTGATACATATATATCGTAAGTATTAAATACGAAAAAAAATTAAGTAGGTATATATTATATATTAATATAAAAGGTGGAAGAACAAGTTGAGATGTTATAGATAATTAACGTATTTTTATATTTTGTTTTTATCGTTTAGATATGTACAGTGTGGCTTTAAAACACTGACCAACCACCCTCTGGACACCAAATGTCAGGGCGAACGTTTCCGAAACGTATATGCTCATTTTTAGGTTAGGTTATATATATAACACACACACCTGAGAACAAATCTCATTCATCATATAAATAGGCATACGGGGGATCGAACCCGGGACCTCAAGCTCCATAGTCAGGTTCTCCGACAACCGGTTTCGGCGCCGAAACAAAAAAAAAGCTAGTCCCACTAAATAATACATACAACTATATGTAGAAATCACTACAACAACAACAGCTGTATCGGTTTCACATTGGCGGACTTGTCCTACCATACCATCTCTATAACAGGGATGCCACGAATGTCATTTGTTTCACATTCGCGAATATGTGTATGCGGTCTATACCTATAAAACAGTACCGTGACTGACTGACTGACTGACAACGCACAGCCCAAACCACTGGACCTAGAGACTTGAAATTGGGCAGATATATATCTTGAGTATCCTAGAGGTGCACTAAGAAGGGATTTTTCGAAATTCCTACTGGATAGGGAACTCGCCCATTTTGAAATATTTCACGGGGGCAAAGCCGCGGGGCGTAAGCTAGTTTAATAACATGTTATTTACAGATGCCATAGATAAAACGTAAACACTTAAACCTCTTACTCGTTTAATTTACGCAATCAAAACAATCAGCATGCTTATTGTGGAACTCCCAATCAGCAATATCAGCATGCTTATTGTCTAACTCGATCGCAATTAGCATCGTCTTCATTTTGTATGGGCTGACAATTGGTATCGGAAACAGCTAGCTGTCACAGTCGTACAAAAACTGACATTTCAATCCGATGACGAGTGTCAAAACAGTTACGCAATAGGACACAGCAATCACAAACAATCAGCAACGTGAAAATGCTTTCCATTGGTCAAAATGGGTCGCGTTTGCGGCACGTACTGGCAACGTACTATACTATTACAATAAGCGCTCTGAGCGCCTAGTGTAATCGCCGACCAGGCCAAGAAACACGTCTCGATCGCGTTCGCGTTTAACAATTCTCATACTACTTGACACTTAACGTACGCGATCGAGCCGTATTTTGTACTTTTTGATTACACATAACGTCTAGTGTTATCAACGTACAAAAACAAACGTCTCGATCGCGTTCGCGTTTACGTCTAAATTACTATGGACACGTTAGCAGCAATTCTCATACTAATTGACATCCGCAACCCAAACGCGATCGAGAAATATTTTTGGTCGTTGATTTGATTACAATAGACGCTCTGGACACATTCGCATTGTTTGACGAATGTTTAAAACGATGCGAATATTAGTGACATCCCTAGTACTACCTACCCGGGGTATTCGAGGGCGCTTTTTGTGTTAAGGAATGCCCGTGACCGGACCGGTCCAACGAGCCGTTTACGGACAAATCCACAACTCCCCTGATACAATCGGGACGGCTTTCTTAAATAGTTCCATGTAACATAAATTAAATACGCTATGATAGTCTGCCGTACCCATTTCTGCGAGGAGCGGCAGGACACAACACCATGGACTTAAGGTTAGCGCTTGAAAACGTCCGAACCAAAAGACCACTAATCGAGCGTCAGCCAGTCTTAGTTTGGTCGAACGACAGCGCTATGACGTATGGCTGTCATCGAAACATGCCGTGTTGTACTGGGACACATTTTTCGTGAATTTTGTACTAGACGCAAAGTCCATGGTGTCAGCAAGTCAATGATAAACTTGCCATAATGATTGTTTGTGTGCAATTAGTTATAATTAAGTGCTTATTAGTTATATTGTTCGACGCGTATTGCTGACTCGCATCGCACGCAACGCAACCGCAAACTGCTATAAATAGTTTGTAAGTATCGGTAATTATTATTACAATTAGCTGTTAATTAATCGCGCATTTGAACAACTTACAAATGAGGAACTGCCTCCCGAATTGACGTATTTCTTATGTTCAGTTTTAACATTTCTCATTGTAACATTAACAATTAGAAAAGTTGAAAAACCCCCGACATTGCCATTGCCAAGTTCAGTATTTCAAAAACGGGTGAACCGATTTCAATGACACTTAGCTAAGGACCATCTCGATTAAACTAGCTTTCCCACCGGCGGGTCGGCTTTGACGACCGAATAGCCTAGTGGTTACAGACCCTGACTATGAAGCTTGAGGTCCCGGGTTCAAATCCCGGTCGGGGCAGATGTTTGTATGATGAATATGAATGTTTGTTCTCGGGTCTTGGATGTTTAATGTGTATATAAGTATGTATTTATCTATACAAGTATGTTTATCCGTTGTCTAGTACCCATAGTACAGGCTTTGCCTAGTTTGGGACTACGTCAATTGGTGTCAAATTGTCCCGTGATATTTATTTATTTATTTTCGATAAAAAAAAACCGGCCAAGTGCGAGTCGGACGAAGGTTCCGTAGAAAGATTTTAACGCTTTTCCCCAGCGTTTTAAGAAGTCCAGTGTTAGCAGAGCCCTGCTCCTAAGCAAAATGTACGCAGTGTGGGGCAACTTATATTGGTCTCCTAAATCTACAGACAGACATAAAAATTTGAGACTTTTTGGAGTGGTTGTGCTATAAGAACTACCTTCATACCAAATTTCAAGTTTCTAGGACAACTGGAAGTACCCTTTAGGTTTTCTCAGTACGGCAATTTGTATGGAAACCACCTTTTTAATGACTGTATCTCTTGATTGCGTTCACTTGGAAGGTTGATTTTTTTCACAGCTTCAAGGGACCGCAGGCTTGAGTATTTGATATTAATTTCAGCATGCTACCTCCACGCGTTCCAGAGAAAAAGGGTCTTGACAGACAGACAGACAGTAGACAGACAGACAGACAACAAAGTGATCCTATAAGGGTTCCGTTTTTTCCTTTTGAGGTACGGAACCCTAAAAACCGCTTACAAATCGGTCCATCCGTTTGGAAGCAACGATGCCACAGACAGATACACAGGTCAAACTTATAACATTCCTCTTTTTCTTCGGGGGTTAAAAAATAATTCGAGCCAGTGTGGTATACTGGTGCCATCAAATACCTATATCAGAGCCTGTAGAGTAATTTTTGCCACGAGAAATACCGTGTAGGTATCTGTCCGCGTCCTGTTAATAAACTTTAAACCACAGTTACAAGTCTCATTAGTCACCCACACCAGGATAATGTTTAGTAGGTTATGAGGAGACAAACACGTATTATCTGGTAAAGGAAAACTCCAGACCGTGAGCGGTAAATAACAATTATTATGTTCACTTATTTATTGAGCGAGCAAAAATGTTTTCGTAAGTCCGACTGTAGTGCTAGCACGACTGGCCGCGACTTTGTTTGTCGCGCGAGATTGTATCACCCGTCCCGTTGCATTCTGAGTGACAGAAAAGGACGGGCAGTTGTTCTCGCGCGAGATAGAAGTCGCACTGTGAGTTGTGCTAGACATATAAGTGCCCTTAGTGTAATCAAAAAGCACAAAATACGTCTCGATCGCGTTCGCGTTAAAGTGTCAAATAGTATGAGAATTGTTGAACGCGAACGCGATCGAGACGTATTTCTTGGCCTGGGCCGTGTTTTATAAAGTTACAAGTTACAGGTTATAAGTCTACAGGAAACAGTCACCTGTAATGCACTATGTACAATTACAGGTGTTTTATAAAGACACACGGAAAGCTACACTTGTAACACGGTATTGTAAATCTCGACTACAAGTAAATTCTACAAGTGTAATGGACATCACTAATTAAAAAAAAGTGGCTGCCAAAAATTACAAATACGTAGAGGTTTTTTCTCTATTAAATATTAAAAATACCCATGCAAAGTTGATAAATAAAAATCTATCTAAGTACATAAAACAAAATCGTGTTAATTGCACTAAGTATTCATAAGTCAAGAACGGCTGGACCGATTTTTATGATCTTTCATTTGTTGAATTTATATCTTTGCTTCGAATAGCAGGATAGGTTTTAATAAAGAGGAAAATTTTAAGAGAAAAAAAATAAGAAGTTCATTTTCCCATAGGTACATTTTCTATGGAATGACCTAGGCGGTACGAAGTTCGCGGTTCGGCTAGTAAAATATATCTATTCTAAACAGTGGCAAAAAACGCATGTCAACGATTGCATGATACTCCAGTGCATACAGACAGACACAGACAGAGAATTGAAGCTTCGTGCTCAATGAATCATTTTGATTACTCGACGATTCTAATGAGCTCCCAATTTTTTTCAGAATCTAGTCTAGTCTATTTGCGTACAGTTCATTCTGGACCTTTCATTATAATACTGAAAACGTGTGTCAAAATCTGTACTTAATCGTGGCCAAAACTCCCTAGTTCTTTGCTGTCGTGGACTCTCTTCTTCCGAGTCCGACTCAGACAAGTTCCTCAATAAACGAATCATTCCTTGATGACTTTGAGTTTAATAACTTGAAGAAGAGATAGATAGGTAGATAGAACGATTGATTTGGTACTGATCAAGACACCTAATTCAAAAATTTGTGCACCTGTAGCCATTGTTACAGGTCTCAAGACGTACGTAAGTTTTCGTTACAATTTTACAAATCTACAGTTGTATTTTACATTTTTTTTTTAAAACGCTTGTTCGATTATGAATTTAAAACTATAAAATGTCCACGTTTTGTCTATTATACGGCTACAGGCGCCTGTACTTGTAGCTTGTAAAATTGTAACACAGTACTTTTATAAAACGCAAATTGCAAAAAAACAGGAAAAGTGTTGCCAATAAACGCCTGTAAAATTATAACTTGTAAGTTTATAAAACACGGCCCTGGTCGGCGATTACCCTATTCGCTCTGTTCTCTTCTACAGCTAGCATTTGTCAACCGGTTCTCGTAAAAAACTGTTAGCAGGCCCCTATTTCATCAACTTTACAATTGCCAGTTTGATATGAAAATTCGAACTACATTTATTTGACAATATAAAGCGCGCTAAATCAAAAGCTCTTCAAGTCAGCAATTGACAGTGGACAATTAATTGAAAACTGAAAGTAAAACTGTAAGTAAAGTTGGTGAAATAGATGACAATTCAGGGCCGTGTTTTATAAAGCTACAAGTTACAATTTACAACCGGAAGTCTCATTCTAACAAAAGGTGATAGAATTAGATTAAATTGTAACTTAGCGTAAATTGTAACTTTATAAAACACAGCCCAGGTTGTTTAGGGAGCTAGGCCGTAGATTGATAGACAGGGCCTGTGACCCTCGCTCTGGGTCGTATTTGGTGCAACAGGTCTCCATTGCCATTCGGCAGGGTAATGCTTAGGTTATGTTATGGTTTTTGACGAGGCCTGTCCTGTTGCTAATGTATTTCAATGTAAATTCTAAACTGGACATGACAATTCAAACTACATTTCTTTGCTAATATGAACGGCGCTAAAACAAAAGCTCCTCAAGTCAGCAATTGACACTTTGTCAAGTTGGTGAAATCGGGGCCTGGTTTTCCGCGCCGACTGCCAATTAGAATTACATTTACCTCTTAATAGTAATTATTACAGTAATTGTGCTCTTTAGTCAAACAATAGTACAATTTATACGCAGCGCTGGTCTGATAAGAGGATACGGCCAGGACGCGTGCATTTGTGCGTTGAAGTATATTTATTATTATAGGGGCGCTGTCGTAGGATAACGGAGCGATTTCTGTGGGGTGAGCGAAAAGCAAAGGCCTTTGTCTAACAGAGAAATGGGACATCATCTAAGATAACAAAAAAAATAACAGCTTGAGACAGCTGAAGGTGTGCTCAGGCCAGAGGTTGAGGCTGGCTTACCTACCCATCACAGTCTGTATTATCTGAGGACGGAAGATCGGAACCGTCTCATTGGTCAATCGAACATTAAATCACACCTGTGACTACAATACATGTGTGTGTGTGTGTGAATACAATAAAATAAAATAAAATGACAAACCGTGTACAATGTTTTATAAATAATCAAATGTCATGCCATACAGATGATATATATATATACAGAAATCTGTAAAAACTCACAAAAAGTGAAAATGTCATAAAAATAAAAATAAAAGCAATAACAAATAAAATAATAATGGTACAGAAAAATAAAATATAATCTTAAGTCAATGCTTAAAATTAATATCCTTATACTCTTTTACGGAGTATAATGATTTATCCATAAGAAGTTTCTTAGGATGACCGGATAGCTTAATGGTTAGAGACCCTGACTATGAAGCTTGAGGCCCGGTCGGGGCAGATGTTTGTATGATGAATACGAATGTTCGTTCCCGTGTCTTGGAAGTTTGATATGTATTTATCTATTATAAGTATGTTTATCCGTTGTCTAGTATCCATAGTACAGGCTTTGCCTAGTTTGGGACTAGGTCAATTGGTGTCAATTGTACCATGGTATATATTTAAAATACAGAGAGCACCGATGGCTTCTGATAATGTTGATTTTCAGTTTACGTCAAATAATTTTCGAGAATCGATGCTAGTACCGGTTTACAATTAGAAAAGTTTAATCACAACTGAATCAGCTGGCAATAACACGGTATTCACTATCGCTCTGCAAATATGCACGTACAGCGGTTATCGGGCGATTAATGCTACAGATTAAGATAGGCTAATAAGCCTTCGACCGTTCGGCACAAGCGCACACTTAGCCCTCTGCTTATCAGAATAGAGCCAAATACATCAGTGTTTTCCTGCAGTTGATAGAAGCATGCCTTCAAGAAGACGGAGCGACGACCTGGTAAAGATCGCGGGACCGCGGTGGATGCGGAAAGCACAAGACCGGTCTGAGTGGAGAGCCGCGGGGGAGGCCGCCGGCCAGCAGTGGACGTCTAGAGGCTGACATGATGATGATGAATTCAAAGACCGGAAGTTTCGTAGCAAAAATCAAAAGGGAGAGAACATTGTAATTTATCGACTTTTCCAGTTATCGATTATTTTATTTACTTAGTTAAAATTTATGCAAATGACCAAGAGCGGGTTTGAAGTAGGTATTAGCTAACAAAAACCTTAGAAAAAAATTGTAAAATAATCTTCTAAAATAATGATAAATAAATAAAATAAAATGCGTTTATTTCGGACAACAGAAACTAAAGCCTAAAGTTTTATCGCCTAGCACTAAGCAGCAGAAATATGAAGTCGGTGCGGTGCGAGCGGAATATTCTTTGAATGAAGCTTTTTTTGAAGGCGGTTTTACTTTTTCGTTAAAAGATTTTTATTTCACAATTTTACGTTGATTTAACATTTTCAGAATTATCCTCCAACTCCTAACCGTTAAGGAGTTGTACCTTCCATCATCAGCTCATCATCATGAGATGATGACTACCAGACGCAAATACTTGAATAACCTTAGAAAATATATGAAACACATAGTACGTGCCTGTAAAATTTGAGGGTTGCCCTCGATTTCCCTGGGATCCCATCATCAGATCATGACTTGGTGACAATGGGACCACCTCAGGAGTATACCCTTTCAAATAAAAAAAAAATTGAAAATCGGTCTACAATTGACGGAGTAATCGATGAACATACATAAAAAAAAAAATACATACAGTGGAACGTAGAATCTCCTCCTTTTTTTGAAGTCGGTTAAAAATGACAAGACCCCTCGGGGCGCGAGCAAAAAGACATACCTTTCGCACTTAAAGTACTATTTCATGGTTAGGTTATGTGATTGTATTATCATTAGAACTCGTTATAAAAACGGACACAGCGATGTTTACATGTAGTCGAGCACGTGTCTCGCTTTCGCCACGTGTGCCCGCGCCTGCGCTGAATCATAGCTAGCAGCCGCACGCTTCCTATCGGATAGCGCGGGCGCATGTATATCGAATCGAAATGAGAATAGACGGTCGTTACATGTCTTAGTGTCCTGCTAGAAAGAAGAAAAGTTTGTTTTGTTTATAAAATTTAATAAATAAATATCATGGGACAATTGACACCAATTGAGCTAGCCTATATAAACCTATATTTGCCTATATATAGGTACTAGACAACGGATAAACATACTTATGTAGATAAATACATACTTATATACATATTAAACATCCAAGACCCGAGAACAAACATTCGTATTCATCATACAAACATCTGCCGCGACCGGGGATCGAGCCCGGAACCCCAAGCTTCATAGTCAGGGTCTCTAACCACGGGCTATCCGGTCGTCTATTAACATCGTCGTCAGTCGGTGTGCTTAGCACACTATTTTTAAAGTAGTGTGGGCGATTAAATTGATTACCGGATAGCCTAGCGGTTAGAGACCCTGACTATGAAGCTTGAGGTCCCAGGTTCGATCCCCGGTCGGGGCAGACGTTTGTACAGTCAGCACCAGAAGTAGCTAAGCAACCGAAGCGGTCACAATGATCTGCACAGGCTCTAAAAACAGAGCCACCAGTTTTTTAATTTTAAGTGACCACCACTGCCCATAGACACCCGCAAAGGGGTTTGCAGATGCGTTGCCAACCTAGAGAGCTAAGATGAAATGCCTCTTGTGCCCGTAATTTCACCGGCTGTCTTACTCTCCACACCGGTACACAACAGTGCATGCTTAGCGGCAGGATTACTCAGTAAGATGGTGGTAGCGATCCGGACGGACCTCGCACAAGGTCCTACCACCCGCAATGCAATGCAGTTTAATGGTTATTTAGAGTTGCACGTTAGCGATATAGCGGAAAGAGAAGAGTTGTCAATAATCGCCACGGCGCCATATTTGTCGCATTGGTAACGGGAAGTGACGCTGCGTCTGCGCCGCCAATTGGCACAATTGGCTACTCGCGGAAAATGTACAACTTGTGACACGAAACAAAACAGTTTAGTTTACTCTCTAATCCTGCCGCTAAGCAGCGGAGGGTCGAGCACGACTTTTCGAATCCTGCGTCGCGTAAAATCGAATAGTAAACGTTGTCGAGTTTGTATGACGTTTGGAACAGCGCCCGCCCGTGAGCGTATTTGGAAATAAAATTTAGTATGAGGTTTCCCGATCTCGATACGATAACCGTAACGTTACGCAGGATTCGACAAGTCGTGCTCGACCCTTAGTGCTTGCACCGTTGTTCCGGTGTGGAGAGTAAGACAGCCGGTGTAATTATGGGCACAAGAGGCGTTTCATCTTAGCTCTCTAGGTTGGCAACGCACCTGCAATCCCCGGGGGTTGTGGGTGTCTATGGGCAGTGGTGATCACTTAGCATCAGGCTCCTATTTCACCAACTTTACAATTGTCAGTTTTCAATGACGATTCGGTGTCAACTGCTGACTTGAAGAGCTTTTGTTTTAGCGCGCTTCATATTGTCAAAGAAATGTATTTCGAATTGTCATATAACATTCGTATTCCTTGCCGTATAAAGGAAAAAAAAGTAAACCAAACACACTCTCAACAGTCAAATTAGGCCCAGCTTGTTAGCAGTGTCACACATAACAACATACACAAACATACATGCTTTGAGCACAAAGAGGCGAGGCTAACCGTGTAATCTCGGACCGACATGCGAGGGCACGGACTCGAATCACGAGGATAAGTCTGTGAAGCTCTAATATGAAGGGGGGTCGGGGAGGTTTATACACTCCTTCATAAGCATATTCGTAAGGCAAAATGAAGCACAAAAAAAGGCTACAAACTGCCTCTTTGGCCACAAGCAATAGTAAGACAGCCGGTGTAATTACGGGCACAAGAGGCATTTCATCTTAGCTCTCTAGGTTGGCAACGCATCTGCAAACCCTCCGGGGTTGCGGGTGTCTATGGGCAGTGGTGATCAGTTACCGTCAGGTGACCCGCTTGCTCGTTTGCCTTCCTCGTCGTATAAAAAAAAACACTCAAATAAGGTCCAAACTTGCGCGCAAATGTCAAAATGTTCGGAACATGTTTTTCGATTGTCTCGTGAGCATACGACGTATCTTTACTTATAATATCATTGGGGAGGCTTATGTCCAGCAGTGGACTTCTTTCAGCTGACATGGTAATGATGATAGATTTGACACGATCGAAACGTTAGTAGCGATGTAAAAATACTAAAGCCTCAGGCCGTTCAACAATTTTACAATTGTCAGTTTTCAATGACAATTCGATGTCAACTGCTGACTTGAAGAGCTTTTGTTTTAGCGCGCTTCATAATGTCGACAAAAGAAGAAACGTAGTTCGAATTGTCATGTAAAACTGACAATTGTAAAGATGGTGAAAGGTGTAAGAACGATAGTAGCCGTTTGTCACGTACCACCGTCCCGTCGGCGAGGTACGAATGTTTACAGGTCATGCCACATTCCGATCAGCTGGCGAACGTGTTACCCACACGGTGGACACTTGGGCAAACAACGCCAAGTTATTCAATTGGGATAGAACTATACACAAACGGAAAAAGGTACCGCAATTGACAACATTTCATATTTCTTACCATTGACTTACTAACACCATGGACTTTGGGTCTAGTACAAAATTAACCAAAAATGTGTCCCAGTACAACGCGGCATTTTCCGATGACAGCCATACGTCGTAGCGCTGTCGTTCGACCAAGCTAAGACTGACTGACGCTCGGTTAGTGGTCTTTTGGTTGGGACGTTTTCAAGCGCTAACCCGAAGTCCATGGTGTTGGTAAGTCAATGCTATTAACAGCCGTTCTAATATTCAATCTATGTCTTATTGCTTTGTTCTCGGTACTGACGAATTGAATGACGGTACTGGCCCTCCACAAAATGATATTATAAATAATAATACGTCATACGCTCACAAAACAATCGCAAAACATGTTCCAAACATTTTGACATTTGCGCGCCAATTTCGCCCTTATTCGAGAGCGACTGATGCCAAAGGGGCTACAATTGTAGCCTTTTCTGCGCTTCATTATCGGCCTGCATAATGGCAGTAGACATTTCATACTTGCAATTATTATTACTAAGTATGTCATATATAGCTTTTACGTTGCATATAATCCGTTCTCTAGCTAAGAACGATAAAATAAATGAATAAATAAATGTCATGGGACAAATTGACACCAATTGACCTAGTCCCAAACTAGGCAAAGCCTGTACTATGGGTACTAGACAACGGATAAACATACTTATACGAGGGCTGTTTGATAAGTACCCGTTTATGGAAAAAAAATAGGTGGGTGTGTTTATTTTTTGTATACATGCATTTATTTTTCTACGTAGTCACCTTTTAACTCTATACATTTGTTCCACCTATACTCAAGCTTCAATAAACCATCCAAAAAGTATGATTTTGGAAAGTCATTAAAATAGGCCTCTGTGGCGGCAATGACTTCGTCATTTGATCCAAATCGCTTGCCACCGAGCCATTTTTTTAGGTTGGGAAACAAAAAGAAATCGCATGGGGCCAAATCTGGAGAATACGGGGGGTGAGACAATAGTTCGTAGCGTAACTGTGCTAATTTAGCCGTCACAACTCTGGACGAATAAGCCGGGGCGTTGTCATGATGAAACAGTACTTTTTTCTTTTTTAAATGGCGTCGTTTGTCCTTCAACACGGCTTCAAATTCATCCAATAAATTGGCATAGTACTGCCCTGTTATTGTTTTTCCCTTTTCTAAATAGTCAATATGTATAATACCCTGCGAATCCCAAAAAACGGTCGCCATGACCTTTCCAGCCGATGGGACGGTTTTTGCTTTCTTTGGAACAGGTTCACCCGGTAAAATCCACTGCTTCGACTGCTCTTTCATTTCCGGGGTGTAGTGGTGGACCCACGTTTCGTCCACGGTCACGAAACGACGCAGAAACTCCTTCGGGTTACGTTTGAACACGGCCAAGCACTGCTCCGAAGTTGTCAGTCGGTTCCGTTTTTGCTCCTCCGTGAGTAAACGCGGCACCCACCTCGCCGATACTTTCTTCATACCCAATTTTTCTTCTAATATGTGTTGTACCCTCTCGATTGAAACGTTTACAGCATCAACGATTTCACGAAGTTTAATTCGGCGGTCGGCTAAAACGATATTTTCAATTTTTTTAACCATATCGTCTGTAGTCACCTCAACTGGCCGGCCTGGGCGATCCTCATCAAAGACGGTTGTTCTCCCCGTTTAAACTCGTTATACCAATATCTGACGTTTGTCATAGAAGGAGCACAAATATGGTAAACCGCTTGCATTCTTACTTTTATTTCATCAGATGTTTTTCCTTCCAAAAATAAGAATCTAATTACAGACCGATACTGTTCTTTCTCCATTTTAACAATTTTAAGTTCACGCCTTCAGTGAATCGTTGTCAAATGAGAAAAAAAAACAGAAGAATGCCATTTTTTTTTAAATTTTCCCGCCTCTGAAAAATGGCTTAAAAAGTTGGTATACTTATTTGCGGCCAGTGATATTAATATATTTAGAAAACGGGTACTTATCAAACAGCCCTCGTATAGATAAATACATACTTCTATACATATTAAACAGCCAAGACCCGAGAACAATTATTCGTATTCATCATATAAACATCTGCCCCGACCGGGATCCGAACCCGGGACCTCATGCTTCATATTCAAACAACAAAAACTTCCACTTCAAAATATATTACTAGGCCGACATGTAGTTTTTTTTTAAACTGCCACCTCAGCCGGGCATTCAAAACCGGTCAAGTAATTAGAGAGCACATGCGATATAAAAAAAAAAGTGGCGCACAGGCCGAAACTAGAATTGACACCGGAAACTGTAACGCTGTCTCACAATGAGGGCTAGGGAGTCAAAACTCGCTAGCGAGTGTGGTCTATCTGTCATTTTCTACCAATGAAAGACTAGCTACCGGCCTGTGATTGGTGGAAAGTGACAGGCACACCTCACTCACTCGACACTAGCGATCCATTTAAGAATCATCTCGATTAAACTAGCTGGGCAAAGAACCGGTATTGAAATCGGTCCATCCGTTTGGGAGCAATGATGCCACAGACAGATACATAGACACACAGGTCAAACTTATAACACCCCTCTTTTTCGTCGGGGGTTTAATAAAACTAAAATACCGCACGCTTAACAGCCTTATCATACTGGCGATTTGCTAGCGAGTTTTGTATTGAGGCGATCACGCAACGTGTTCGCTGCGAGCGATATTAGTATGAAGCACTCGCTCGCAAATCGCTGGTGTGATAAGACCAAAAGTGGTCACGCGAGTGGTCAGTCTCGCCTCGGGCTGCAGGCCACCCTAAACTAAGGCGCAAAATGAGAAAGGCCTACTGCTAAAATAATGAGTCGCATTCTTGCGTGATTAGTGCAACTGAGCCACTATGAGGTAGCTCTTATGGTAGACTCTGGTAGACTCAAAAAAAAAGACATGTAAAAGAACATTCAACTGCCTATTTGCTGAATAAAATTTTGAATTTGTTTTTTTAATTTTGAGTATAGAAGTAGTAATATATATAAATGTATATAAAAATACCAGTCCCGACTGACTGATCAACGCCCAGCCCAAACCCCTGGACCTAGAAAGCTGAAATTTGGCATAGAGGTTCCTTTTATAGAGGGATAGAGTTCTGCCACGGGGGCGAAGCGAAACAATAAATATCATGGGACAATTTGACACCAATTAACCCAGTCCCAAAATAGACAAAGCCTGTACTATAAACTAAAGTTAATGAAATAGCTAAGCCAGGGCCAGGTAGCTCTTTAACACCAGGCCCCTATTTCACCATCATTACAATTGTCACTTTAACATGACAATTCGAACTACATTTCTTTGACAATATGAAGCGCGCTAAAACAAAAGCTCTTCAAATCAGCAGTTGACAACGAATTGTCATTGAAAACTGACAATTGTAAAGGGGCCTGCCATATGAGTCATCAGCCCAATTTTCCAGCATCATAAAAGGCTGAAGGGCCTGCCTTGATCCACATTGACAGCTGTCAAAGCGTACGTCTCGTAACAGCATCGCAGGCCTTTATCTGCGCGGGCGCGGTCCGGAAGCATGCGCATTCGACTCATCGTTTTCCGCTCTGATTGCGCCGGTGTTGCGTCTCGTTCCCGCGTGGGGAGCGAGACGGGACGCGAGGTTTAGGCCGGTCTTCAACTTTGACTCGTTGTGCCGCGCGGAATGGATTTCATAGTTGAAGTGAAGATTTGTAGACAATTTCGAATTGTCTTGACGAGCTGTCGTTGCACGCCACTTCGTCTGCGTCGAATTCGGCTACCAGTATCCCGAGGGAACCCTGAATTTTTCGAGACAAGAAGTAGCGTATAGTTTTCCTCAATGCCGAAACTGTCTCATTTGCCAAATTTCGTCAATATCGGTTCAATGGTTTTGCCGTAAAGAGTTAACAAACACTAACTTCAAACAATAATACCGGTCAAGTGCGAGTCGGACTCGCGCACGAGGGTTCCGTACAAAGATTTCCCTGCTTTTCCCCAGTGTTTTAAGTTGTCCAGTATTAGCGGAGCCCTGTTCCTAAGCAAAATGTACGCAGACAGACAGACATAAAAAATTAAAATTTTTAGAACTTTCTGAGCGGTTGTGCCATAAGAGCTACCTTCATACCAAATTTCAAGTTTCTATGACAACTGGAAGTAGCCTCAACGCGCCATCATGCTAATACCGACGGAGCAGCGAACGGGTCGCGAACGCACGTTCAATGCCAGCATTATCACCGATAGCGTTATCGGCAGATATATTATCAATTAATGTACTTCTGGGCGGAATTATGCGCTCAATAACGCAAGGTCGGACAAGCAAGAGATTACACTGTCCAGGCTTCTACTCCCCGAATACCAGAAGCCACTCGAGACGGCGAAATAATAATAATAATGGACAGGCCAGGCCCTATTTCATCAATTTTACAATTGTCAGATTTCAACTGCGGTGTCAATTGCGGACTTGAAGAGCTTTTGTTTTAGAAACGTAAGTGGCGAGTTGGCTATACGTTAAAGTCCAGTGACACCTCTCTACCCTTAGCCCTCCGCTCCTGGGCCATTTATATGTCGCTCATACGGGGGCCCATCTAGCGGAAGGCGAGTCACCGTCTACCAATATCATTTCCGATTGAGGCATTTTAATTTGGTAGACGTCCGGCGATCTCAATCAATAGCCCAGTAGTTAGCCCATGATTTTCCACTCCACAGTTACATTGCACTTTAAGTCCCATCGATTTACAATAAATAGTCTGGCGCGATCAGGGACAGCGTCCGCTCGATGTATTCTCACTAAATTCATTAAATTGTCAAAAGGGCCTCTACGCATTGGCTTCGGCTCCGCGCACGCCTTCCAAAGGTCCGGGACACTTATCCCGTGAATGGGTGCGACATACAATAATAATAAGTCACACAATACCACGTTTTTGGCTTACGAGGACGTTGATGAAATCTCTAGTTGATAATAGGAAGTAGATATGTCGTTAGCGCGCTTTAGTTGAAGATTAATAAAATACCCAACTGACCACTCTTTCTGACAATCAACTTCAAACAACTCTACGAAGACGTGACGACCAACCCCTGCCAAAATCATAAGATTGCCTGGCCCGTGGGAAATGTTTTTCAACTATGTCTATATAACATGTCTTTACTCTGTAATTTTATTGTGATAAGGGGTATTTATCATGTCTCATGTCGTCACGATCGAACGTGAGACCTTCTATGTGTAGAACCATCTCAAAACGCTCAAAAGTGACTCGGACATTACTCCGGGAGAGTATTTGTTACTTACATTGACAACTTTAAAATTGTTAGTTTACAATGACAATTTGAACTACATTTCTTTGCCAATATGAAGCGCGCAAAAACAAAAGCTCATCAAGTCAGCAACTGACACCGAACTGTCATCGAAAACTGACACTTGTAAAGTTGGTGAATTAGAGGCCTGATACAAGTCCACTTGTCAAATAACAACTTTTCACGGAATCCCTTGAATCGTTGACAGACGTCAGGATAATTTCAGGATAATTTTATTGTTTGTTGTATATGTTAAGTTAGTTTTTAAATCAAAAGTTTAAGAAAATAAGTCAGAAAATAGCTTTCGATGAAATCAAACGGCTATGAAACGTGTGTCGGCAACTTTACACTCCACTACCAGCAGTGCCTCCAGGCACATAATTACCTCATCTCGCTATGGGCCCTGGGCTATAGTTCCCAAGCAGCCCAGTGCAGACTGGAAACTTCACACCCACCCATTGACTTACTAACACCATGGACTTTGGGTCACTAGACCCAACAAAACTCACGAAAAACGTTTGTACTAACAAAACTCACGAAAAACGTGTCCCAGTACAACACGGCATTTTCCGATGACAGCCATACGTCACAGCGCTGTCGTTCGACCAAACTAAGACTGACTGATCACTCTTTTTGTTCGGACGTTTTCAAGCGCTAATCCGAAGTCCATCGTGTTGGTAAGTCAATGCACCTCCACCATTGATTTTTAGAAATCGTTTCTCATTAGTGTGCGGGTTACTTTTGCAGCGGAAAATGAGATTTTTCTTCATTATTCCAACTTTTCTGCGTACAGGCCGATTGGTCGTGTCCCAGTCCTAGCTGGTTGTAAATCTGAGGAAACCCGACAACTGCCTGTTGCCACCCACCGATGCCGTAAGCCCGTTACTCAGATCGATAACATACTCAGAGGCAAAATTAATTGCCCACCATTTTTTTCTTGATTAATGTAAAAACTGTTACTTAAATTAAGAATACTTTTACAATAAATAGTAAAAATATGGTGGGCACTTAATTGTGCCTCAATCCCCCGACTACGAAGTGCAAAATTCGAACTTCGTATCGTGCCGTCCCTCACAAGCTAATATTATTTAACACGAGAGTGAGCGGGACGATATAAACAACGCTTGCATAGAGTATAGAACCTGTAAAACTGTCCCTGTCAAATTGTCGCAATGGACATGCCCCTACTTCAGCAACTTTACAAATGTCAGTTTTCAATGACAATTCGGTGTCAATTGCTGACTTGAGGAGTTTTTGTTTTAGCGCGCTTCATACTGGCCAAGAAATGTAGGTCGAATTGTCATGACAAACTGACGACTGTGAAGTTGGTGAAATAGTGGCAGGCTCCTACAACTTTAGAAAGGTCAGTTTACAGTCAAAACGTTTTTTTTTAGCGCGCTTCATATTGCTAATGTAATGTAGATCGAATTATCATTGTAAAGTGACATTTCTAACGTTATTGAGACGTGGGCGCTAACGATGGGGCTCATAAGGAAGCTCAAAGTCACTCAGAGGGCGATGGAGAGGGCTATGCTCGGGGTTTCTCTGCGGGACAGAATCAGAAATGATGATATCCGCAGTAGAACTAAAGTTACCGACATAGCCCGAAGCATTGCGAAACTTAAGCGGCAGTGGGCGGGGCACATTGCTCGCAGAACTGATGGCCGGTGGGGTCAGAAGGTTCTCGAATGGCGTCCACGGACCGGGAGACGAGCTGTCGGTAGAACTCCAACAAGATGGAGCGACGACCTGGTAAAGATCGCGGGACCGAGGTGGATGCGGAAAGCACAAGACCGGTCTGAGTGGAGAGCCTTGGGGGAGGCCTATGTCCAGCAGTTGACGTCTTTCGGCTGACATGATGATGATGATGAACGTTAGTGAAATAGAGGCCTGCATTCCGTTGCCAATATGAAGCGCGCTAAAATAAAAGCTCTTCAAGTCAGCAGTTGACACCGAATTGTCATTGAAAACTGACATTTGTAAAGCTCGTGAAACAGGGGTCAGGAAGTTTAAAAAAAAATCTTCACTTTTGAAATGAACAAATCCAAGCATCCGTAATCCGCATAACATACACGGGCCGTCTCATTTTCATTTCAACTATGGAATCACATTTTTCTACACTCGTAATCTCGTAATCAAAGATTCGTCACGCATAAAAAAATATACAGGGCGCACCATTTAGATGGCACATAATGGGGCACTCAGAAACTTCAAAGTGTTCTCTTGTTTTGTTCGGAAATCGCAGCGTTAGACGCATGCGATCAACTTTTGCCTTGTTTGTCCAATGCTGCGTTCACCGCGGAAAACAATGTTTGGTAATAAGATGATGATGATGTAAAATTAATGAAGTGCCTCAAAGGTATCATTTATCGCATAAAAAAATCACGTACTTATGGCGTTGAAAAATATGCTCTAAGGAACCATGTCATTCTATTTAGTGACAAGAATAACTGATTTTTTTGTTGATCTTTGGTATGTCCGGAAGGACGACCGGATAGCCTAGTGGTTAGAAACCCTGACTATGAAGCTTGAGGTCCCGGGTTCGAATCCCGGTCGGGGCAATGTTTGTACAGTCAAGGAATTTAATTCCCTACCCATTTCGTTGAAATGTTGTTAGACATTCGCTATGCATTAAGGTCGAAAATGTCAACGTAAACGCGACATGTCAAAGCAACGTCTAGCTCTTATGGTGACAGATTGCTATACGATATTAAACCTTAGGTGGGTTGGAAATTTTATTCCTTGACTGTATGACGAATACGAATTTGTTCTCGGGTCTTGGATGTTTAATATGTATATAAGTATGTATTTATCTACATAAGTATGTTTATCCGTTGTCTAGTACCCATAGTACAGGCTTTGCCTAGTTTGGGACTAGGTCAAATGGTGTAAATTTGTCCAGTGATATTTATTTATTTATTATTATTATTATTTCCTCTACAGATCGCAATTCTCAACCGATTCCTGTGAAATTTCGAGAAACTTTACAAATGTCAGTTTTCAATGACAATTCGTTGTCAACTGCTGACTTGAAGAGCTTTTGTTTTAGCGCGCTTCATATTGGCAAAGAAATGTAGTTCGAATTGTCATTGAAAACTGACAATTGTAAAGATGGTGAAATAGGAGCCAGGTTCGATAATTACGTACTCATATGTAGTTTTTTTTACGAATCGTTTTTTAAATAAAAAAAAGCGAGGTCTACAGCTGACAGAGTCACTAATTTAAAAAAGTTTCCACGCAATCCGTATGTTTACATCCGTTACCTAGGAACCCAAGACCAACACAAGCTCTGCTTAATTTGGGACTTAGTCAATTGTCAGACGTTATTTAAGTATTGAGCCTTAATCCAGGGTAAATAAATATAAAGGTAATTTAGTAAAGATTTTAACGCTTTTCCCCAGTGTTTTAAGAAGTCCAGTGTTAGCAGATCCCTGCTCCTAAGCAAAATGTACGCAGTGTGGGGTCAACTTATATTGGTCTGTGAAATCTACAGACAGACATAAAATTTTAAGATTTTGAGACTTTTTCGAGTGGTTGTGCTATAAGAGCTACCTTCATACCAAATGTCAAGTTTCTAGGACAACTGGAAGTACCCTTTAGGTTTTTTAAAATCGGCAATTTGTATGGAAATGGTTTTTTTAATGACTGTATCTTTTGATTGCGTTGACTTAGAAGGTTGATTTTTTCACGGCTTTAAGGGACCGCAGGCTTGAGTATTTGATATTAATTTCAGCACGCTACCTAAACGCGTTCCAGAGAAAAAGGGTCTAGACAGACAGACAGACGGGCAACAAACTGATCCTATAGGAGTTCCGTTTTTTCCTTTTGAGGTACGGAACCCTAAAAAAAGACAGATACATACTCCACCGCTTCACCGCGCGAACAAGCAATTGACAACATTTCATATTTTTGAGACTATAATTTGATTAATTGTCTGCAATCTACTTTGAAAGACGAGCAAACCTACGGTTTTAAATTTTCATTAGGATTTGTAATTAATTTATTATTAATTTATTTAAAGGTACTTGTTCCAAAAGGACGTAACTCCGAAACGGCGCTAGGATGGATCAATTGCCTTTGTCTTGTCACGATCAAAAAAAAAAAAACAAGATGTCAAATCTGACATTGTCAAACATAATTTATGTGTCATGTCAAATTTTTGTTGTGCTTGTGGTTTGTTTGAAAAAGGCAAAGGTATTACACCCATTCTTGCGTAGTTTTGGTAATTTTATTTTATTCTCTTGTATTTAAAAAAACAAGTAATATTATTTTTTTATAAACATAGTGGTGTGTTCAGAACGCCAAGCCAGGTGTGAAAAATATGAAATGTTGTCAATTATAGGCGATTCAATGACTTAGTACATTATGTCAGTCTAATGACAGCTAATGAGTGAGGGCCGCATTTTGTCAGCGCTGAACAGGTGCGTGGCATCTCTAATGTTTTATATCGATGCAAAGGTATAACTTGTAATAGTTAATTAAGTAATTTGTCGCGCAGACAATGACAGCGCTGATCTATGGGAGAGCTTTTTTGGTGCGCGCGCGTCTTCGACGAGTTAGAGAAAGCGGGTGCAGTGTTAATAAGGCTATTCATTAACTACGAAACTATTAATCAGTGATCGGATATCCAGGCGCAACGCGGGGTGAATGACCTCAACATTACGCTAATATGGATATGCCCCGATTCCGGGACTTGTTGAATATGCCCCTGATTTTATTACTTCCAATAAATTTTAATAACATTTTGGAACTGCAAAATAAATATACAATCACTAGCTGTTGCCCGCGACTTCGTCCGCGCAGACTTCGCTTATCGCTATCCCGCGGGAACTATATAATTTTCCCGAATAAAAAGTAGTCTGTTATTCCTCAATATTCAAACTATCTTCTTACCAAATTTCGTCTAGATTGGTGAAGCGGTTTCCTCGTGAATAGGTAACAAACAGACAGACAGACAGAGAGAGAGAGAGAGAGAGAGAGAGAGAGAGAGAGAGAGAGACAGTTACTTTCGCATCGTTATAATATTAGTTAGGATTAGGATGTGTTCATCTTTTTGGTAGTTCAAACATACAGTCATTAATTAAGGGTTGAAATATTATTGTAGTTTATGCATGTGTTACATAATATGTAGAGTTGCATACATTACTATATCGACACACATATTACAAGTACTTACTCTAAGATGGGCTCAGAAGCCAAAGGCATAATAAACATGTCACGAATTTGGGTGTTTTAAAAAAATCATCGACAAACATAATCGCGCTGATGAATCGTATCGTTTTTTTTTAATTGAGGCCTATTTTTAAATTGCATTGTTTTTTGAAGACGAAAATTAATTGTATTGACGGTCATTACCTACGCTACGGTTTCTGTGCCCTCAGCACGACTTGTCGAATCCTGCGTTACGTTACGGTTATCGTAACGAGATCGAGAAATCTCATACTAAATTTAAGTTCCAAATACGCTCACGGGCGGGCGCTGTTCCAAACGTCATACAAACTCGTTATAGTTTACTATTCGAGTTTACGTGACGCAGGATTCGACAAGTCGTGCTTAGGGCACTGAACGCATAATAGAGGACTTACGATATGTGTGTAAATAAAATCTTTATTCCAAGTATTGAAAGAGATATTAAGGAATCTAAAGGCATGGATACGAACTAAAAACAATTACTTTTCTCACTAGCAACCACACGTGAAAAACAGTTTTTTTTATACGACGGGTCACCTGATGATAAGTGGTCACCACTGCCCATAGACAGTTATGTCTGTGCGGCAAACGTATGTTTCCATGCAACACCTCCGCCTCCACTGCTACACGAATCAACGCATGCTACACAGACTATCACCACCACCACACTGAACGCTGAGACGTTTCGGCACTCTCTACGAGGCCATTATCGAAGCACCAAAACAACCGTGCTATTAGTTCCACTACTCAAAGATACCCCAGAGCATGGATACCCCAGGCCCCTATTCACCATCTTTACAATTGTCAGTATTATGTGACAATTCGAACTATATTGATTTGAAAGCTCTTCAAGTCAGCAGTTGACACCGAATTGGCACTGAAAACTGACAAATGTAAAGTTATATTTTTTATAAACTCACTGAAACATGAATACACAGAAAAAAACCAGAAAAATGCCAACCCCGGGAATCAAATGCGGATCCTCGACACTCCGGGTCGTATGTTTTACCCCTACACCACGATTGACATCAATGATGATGATTGGATGTTGTCCCGGGGTTTCTGTGTATTCATGTTTCAGTGAGTTTATAAAAAATATAATTGATATTCACGGGAAAACCGTAAAAACAAAAGATTAGAGTAAAAATACAAAATGATACTCCTACTGAGATCATGAAATGTAAAGTTGGTGAAACAGGGGCCAGATAGTGCCTTAAAAAGAGCACTTTAAAAGTCGGCCAATGTTTTAATTTAATCGTTGTCAATTGTGTGTGTACCGAGCCTAGACGTCTTCCGCGGCGCACGCGCACCGCTTCGTTACGTAACGCGGTTTCGCCGTATTGCTGTTTAATTACAGTCTACGGCTAAGAAACGGTGTTATGATAGTTCCTTCTTCCGACTACGGCGCCGGTGGCACACTTTACGGAAGACGGTTCGGGGTTACCCATAAAATTGACAACATTACATATTTCTGAGATTACTATTGACAACATTACATATTTCTGAGATTACTATTGACAACATTACATATTTTTTTACCCTCGACCAAAAAGAGAGGTGTTATAAGTTTGCCCTGTGTATCTGTGTGCCTGTGTATCTGTCTGTGGCATCATAGCTCCCAAACGGGTGGACCGATTTCGATGCTGTTTTTTTTAAACGAAAGCTAGTTTATTCGAGATGGTTAAGAACTTAGCTAAGGCTATGTTTCATTAAAATCGGTTCACCCGTTTTTGAAATATTGAATTTTGAAATTACAATGTCGGGGGTTTTCAACTTTTCTAAGTTGGTTAGGTTATTGATACTACGATTGACAACATTTCATATTAATTTTATGAGACTATGATTTGATTAATTGTCTGTATTCCGTTTGGTAAGAGGGCACAATTTTAAATACATACTTATCTACATATTAAACAGCCAAGACCCGAGAACAAACATTCGTATTCATCATACAAACATTTGCCCCGACCGGGGATCGCACCCGGAACCTCAGCTTCATAGTCTGGTTCTTCAACCACTAGGCTATCCGGTAGTCGGTTCTATTTGTTCAATCGCAATTACAGTATTCCTTTCCTTCTCATTCCGCACAGCAAGCATTCAAGAGGCAAGCTTAATTTAAAAAATATTTATATAAATCGAATATTACCTATTATAATTATTAAGTACAAGACCGTAAAATTAATAGAATAATATTACCAATGCCACCGACGAATGGATTAAATAACTTCTTTATTCACGACAGAAAAATGAATTGAAATAAATAAATAAATAATAAATATCATGGGACAATTGACACCAATTGACCTAGTCCCAAATTAAGCAGAGCTTGTGTTATGGGTACTAGACAACGGATAAACATACTTATATAGATAAATACATACTTAAATACATATTAAACATCCAAGACCCAAGAACAAACATTCGTATTCATCATACAAACATCTGCCCCGACCGGGATTCGAACCCGGGACCTCAAGCTTCATAGTCAGGGTCTCTAACCACTGGGCAAATGAAAAGGTTTATTTGGGTTTTATGACAGGGTTATACAGACGAGGTTAAAGCCTCCTATTAAGCAAAAATATGCTTGTGTCAGGAGACACCGCTCCTCCATAATAATAAATGATAGTTTTCAAAAAAAACAAAAAAAATGCTCTCACAATTTTGAGTTTGACGTCTCAATATCATCGTAAACGTTTTCACTTTGTTTTTATCGAGACAAAGACAATGGATCTTTAGAATTTATAACAAGTACCTTTTCATTTTAGTACGAATCCAGGCCCCTATCTCACCAACTTTACAATTGTCAGTTTACAATGACAATCCGAACTACATTTCTTTGCCAATATGAAAGCGCGCTGAAACAAAAGATCTTCAAGTCAGCAACTGACACCGAATTGTCATTGAAAACTGACACTTGTAACGTTGGTGAAAATTGAAAAACTATTGTTATATGTATTCCTCTTTCCAAACAGGATACCTAGACTAATCAAAGTACAGTGTTAGAGATATGAAATGTTATCATGTCAATTGTCTTACGTTCTTTGACCGACGAAAAAGAGTCAGGAAAAGAAATTAAATTCCAATGACGAATTGCATTGACCGCAATCGAAAGTCAAGGTTGCGTATTCTGGTTTGTAGCGAGAGCGAGTGAACGCAGAGGGTCGAGCACGACTTTACGAAAGCCGCGTAACGTTACGGTTATCGTATCCTGATCGAGAAACCTCATACTAAATTATAGCTCCAAATAAGCTCACGGGCGGGCGCCGTTCCAAACGTCATACAAACTCGACAACGTTTACTATTCGATTTTACGTTACGCAGCTTTGGAAGTCGTGCTCGACCCTCTTGAGGCCCGATCACGAACATTCGAATCCTGCGTGCAATGCCTTTTAGCTGTGAAAAACAGACAGACACACAAAGCGGTCAAACTAATAATAAGCGGTAAAAAAATAAATAATACCCCTCTTTGTGCGTACATGGGTTAAAAACGGAAATATTTTAAGCATCATTCTAATAAAATATGATATACCGGAAGCCGTTGACTATCTTCGAATTTAAGAGTTGTACAGTCAGCAGCAGACACTTCTAAGCCACCGAAGCGGTCGCAATGATCTGCACAAGCTCTTATGTCTATAACAATAGAGCCGTGCTTGGATCATTGTGAACGCGTCGGCTGCTTAGCAACTTCTGCTGCTGACTGTAATATCATGTATTCTCTAGAGTAAGTGGAATCGGATACTTTTATAATTCGAGAAAGTTACTTGTTTGTTAGTCATGATGTATTGTTGATAATGATAAGTCCTTATCAATAAACGTACGTTTATTGCGAAAGGAATTTTAGGAAGTATTGCTAAATATTTTCGACGTATTTAGATATAGATAAAGCATCGTAAATGACTATGTTTTTTGGACTATGCTCTTGCGAGGAAGGATGTAGACCTGCAGCGTAATTGCGTTACTATTATTTATCTACACACATATCATAAGTCTTTTATAATGCGTTCAGAAACCGTAGAAAATGACCAGCATTGCAGTACATCGTCGCCTCTCCACGACCAACAGGTCCGGCCGTAAAGCAATAGTCATTACGACATCGAATTCGATTTCGATGTCGAATTCAATTTTTCGAATTTGACAACCAACGTAATTTACAATCATAGTGAAATAAAACGGATCACTCACGTATATAAGTCGAGTTCAGTCCGACATGTATAATTAATCAGTTAAACAGTTTACGAAACGTCAGCTCGGTATGTTTGTCTATGATTAAAAAAAAAAACAAATTCGTGACAGGTATGGGTATGATACATGCCTTCGGCTTCTGAACCCATCTTAGAGTAACTTATAATATGTGTGTAGATAAAGTAATGTATGCAACTCCACATAATTAGGCATTAAAACACTCGTGTGAACCTATTATGAAACTCAGCTTCGCCTCGTTTCATAAAAATACACTCGTGTTTGAAAGACCCTCATTATGTAGCAGTTGCATAAACTACTATTACCCGACTGAACAAGGAGGGTTATGTTTTTTGAGCGTATGTATGTGTGATTCTTTGGCACTAAGGTGTCATTAGATTAGTCGCAGTTGTGGGAGGATTTCCTGTTTTTAATTTTTTTTACAGAGGGGTGTTATAAGTTGGTTAGGTTAATTAACATTTGTCATCGGCAGCCATTTTTATCTAAAATGCCGTTAAAGCTCGTCTGTCCTTTTTTTGTCACATTGACATTTCCGTTAGTAAGAAGGAGACAAAACATATTTTACTTTTTAACCCCCGACAAAAAAGAGGGGTGTTATAAGTTTGACATGTGTATCTGTGTATCTGTCTGTGGCATCATAGCTCCCAAACGGGTGGACCGATTTCTTTTAATCGAGATGGTTTTTAGTTTGTTCAACATTTCTAAGTTGGTTAGGTTATATGAATGATGGTGTAAGTATATTGAAGGCTGTTTCATAGTCGAAGTGTCACATGGGATGTGTCATTTAGTGTCAAAAGTGACACCGGCGTTCGACTGGGAGCGTGGCCGCGCTAGTGAAGTGTGAATCACAATCGAACGCGTCCGCACGGCGCTGCGCGTGACAGGTGCGCAGCTCCTCAAACTGGTTATATTTTCTTTTTTTTTTGGCAGCCAGTTGCACCGGCTGGGAGCGAGGTACAAGCGTGCGACTTTAAAACTCTATGGTATACATATATGACATCTACTCTACGATCCACTAAGCAATTTACAATGACGTTAAATCCAAGCTACAATTAATTAAGCTAAAACTTAAATGTGGCATGGTGCCCAAAAGGCTGGCAGCGTTGCCTGGCTGAATAGCGTTTGAATTTTTGTTTTTGTTTAAACTACACTGTGTTTGACTTGTAATCATTTGGTATGGGGTATAGGAACCCTTATTCTAGTCAAGGACGATAAAACCATAAGGACTGCCAATGGCTATACAATGTCGCGTTCCTGTAAAATAATGAGCCTGCTGTAGCTAGTTTCACTATAGAGAGGTCGCTCTGTACCATTAATTTTGTATGACACTTCGACCTCTGGCTAAAACAATAGCGCCATCTATGAACAAAAAAAAAACTAATTTAAATGGCGCTATTGTGTTAGCCAGAGGTCTAAATGTCCATACCAAATGAATGGTACAGAGACCCCTCCGTAGTAAAACTAGCTACAGCAGGCTTATTATTTCAAAGGAACACGGCATCGTACAGACATCGTGTAGTATCGGCAGTCCTCATGGTTTTATGGTCCTTGTTCTAGTCTAGTAAACCCCCCCTCTTAAATGAAAGACGCGCATCTCACGCGCATTCGATAGCGCGCGACCTCGGAACGATTAATAAAAGTGTACGAAAGCGAAACTACCAGTTCGATCGGAGTCAAGAGCAGCATTTGAGGGGGCTGGGGGGGGGCTGGGGGGGGGAGGGGGGGTAAGGGGGCGCACGTGGTCTTCCGTGTCCACAAAACACTTATGACGCGAGTTGCCTTATCTTTGCATTACATTTTCTTAACTCCCAACCATTGATTTACTTAACACCATCAACTTTGGGTTTAGGACAAAATTCACGCAAAATGTACCCAGTACAACACGGCTATTTTCGATGACAGCCATACGTCATAGCGCTGTCGTTCGACCAAACTAAGACTGGCTGACGCTCGATTAGTGGTCTATGGGTTCGAACGTTTCCAAGCGCTAACCCGAAGCCCATGGTGTTGGTAAAATGCCCCCGACGCAAAAGAGAGGCGTTGGTTGACATGTGGGTGTAAGTAGGTATGCATTTGTCTGTGGCACCGCAGCTCCTAAACGGATTAACGAATTTAGACGCAAATATTTTCAATCGAAAGCTAATTTAATCGCGATGGCTCTTAGCTAAGTTTCATAAAAACCTGATGTGTCAAAATTTTATTCAGCAAATAAGCATCTGAATGCTCTTTTACACGTCATTTTTTTTTAGTCTACCAGCGCTTTCGGAACGACCATGATTGCCAAGAAGAATGCGCCACAAGAAACTTGGCACAAAGTAAATTTTTCAAAAAACAAGTTACATTAGCTCTTACAATACGTAACCACAGATAAATTACACAAAAAAACCTCACTCTATCATTAAAAAAATGAAGAGAGAAAAAAATACCGTATTTTAGAAACAAGTGTAAATAATAATTTATAAGAACAGCAAAACCAGAACACTTTACTGGCACGTTTTAATTGAGCAGTGCCTTTAGCGTAATCAAAAAGCACAAAATACGTCTCGATCGCGTTCGCGTTAAAGTGTCAAATAGTATGAGAATTGTTGAACGCGAACGCGATCGAGACGTATTACTTGGCTTGGTCGGCGATTACACTAGGCGCTCAGGAGATGTATAGGGTCATCTCCCGTCATACGCGGTTTGTGCTCGTGTAGTGTAAGAAATAGTAACTTGCGTACGGTGATTGAGGACAGTGATTTGAGTTAAGACAGCTAACAGCGTAAGAGAGTTGGTTATTTTCAAAATAACGGGCTTTGCAAATGGGTTATTGTTTATTATAGCCTTCGATCTACGAACGGTAACGTAAAACTCAACAATTAGCAAAGCTAAATATAAATATTATAGTGGATTGTTTTGCTTCGACCGCTAACTGGCTGTTTGATAACTCTTTAATGCCAGCCCCGTTTATAAACCATCGGCGGTATTGTTAAACGAACGCCATGTAGGTTTTGTAAGTTGACTCATGCAAGATGTTATTTATAAGGTACGTGTTGAGTGATGACCTGATGACAATGACAGTGGAAGTTTAAATAAGTCTTCGAAGTACGATAATTTGGTAGTGTGTTGTTGATAGTTTAAAGTCCACTGTCCCCATACAAAAACGATCTGGGCCGTATTTCACCATCTTTACAATTGTCTGATTATAGTGACAATTCAAAGTACATTTCTTTGACAATATGAAGCGCGCTAAAACAAAAGCTCTTCAAGTCAGCAATTAACAATGAATTGTCGTTGAAAACTGACAACTGTAAAGTTGGTTAAATACAGGTCTAAGTCTCGACTGTGCGCATCCAGTATGGGGATGTGACCCCATACTGGGGGCACTGACTCCCGAAGAAAGGCTTCATGGCCCCACTTTGGGGGCATACGGGCAGGGGACATGTTAGCCCGTGGAGCGTCCTACAGACAAAAACCTTAGAATAAACTTCAAATTAATAAATTAAATTATAAGGTTAATTAATCATCATAAGCGAATGGACCGATTTGGAAGAGGCTTTTTTTTATCGAAAGCTAGTTTAATTGAGACGGTCCTTAGCTAAGTTTAATCAAAATCGGATAAGTCGTTTTCGAGATAGGGTTCTAAAGATACAGCCCCAGACGGACAGCGGAGGCTTTGTTGGCACCCCTAGAGCCAGAGCACGAAAAACTAAAAAAAAAAAAATTAAATAACTACCAAAAAGTTCACCCCGACTTTGGATTTGAACCCGCGACCTCCAGCACCGCACGGTACGGTAAGCGGGGTCGCGTCTGTCGCGCCATCCGGCTTGTCACCGGCGCATCTCGGCCATCTCCGGCCATCATCGGCCATCTCCGTCTAATTACGATGCGGCGCGCGCAGGGCGCTTTCCCGCCGAAATCGGCCGTCAATTTCACCGATACCTAGCTTTCACCCGATAGAAAACATTTTATTCGTAATTAGCATATCATCGGTGTTGTGTAACTTTGTTTTGTGTGTTACATGTGCTTTATTATTATTACGAGGGCGCGAAAGCAGGCGAACGTCGAGAAGCGTCATCCCTACTTACCAATTCAAAAGGCAGGCGTCGTCATTTATGTAAGTAAGTAAACACTTTACTGTAAAAAAAAACAAGACTAAAACACAAGGTACCAATTCGAGTACAAAGGCGGACTTATGCCTTTAAGGGATCTCTACCTTAAGAGTCGCGGAGAGGAATAATTAGAAGGACCGACAAAAAGTTAGTTCAAACATTATGAATTAGTACCTACTTATTATAATGTCTGCCTTGTACTATTATGTATTCTGTGCTTCCCCTATGACCAGATATTTAAAAAGCGCTGTCTAGTCACATGTATTATTTCTGGTGACTCTACTCGTGATTCTAAGTGGATTTAACATAAGAATTTCAAAATCACAGAAAAAAAGCATGTAACTATTTTTTTGACCGAGCTAGCGAAGCGTCCGTTTCAGCTTGGACAAAAATATTTTTGTATTTCCGTCTGTCCGTCGTCTGTCCAGCTGTCCTGCTGTCCCGCTGTCCGCCTGTCCGGCTGTTTCTCTACAGGTCGCATTTTACATAGATTTACGTTGATTCGTTTTTTGGAAATAAACATTTTTATTTTTTTTAATGACTTCGCTAGGTCCACAGCTCAGAGCCACTGTAGTGCCCCGCCGCTATGAAGTCAATCCTGACACATTGCACAGCTGTGAAGTTTCTGAATATTGACAATGTTGACCGTAGGAGGAAAATGCTAGACTTTCTTATTGCGTGAGGTAAACAAAGTCTAGCATTTTCCTCCTATGGTTAACATTGTCAATAATCAGAAACTTCATAGCTGTGCATTGTGCATCTATACCTATAAAACAGTACCGTGACTCACTGACTGACAGACAGACAACGCACAGCCTAAACCACTATACCTAGAGACTTGAAATTTGGCAAACATGTACCTTGAGTATCTTAGAGGTGCACTAAGAAGGGATTTTTTGAATATCCACGGGATAGGGAACTAGCCCATTTCGAAATATTTCACGGGGGCAAAGCCGCGGGGCATAAGCTAGTATACCTATAAAATAAAACAGTACCGTGACTGACTGACTGACAGACAACGCACAGCCTAAACCACTGGACCTAGAAACTCGAGATTTGAAAAACATATACCTTGAGTACCCTAGAGGAGCAAAAAGAAGGGATTTTCCGAAATTCCCACGGGATAGGGAACTAGACCATTTTGAAACATTTCACGGGGCAAAGCCGCGGGGCGTAAGCTAGTAATGTATAGTCACAGTGTACTTTCAATTTGACGAAGAGACTACGCTACGTGCACCAGATTGCTTGGTCAGCAGCCAGTTGCACATCCGAAGAATGTAAGAACGTTCGGTGCTTGCGCAACTCGAGTTATCCAATGTTTGTCGTTAATCAGCGAGAAGCGACCGAGTTAACTCGACACGGTTTTGGGGCGACCGGCATGGTCATTAATTGTGATAACCTAACCAACTTAGAAAAGTTGAAAAACCCCCGACATTTTCATTTCAAAATTCAATACTTCAAAAACCGGTTAACCGATTTTAATGACACTTAGCTAAGAACCATCTCGATTAAAATAGCTTTCGACTGAAAAAAACCACATCGAAATCGGTTCGCCCGTTTTGGAGCAATGATGCCACAGACAGATACACAGATACACAGACACACAAATACACATGTCAAACTTATAACACCCCTCTTTTTTGTCGGGGGTTAAAAAAACAGAACCATTTTGATCTGTTAGATTAAAAAAAACCGGACAAGTGCGAGTCGGACGTGGGTTTCGTATAAAGCTTTTAACGCTTTTCCCCAGTGTTTTAAATGTCCAGTGTAAGCCGAACCCTGCTCCTAAGCAAAATGTACGCAGTGTGGGGTCAACTTATATTGGTCTGTGAAATCTACAGACAGACAAAAATTTAAGATTTTGAGAAATTTCTGAGTGGTCATGCTACAGGAGCTACCTTCATACCAAATATCAAGCACCTAGGACAACTAGTGCTCTTTAGGTTTTCAGGGTACGGCGATTTGTATGGAAACACTCTTTTTAACGAAGTTGACTGCATCTTTTGATTGCGTTGACTTACAAGTTTGATTATTTCAGAACTTCAAGGGACTACAGGCTTGAGTATTTGATATTAATTTCAGCATTCTACCTCCACGCGTTCCAGAGAAAAAGGGTCTTGTCTTGACAGACAGACGGACAACAAAGCGATGGTATAAGGGTTCCGTTTTTCTGTTTCAGGTAACGGAGCCATAAAAAATTCCAATGAGATAATTTAAGGACTTTCTAGTACGTGTCCGCGGCGGTCGGTCGGCTTTTTGAAGGTGGTTAGTCTCACCAGCACATGTAGCACAGCGCGCCATTTTGTCGCTTGTCGTGCCGTGCGTCCCTGTCATAGTGATGGAATCAGTGAAGGACGCACTGAGCGACAAGCAACATAATGGCGCGCGTGCTAGCCCCCCAGTAGTTCAAGAGACTCGTACATCTGTTCATACATTAGCCTAGCTGTAAAAATACGTGACAGTATTCCTGTTAGACACTATTTCCTAACAGCCATGTTGTCACAGAGCGGAAAGATTTATCGCGTCGCCGCTACTTAAGGTCACGAAACAGAAGTAGCGGATAATGTCATAATCAGTTATACAGGGCATTGTCCCACTGCTGGGTAAAGCCGCCCCCCCCCCCCTTGTTTTCTCCACTAGACTCCGACCCTGGGCTGAAATTTCCAACTCTTTTTCGGTCTGCGTTTGACCTAATTAAATCGAGTAATAACATGAAAAATAATTCAATATTTCCATTCTAAAAACTTCCGCACTACTTGAATAAGAAGTGTATGTTTTAGAGATCAATAGGGATCTTGGTCGAATCAGCAACATTTTTTGAAATGTCAAAACGATTTGATCGGATCCGTTAGTATGAAGTTCGTATTGAATTACAGAACTATGACGTCATCATTTTAATTTTCAGCGATCAAACTGCCGCCTTTTATTAGTTTTTTGTTAAAATAAAAACCGTTTTAATTGCAGTAGTAAAGTAAGTGACGCATCGGTTTTTTATGAGTATTTTCAGAAGCTTGATAAGTGAAAATGTAAAATGATTTTCTTTTGACATCAGTCAACTACCCTGATTATTTAATCGTTAATCATTCAATAAAAAAATATATACGTAGGCGACTCCATTGTCCTCTCTCTCTTCAGATTGACATAACCCACTTCCTGGACCCTATCTCACCAACTTTACAGTTGTCAGTTTTATATGACGATTCAAACTACATTTCTTCGACAATAAGAAGCGCGCTAAGACAAAAGCTCTTCAAGTCAGCAGTTGACACCAAACTGTCACTGAAAACTGACAATTCGAATTACATCTCTTTGACAGTATGAAGCGCGCTAAGACAAAAGCTCTTCAAGTCAGCAGTTGACACCAAACTGTCACTGAAAACTGACAATTGTAAAGTTGGTGAAATATGCCAGCTTATAATGTTAATTGTTCAAAAGTTGTCTTCGATACTCGCTTTATTTGGCAGCTCAAGTCAACGGTTGGGGCGCGTCTATAACACTTCGATTTTTCGTAATTACCTACTTACATAAAAACGTTTATATAAATATTGAGTTATTTAAATTTCACGGTGAAGGAAAGCGGCGTCGGCGTCGTTACGTAAGTCGCGGTTAATCGATTAATCTCGGGTTCTTAGATCGAAGACTAGTCAATGGAAGCGTGAAGACTGACCATGGTCTCAACTAAGTAGCTACATGGGTTTGCGCGTCCGTTCACAAAACACCTGTATTTTTTTTTTATACGACAAGGAAGGAAAACGAGCAAGTGGGTCACCTGATGGTAAGTGATCACCACAATGGAAAAAAAAGTAGTACAAAATGCACAAAACGTGTCCCAGCACAACACGGCATTTTCGATGACAGCCATACGTCATAGCGCTGTCGATCGACCAAACTAAGACTGACTGACGCTCGATTAGTGGTCTTTTGGTTCGGACGTTTTCAAGCGCTAACCCGGTGTTGATAAGTCAATAAATAAATAAAACAATGATAAATAAATATCATGGGACAATTGACACCAATTGACCTAGTCCCAAATTAAGCAGAGCTTGTGTTATGGGTACTAGACAACGGATAAACATACTTATATAGATAAATACATAATTAAATACGTATTAAACATCCAAGATCCAAAAACAAACATTCGTTTTCATCATACAAACATCTGCCCCGACCGGGGTTCGAACCCGGGACCTAAAGCTTCATAGTCAGGGTCTCTAACCACTGGGCCGTCAATGGTTAGCGCTCTTCATTTTGGCTGTGAAACGTAGATCGAATAAAATAAAATAAATATCATGGGACAATTATCATTGTAAACTAGCCCCTATTTCCCCAACTTTACAATTGTCAGTTTTACATGACAACTCGAACTACATTCCTTTGACAATATGAAGCGCGCTAAAACAGAAGCTCTTCAAGTTAGCAGTTGACACCGAACTGCCATTGAAAAGTGACAATTGTAAAGTTGGTGAAATACCTAGAATGAATAGAAATGCCTAGATCTGGCAAGACACAGAAAACAAAAGAGTCACTCACCTTGATTTTGTCCCTCTTGCTCCGCAGTATGATGCCATCATTCTCGATGTAATCCGGCACTTCCTTGCGTGCCGAGAAGTTGAACACGACGGAGGTGGCGGCGGGGGCCGGAGGCCTAGCGCGCCGCGCCGCTCCGGGGCTCCCGGCGCGGATCCACGACTTCACTTCACCATTTTCCTTCACTTCCTTCTTCACATCACTATCCAACGACTTCCAAGTCTTAAGGGTTCTGATCGGACGGTCCTCCGCATGCCCATTCAACTCTTTCTCTTTAGGCTCGAGGTTGGGCTCCGGCGTTAAAACCCTGGGTGGAGTCGCGCTCCGTTCTTTTTCCTTCGGGTCTTCGGGAGGAGTACGCGGTATGGGCTCGACCACAGCCGAAGGCGGCTCTTTCTTCTCTCTAGGCGACAGCTCTGGTTCTGTAGGCGATGGCGGCGGTGTCACTATGCGAGGAGTCGGGTCGGAGAGTTTCTCGACGATTTCTTCGGGCAGAGGCGCGGGGGTGGACACTGAGCGCTCCAACGCTGGAGCTGGCATGGGTCTGATGACGCCGACGCGCCGCGGGGAGGCCGAGAGGCGCGCACGGCCGAGCAGCACGGGATTGGAGGCAGACACTAGAGGCAGATGCGAGCCGCGCTTCGGCGCCTCGAAAGAATACCGCACCGTGGAGCCCGCGAGAGCTATCCCTTCCAGCGCGGCACGGGAGACCGTCTTGACCTCCGTGGAGAGGCACGGACCTTCGGGCTCGTCGATGGCGGATATGTCCGCGGCCGGGGGACTAGGGGAGCGGTCGCGGGGCTCCGGGGTCGAGCTGCGCTGGCCGGATTCTAAGCCTCGCAGCACCGCAGACACCCTCGCGGCGGGGGCGGTGCGGCGAGTCGGCGCTGACTCGAACTTGCGAAGGGTCGACTTGACAACGTCGGGCGGCGGCCGTTCGGTGTCGCGGAGCAGGGGCGCGGGGCGGCGCGGGGGGCGAGCGGCGCGGGGGGTCGGCAGGCGAGGCGGGAGCGGCGGCGCGGGCGGCGGTGGCGGCGGCGAGGGCGGCGGCTCCTCGCGCGCCTCGAGCCGGCTGAGGGCGTCGACGGAGCGCGCGCGCTTGACCGAGTCGCGGCGGGGGGGCAGGCCGGCGCTGCAGGGCGGCGCGAGCGACACGGGCCGCTGGCGCTGCGGGCGCGGGGCCGGCGGCGGCCGCTCGTCCAGCAGATGCTCGAGCGAGGCCGCGCGGCGGAGCACCGAGGGCCGGCGGCGCGGGGCGTCGCGCAGCGCGAGGCTGAGGTACCGCGACTTGAGCCGCTTGACGATGCCGGGCCCGTAGCGCAGCTCCTCGTCCTCCTCCGGCGGGGGCGCGGGGGGCGCGGGCGGCGCGGCGGGCGCGGGCCGGGAGCGCGCGGCGCGCCGCTGCAGCAGCTCGCGCTTCCATTGTGGCAGGACCCCGTTGGACATGCCTGCGGGGTCACGGGCGAGACGTTAACCTTCGAACTACCAGGCCACTGTTTCACCAGCTTTACAATTGTCAGATTACATTGACAATTCGAAGCACATTTCTTTGCCAATATATGAAGCCTAATAGAACTGAAACTCTTCAAGTCAGCATTTTACACCGGATTGTCATTGTTAACTGACAATTGTAACATTGGCGACATAGGGGTCTTGCTATGTTACCCTGTTATTCATAAACCTATTTTAACTAAAATGCCGTTAAAGTTCGTCTGTCCTTTTTTTGTCACATTGACATTTCCTTTAGTAAGAAGAAGACAAAACCTATTTTAACTAACGGAGGCTTGAGTGATGTTTATGAATAATGGCATTAATCTCTAACTGATTTGACACCTAAAACAGCCATACATAGCCTTAAGCTGAGTTTGGGCCTGCAAGAGAAATTCATGCAAGTTGCAATACAATGCGAGGCTGTAAAGCAAACAAGTTTGGAGTGGGCGATCGGACGCCGCAATGAACCTATTGCAACTTTGAACAATTGTTCTTGCTGAGGGTCGAGCACGACTTTTCGAATCATGCGTAACGTTACGGTTATCGTATCGAGATCGAGAAACCTCATACTAAATTTTACTTCCAAATACGCTCACGGGCGGGCGCTGTTCAAAACGTCATACAAACTCGACAACGTTTACTATTCGATTTTACGTGACGCAGGATTCGAAAAGTCGTGCTCAACCCTCAGGTCACGCAATGCTACTTAATAACGAAACTAATTAATTACTTTTAATAAATTTATTATTATTATTGATCCTACAGTATAGAGAAAATTTAAAACTATTTATGTATACTCTATCCAAGCAGAACACAGACGACTAATCAAATTATCGGCTTAAAAATGTGAAATGTTGTCAATTCACAATATTGACAGTTTTAGAAACCTGTTAATTTGCACTTGATAGAAGCGTTAAAGTAGAGACATAGTGGTGATGTGTGAACAAACACTGCCTAAAGACAGATGTCCCTAAAGACAATACTGAATATCGCATTGCCTGTACCTCAGGGGCCGTCCATTAATCGCATGATCTTTTAAGCATTTTTAAACCCCTCTTCCCCTTAGTGATACATGGTGAGGTTTAAGACTACCCCCCACCCAACATCACGTGTATTTTTAGTATCTACAAAAAATCATAATTTTTTAGAATATTTTAGAACATTATCTTAAATGCAGGTATAAAGTATAATCTTATTTTATTCTGAAATTAAGGACCATGATAAAAATGCCTAGACAGGAAGGTTGCAGGTTGTTTTCGATTGGCATAAAAATGATGAAAAAATAAATACACGTGATATCTTGCTACACCCCCCCCCCCCTTGTGACATTTCATGATTTTTGTCAACCCCCCCCCCCTTTCAAGCCTCAATGGACGGCCCCTTAGTAAAAAACGAAAAGATGTTTATGACGATAATGTGACATTGTCAAACTCAAAATTGTTAGATCTTTTTTTGTAAGAAAAAGATAAAGGTATCCATCCATTCGTTCGTAGTATTGGTCATCATATTGCTATTTTTATTCCATTGTCTTGTTTTTCATATACTAAGTAATATAGAAGATATATAAACACTAGCTGTTGCCCGCGACTTCGCGTAGATTTCAGTTACCGCTATCCCGCGGAAACTATACAATTTTCCCTAATAAAAAGTAGCCTATGTTATTTCTCAATATTCAAACTATCTTCTTACCAAATTTCGGTAACAAACAGACAGGCAGAGAGACAGAGTTACTTTCGCAATTTATAATATTAGTCAGGAAGTTAGGATGCCTCTTTCGATGCCTATATTAATTTTCAGGTGTCAGAAAAATGAAATGTTATCAATTATTCGCTTGGTAATGGACGGCGGGCTTTAGTGTTAATATTATGTCAACAATCAGCGAAAACATAGCAGGCGTTCAAAACATACGCGTAGGCGCAAGTGAAAACTGCTAATAGCATGAAGTTGCCGCACTGTTAAAAAAAAAAGGTTCCATAGTTACCGTACTGCGATATTTGACTGGCAGTGATATAATTTATTTATTTATTTTATTTATTCATTGTATAGTCATGTACATTATAATAAAGATGTTACATTTTTGTAAGTCAGTCCATGACGCCCTGTGAGGGCACACAATAATACTTAATTAAAGCTAAATCTAGAGTAATATGATGTCAAAATATGGTGATATAAAAGCGATTAATTACAATAAGTTTTTAGTCATGCATGATATAATTAAATTAAATTACTAAGTTGATACTTTCTATGTCAAAGAGTTATTAAAATTGATAATTTAATTAATATAATTTAGATGTCAGTATATTTGAGAATTTTTATTTACTAATAATCACTTAATTGCTAGAGAGAGAAAATTATTATGCGGTTTCATCATTTAAAAACTCGTTGACAGAGTAATAACATTTCTCGATTAGTAATGTCTTTAACTTATTTTTGAATATACTATTGCGGGATTCTTGCTTAATGTGTTCTGGGATTTTATTAGGTATTTGAATGCACTTGTATTGTGGACCATTTCTAAACATTGCTAAATTAGATTTCGGTAATAACAATTTATTCCTCTATTGTGTTCTAGTTGTGCTAGTGTCTACTTTTGCCTTAAATAGGTCTGGATGTTTACGTACGAAAAGTGCCGATTCCAATATGTAGATTGAGGGTAGGGTTAACAATTAGTATTGTATATAGTGCTGACGGCAGCTCTCCGGTACACGTATATTGGCTAATATACGAATGCACTTTTTTTGCATGATGAATATCTGTTGGGCCTCAGTGCTACCTCCCCGTTGACGTTGAATTATAATAACAGTACATTACTGCAGATGCCGGGAAGAAAGGGGTTGCCGGACGAAGGGGTTAGACGGCCGAGTAACGCGAGGCCGGCTATAGTACGAGTCACTTTCACCAACTTTACAATTGTCAATTTTCAATGACAATTCACTCTCAACTGCTGACTTGAAGAGCTTTTGTTTTAGCGCGCTTCATATTGTCAAAGAAATGTAGTTCGAATTGTCATATAAAACTGACAATTGCAAAGTTGGTGAAATAGGGGCCAGAGGTCAGCAACCTTTTGGCAGGCCAGGGTCACGTGGTGGCTAATTGAAACAACAGCGGGCCGCCCTTGTTCAAAATTTCGATAAAAGTTATTTGTTATATTAAAAATTCGAAAACATTTGCAGGCTGCATCTTGTTTGAGTGGTTAAAACAGTCACGGGCCGAGGGTTGCCGACCGCTGATAGACCGTAGGTATTTTGAACGTTACGCAAAGTAAACAATGCCCTAAGCACGACTTGTCGAATCCTGCGTTACGTTACGGTTATCGTATCGAGATCGAGAAACCTCATACTAAATTTTAGTTCCAAATACGCTCACGGGCGGGCGCTGTTCCAAACGTCATACAAACTCGTCATAGTTTACTATTCGATTTTACGTGACGCAGGATTCGACAAGTCGTGCTTAGGGCACTGTAGTAGAGAAACAACCTGACTTTGATTTTAATCTTTATACATTTTGCTACGTAACCGGTCGCGCAGACAGAGTGGCACTCACCAAAGTCCTGCGAGGACTCTAGAATGGTCTCCACCATCATCTTGGGACGGCGTCGGCGCAAAGCAACTGCAGCAAGCAAACACAACAAGCATTAAACGCTAACAAAAATTTGTGTCATACAATGGTGCCATAAGATAACCAGTGATCGGATTTTACGGTGCAGCACGGCGGGATACCGAATGAAAACAGAACAGTTTGGCAGAAGTTTATGTCTAAGTTTTTGTACTTTTATTTTCTTATTTTGAGTTAAATAAATAAAAAAATAAAAAAAAATAAAAAAATCTTAACATATCGTTGGTATCAATACCGCGTAACTAGCACTGGTAAATACCGCGTATCTACACAACACCCATAGTGCAAAACCACGTAACTAGCACTGGTAAATACCGCGTATTTACACAACACCCATAGTGCAAAACCACGTAACTAGCAATGTTAAATACCGCGTATCTACACAACACCCATAGTGCAAAACCACGTAACTAGCAATGTTAAATACCGCGTATCTACACAACACCCATAGTGCAAAACCACGTAACTAGCACTGGTAAATACCGCGTATCTACACAACACCCATAGTGCAAAACCACGTAACTAGCACTGGTAAATACCGCGTATTTACACAACACCCATAGTGCAAAACCACGTAACTAGCACCAGTAAATACTGCGTATCTACACAAATTAGGATTTTACGTTCGTTGGCGGGAAATCTTAGGGCTATATTTGTTAGATACGCGGTATTAAGTAATGCCAGTTACGCGGATTTTCCCCCTATGGGTGTTGTGCAGATACGCAGTGTTTACCAGTGCTAGTCAGGCGTATTGCACTACCCCCGACGATAGGTTATTATATGGTCCCCGGGACCTTGTTGGGAAATAGAATGCTGTTGATATGATATGTATAAATAGGCAGCTGATATTATGACATTTATTTCACATGTTACAATGCCATTAAAATGTATTTGATGTACCTAATAAAATCAGAAACATATTCAACAACATTAATCACTTATCTGTATTAGCAAAATGTTTGAGGAAATGCACCAGGAAATGCTATCGCTGGCCACAACAAAATAGGCAGTCAACCAACTAGATTCCCAGCCAACTATAGAACCATGTCATAGTGAATCAACTTTATCTTCTATAACATCAAGTGCATATTGCATGATGTAAGAGTTCATCTTTATAGGCAATCTGAAAGAAAACCTAGTTATGGGTTTAAGGTACCACCCGTCAAGACACGCGTACACTTCTTCTTCTAAAAATTATTGTTTGAACAAAATTGACAAACGGAGTTGACTTTCATTTTGCACAGTCACTAGCTAGTGCATCAAATTTACTTTGTCATAAAAGTTGATAATCCTTTGCCCCACACTGACATTGTATTTATATCATTGTATTTATTGTATTCGTATCCCGTTTTCATTATGTCTAATGACATTGTATTTACCTAGTAGTTAAAACGACATGGTTCTATAGCAGCATAGGAATCAAATTGGCTGACTGTACATGTGAGAAGCTATAAATAATTGATTGAATCAGGCGTTAGTCTGTGGAGGTCCCTATTCATAGATAAATAGCTTATGCCCTGCGGCTTTGTCCCCATGAAATATTTAAAACTGGGCTAGTTCCCTAGCCCATGGGAATTTCGAAAAATCCCTTCTTAGTGCACCTCTAGGATACTCAAGGTATATAATTTCCAAATTTCAAGTGTCTAGGTCCAGCCTGTGCGTTGTCTGTCAGTCAGTCAGTCAGTCACGGTACCATTCTATAGGTATAGAAGATTAGATTATCTAGGTCTGTGGGTTCCCAGCAGCAGAGCATATTTAGAATAGAATAGAATAATACTTTATTGACACTCTTGGAATACAAACGTACATTAATAAAAAAAAACGCATAATTTCTGAATTTACAAACCAATTGTGCCAAAAGGATTGCACTCAGCGTGTGCTGTGGGTGCGTGCGTGCGGGCGCGCATGATCACAGCGCTTTAAGCAAATATCCAAGAGATTATTCAATGTCACAGGGGACCAAAGAGCTGGCAGCTTTCTCGGACAAAGGCCAAGCCGAGCCATCCAAAGAGGAAACACTGCCAGCATCTTTGGTACAGCATCAAGGGGACTTCTTTGTTAGACATACATAATACACAGAGGCAAAATTAATCACCCACCCTATTTTTACTATTTACTGTAAAAGTATTCTTAATTTAAATAACACTTTTTACATTAATCAAGAAAAAAATTATGGGCGATTAATTTTGCCTCTGAGTAAATTTTAGATTTTGTTAAGTTGTTTTATTTCAGTTTTAACACACTCTGAGAGAATTTCAAGCATCCACTTATGTATGTATTACTTTAATTAAGATCGAGCAAAAACGAAAAGAACACATTTTTTTTACGGAGACTTCTTTACATCTTAAATTTATTATAAACTTTTAATTAACTTGTTTTATTTTGATTATAAGATACAGCTCTCTGAACAGCGGACAGTTGGACAGACAGACTGACTGACAACAAAGGCTTAGTACCCTGTTGGTACCAAAGGGTACCCAAAGGGGAATGAAGCCCTGAAAAGTTATCAATTTCGTTACATCCACAATATTAAAATTTTGGTCATTTAAGTAAAACAAGATATTCACTGGTACATTACTTTTCACTGCAGCTATTATATAGGTACATACAAGTTTGTTTACTAGCAAACATACTATGTACTTTGATTGAGGAATAAATCTACATACATGAAAAAAGTCCAACTGACCGACTCATCAATGCCGAGCCCAAATCCGGTGACCTAGAAAGCTGAAATTTAGCAGGGACTCGCTTTATAACATGGACAAGGAGTAAGGACTACAAATTTGTCCGATACATGTCGGGCTAAACTCAACTTATATATGTTAGTGATCAGTTTATTTCACTATGATTGAGTCCTACGGTAGTTTCATGTTAAAATCTGTGTGTATGTCTGTGGAATTATAGTTCTTAATTAGATGAACTAGAAAGCAGGTTTTCTAGCAGTGGTTCTTAGCTAAGTTTCAAAAAAATCAGTTAAACCATTTTTGAGATATTGAACTTTGAAATGAAAATGTTGGAGGTTAACAACTTTGTTAAGTTGGTAAAGTGATGTTTCCATTGCTTACCCTAGAAGGGGTGAATAAAAAAATGGTCACCACGTAACCATAAACTGCATTTAACTTTGCTTGTTTTTCAAAGATATATCTACTTAACCCAATTGGAAAAAATTAAACTGCAGGCTAGGCATTAGCAAAGATTACTGCTGAATAAATCGAGAAATAAGAATGCTAAAATGACTAAAATTTTCACTTAGTCTCTGTGATACCTGAAATAAAAATGGTTATTATTACATTTGCGGCCATGCCGGACCTGACTGATAAACCATATCTATTCATCTAATAATAAAGTACTTTGAAGGAAATCATTGGTAAATATCAAAGATAAAAAGCACGTCTTACACGACACGTAAAAACCTAGCAACATAACAGCTTAGTTTTAAGAAAGGCAGTGGCACTCAAAATAAACTCGCAAAATGGGAAACTCATAGCAACAGCTGATTGACTATTTCGCATCTTTAGCGTGACAGCGTCGCTGCCCCTCAAGTAACTGTACTGCAGTTCGAGGCATTACAACGCGTACAACGGCCGACCGGCCGAATGTGAACAAACACAAATACCTTTTAAATTCCCATCGATTATCCAGAAAAGCAGTCTGCGCTTCGCCTAGGTGTCATCTAGTCGTGAAATTGAAAGTATTAGCACAGGAGTAAAGCAAACAAATACGTCTGAATGCAATTCCACAACAAACTGCACTGCCGCGCCGTCACTCCATCGATTTTAGCACGCCGAACACTTTTGATAACACAACGATCGCGCGCCAGCTCACTTAAATATTGATTTTAATTATTCAGTCGCTGTAAACAGTTACACTACTCTAATTAGCTTAATGTTGTCGGATATTAACTAAAATCTAATCAGACGTTCTGACTACGCTACGGGTTGGATAGTGACAGAACCGACAGAACTGATGAAGATTGAATGGTGAACGGTTATAGAATAGAACGGAACGTTGCAGAACATTGAGAGTGGTGAATGGAACGAATGATCGCGTACAGATACTAAAGTAATGGTACGGAATTAAGTCGAATATTCTAGTTCTGTTACAACTCGATTCAAAAATAAAATAAAAAGGTAGACAAAGACTACGGCGTAATATTTCGGAATAAGGAATAAGAATTAAAATTACCAAAATTTTATTGTTACCTAGAATGTTTGTCTATGACTCATAGCTTGGTACAATTCAAGAAGCTTAATGGTATAATTGGTATTGCTACCGACATCTATCGGTGTTGGTTGAAGTTTCCATGTTCACGTATGGTTCCTTGATGTTTACAGTTTAGTAGCGTCATCTGGCGAAAGCAAAGATACCTTCCGCCTTGTAAAATACATCTCGATCGCGTTGCGTTAGGGGTGTTAAAAAGTATGAGAATTGCCTGTTGTCGATACGTGCCACTAGTGGCGCAGCTAATGTGCCCATAATAATTCAGAACTAAGACGTAAACGCGCATGCTACCGAGACATTATTTTTTGGCTGTTGATTACACTAGACGCTCAGCTAGCTGTCACAGTCGTACAAAAACTGACATTTCAATCCGGTGACGAGTGTCAAAATAATTACGCAATTATCCTGCTCACAAAATAATCGTTTGAGAAATGCGACCTCTAGAGGAAAAAAGTTGGACGGAAATCCGGATATCCTATTAACAAAGATTTTGTATCCAAGCTGAAACTGACACTCTCGGTAATTTTTTTATACGACAAAGAAGGCGAACGAACAAGTGAGTCACCTGCGATGGTCAGTGATCACCGCTGCCCATAGACTTCCACAACCCCGGGGGGTTTGCAGTGTTGCCAACCCAAAGAGCTAAGATGAAATGCCTCTTGTGCCCGTAACCACACTGGCTGTCTTTCTCTCCACACCGGAACACAACAGTGCAAGCACTGCTGCTTAGCGGTAGGAATAAAGAAATATCACTGCCTGGAGTCGAGCAATGTAATTATTTTGTTCGTGTTCGCGCACGATATAGTCTACCCCTATTAACCTTTGACTTTGAAAAAAAAAACAGCTGTAACCGCCGGCGTCGCTCGCTCCCATTACCGAGTCTGTAGCCTGCAAATCGCTCTCTGCTCCATTTTAAATTCTTTCCTTAACTGAAGCGGCTGCCGTCACGAATTCTTTTACTGGGTCAAGCGGGAATGGACTAAGGGCCGTCACTATAATCGTCCCACGATAACTCTGCATAAGATATTAATTGGCAACCCTGAAATATCACGCTGTGGTAATACTTTTATCATGTCACTCAGACATTTCTTTAATTAAAAATAATAATGACAGTAGCAATCAAAAGTTGCCGTTTTTTATACAAATATGGCTCTGTCCATTGGAAGACAATTTTGCCAGTGTTTAGTAGAAAAAAAATCTAGAAAACTAAATACGAGAGGTATTTTAATGGTGGATGTTGAATGAACGATGACCTGTTTGTGTCTAATCTAATCAAAAGTTCAAGTCGTGTTGTTTGACTATAAATCAGTGTTGCCAGAAACAAACTTTAGATTTCTACTGTTGTCAGTTCGTTGCAGAGTTATCGTGGGTTGACTATACCCAACTAGCACGCTGGCAACGATTATAATATAGAGTCTGACTACTGAAAGTTGACCCAGCAAAAATGCGGCAATTTTCAAAAAAACCTTGAGTTGAAACACTTTATGTACTAACTACTAATCCTCTTATTAATCATAAACCCACCGCTCAAAGGTTGACTGGCAGAGATCCCTTAAAGGGATAAGTCCGCCTTTGTACTCGAATGTTATTGTTGTAACTTGTGTTTTATCCTGTTTTTTGTACAATAAAGTGTTTACTTACTTACTTAAACCTATATTATCTAAAATGCCGTTAAAGTACGTTTGTCCTTTTTTGTCACATTGACATTTCCGTTAGTAAGAAGGAGACAAAACCTATTTTAGCTAATGGAGGCTTGAGTGACGTTTATGAATAAGAGCTTAGAAGGATTTATAGTTTTGATACTTTCCCATTTTCACTTAAGTAATTAATTTTAACGCAGCCAACTTGCAAGAATCGCTTTCAAAAATTAAGCAAACTTTAATAGTAAAAGGGCGTCTCATGAAATAAAACACGTTCATATTGATTCAGAATGAAATCATATTTTTATTATTATTAAAAACTGACCAGCGAATGATCCCTATCCTCACTATATACCACCACTGGTTCAGTAAGAACCAGGAATCAGGCAACCAGCCCCCCGACCACGAAATTCGAAAATTGAAGTTCGTATCGTATCGCCCCGCTCACTCTCGTGTTAAATAATATTAGCTTGAGAGGGACGGCACGATACGAAGTTCGAATTTTGCACTTCGTAGTTGGGGGGCAGATTTCATATCGGATCACGACCAAGCCCGTTTGACTTTTCTCAACTATGACATTTGACGTAATGTTGCCGTCTAAATATCTACTAGGGACTTTCGATAGCCAGACTCTACTAACGTAACAAGAAGCGACACTGTTGCATGTGTGCAGTAAACGGCCTTGCGGCTATATGTGCGTTTCGGGACGCGAGTGGGGGCGCGCGGGGTGTGGAAAGGTGAACGCAGGGCCTCAGTTCGAATGACACTGGTGAATTCAGCAGTTTTTAATAGAGCTCTATGGTCTATAGAGGTGGTATAAGGAGTTCCGAAATGAAGCAGAAGTTTTTTAACGGCTCATATGAAAGCTTTTGACCGCAATGGAAATATTAAATGATTTCGTGACATATTATAGCATCATTAAACGCATAAGAGTTAGAATTTTATATTTTGACTAGTGTACTGTTAAAACTTAAAACTCTTTTGGCATTGCATGTAGTGTACTCAGCTGCAGTATATTAGATTCATGTGGCAGTTTAAGTATAGATTCATTAAAAAGGGTGTTTCCATACAAATTCCCGTGGTAACAAAACCTAAAGGGCACTTCCAGTTGTCCTAGAAATTTGAAATTTGGCAATGAAATAAATCTGAAGAGTCAGACCCAATATAAAATTACTCCACTCTTTTGTTTAGCAGCAGGGCTTTTAACACTGGGCAATTTAAAAAGCTCATAAAAAGCATTAAAATCTTCGAGAATGGATTCCCGTGATAGACGAACTATTTACATAGGTACGTACAAATTTGTACGGAACCCTAAGTGCCCGAGTCCAGCTAGCATTTGGCCGGTTTTTTTTCAAGATGTATCTAAGAGGCAACCCTGGGAGACCCTCTGATGGTTTCAGCGCAAGCTTTCGAATTTTATTGTTTTTTTTTTTACGGATTTTTTCTTCTTTTGAGGACACAGTCCGTCTCAGTTACACAGTTGGAAGTGGTTGGAATAATATATGTATAAAATAAAATTGTGGCTACTAGTTTGCATTAAGTATTATGTATCTAAACGACTTGTAGCGCCTGTTATCAATAAATAATTTCATTTCATTTCTACAATATTCCTTCTCATAATAACGCTTCAGAAACCTAAAAGTAGGGATCTCTTCTGTAGGTAAGTAGTTATCTCTAAGTAGTTTATTTTTATAAAAACTAGAATGAAAAATCATAACTACGAAAGCGACTCTACATTTAATATAAAAGGGCGAAAGTTTTTTCATTCGAACAACGCGAGTTGGTCGCGCAGGGGACAGGGGGTCGATCTTTAAATCTCACCCGGTGACTAAAATTCTCATGCCTATATCAACATCAAATGCGAATGCCCCCACCCACTCGTAAACGAGATCATCTGACTTCTTGACCGCTGGCAGTGACAGCTAACCTCAATACACTATGCTGACTCGCTTGCCTACGACAGAAACGCAAATTAGCTGCATGTTAGTAGACTGTGCCCTTAGTGTAATTAAAAAGCACAAAATACGTCTCGATCGCGTTCGCGTTAAAGTGTCAAATAGTATGAGAATTGTTAAACGCGAACGCGATCGTGACGTATTTCTTGGCCTGGTCGGTGAATAGACTAGGCGCTCTGGTATGACATTCGAAAATAAGGCTCTTCGCAAATAGTGATATCAATGTCATGAGACTTGTACTATTATGTATTCTGTGTCATGAGAGAATTTAGTCACCAAGTGAGATTCAAAAATCGACCCCCTGGTACTCGAAACTTCTACAGTTCTAGATAATAAAACATTGTTTTAAGTCGTAAGAAACTCTTATAAGAACACGAGGAGTATGGTTTACTTGGAATCAATTCAGCTGTTGACCGCTAATAGTTTCGAACTTGTTCGTTATCGGATGTTTATAAACGTTTTGAACTACACAATGGTTTGGAGTTTCAGCTTGTGATGATTTTGCGTAGGTAGTTATTGAAATTTGTGAACTGCTTCAGAGGCTTTCATTTTTATGGTTCCGAGCCAAAATTATGTTCTATTTATGTTCTGTTGTATCTTTTTTCTCTCTCTTTCAAATGCATTGTTTTTTAAATAATTTATTGAATCAGGCGTTACTTTGCGGAGGTCCATATTTATGAAAAACAATTACTTTGCTCACCCGCGACCACTAATGACATGATATGTCGAATGTATGTGAATAAATGTTTCTCTTTCTCTCTCAAAATGGCAAAACGGAACCTTTAAAGTTTCGCCATGTCCGTCCGTCTGTCCGAGGCTTAGCTCAGAGACTATTGCTACTAGAAAGCTATAATTTTGCATAGATATACATAATAATTAGGCCGAAAAAGTGCTGGGACAAAGTCTTGAAAAAAGTATTTTTTTGCAGTACCTCCCCTGCACGTAAAGTGGGGATGTTTTTTTTATTTCTTGCCTACTTCATAGTGTGGGGTATCGTTGGATAGGTCTTTTAAATATAATGGGGATGTTCGAAGATCATTGTTCGATTGAGAAATTCGTTTGCGAAATATTTCGCTCTGAAGTGCTCATTTTTGTTAGAGTCAATAAAATTGTCCCCCCCCTTACCAGACAAACTGTGGTAAGTATTTGGTAATGTGATAAAAATCAGAGCGGTAGTGCATCTACATGTAGTGCATGAATCTAGTGCATGAATATTTATTTTTCCATTCAAGTTATTACACTACACAATACATATCTGTAGTTTATAAAGGTACATTTGTGTATCGTTCCGTGAGTCACAGACGGTTCTGATGGAAAATCAGCGCTGCAGGCGTCTAACGCCTCAGCATAATGCTGAGTCAGCGACCGTTTCACTTTTGCGAGGACACACTCCCTTGAGAAAAAATGTGTGAAATTGTGTGTATTTTCTTGTATTTGTGTGTCTTCTTGTGAAAGTGAATAAATGTCTTCTTTCTTTTCTTTCTTATTTTAATACAAATATAGTAAGTCACATAGAGGACACATATGTGAATGTGATATATCCAGCGGCTCTCGCGCTAGACTCTGGGTGTGCATCGCGAGTGCCAGGTGAACCATCAGGAAAAAAGGAAACCTATCAGAGACAAGTAGGCTTCACAAGTTGACGAGTAATAGTTGATCAACTTATTTATGTTTGTCTAATCGGTAACCGATATAAAACGTCCCCACACTGCATACAGTTTGCTTAGGAATAGGGCAATGCTAACACTGGTTTTGAATAGGTGTGATTATAATACGTAGTGATCACGAGGACTTTAAGCTTTTAAATTTAAGCCCATCGGTTCTGTTTTAGGGCTATGCTAATAAAGCAGGGCTTTTAAAAGAATCGTCATTTTAAAAAGCCCATGACTCTATAAAAGGTTTTCACGCCCGCCGCCAAAAAAAAAGATGAAAGCATATTTAATTTAATTTATTTAGATTTAGTATGATTTATACTGTTGTACTTAGCTACCTATTAACATAGTCTATAGGTTGTAATACTAACGCAATATGGACCTGGTCTGAAATTAATAATAATAATTATTATATAGTCCTCGGGAACACTAGGTAATAATACCTAAAGGTGTCCTACCACTTTGTCGCCAGTCATTTAGCAAATTTTCGTTTCACGACCAACGATTGACAAATGCATCATTCCTAAAATTATCTTTACACAATTACTGATTTCGCAAATAATTTATTTTATCGAATAATGCCATCACTAATTTTCATTTCGTATCGTATTATTTGTCAAATAGGTTATTTTATAACGATATCAAATAGTCAACTAACGTATCAGCTACCAACGTTTGATGTTTTACTTTGTCACTGGTTTTATTTTATTGAAATAAAATATATTAAATCGCCGTTACCTTTTAAAAGACTCAGCCCTTTTAAGGACGTTCGGGCGGACAGACAGACTTACTGACGGAGAGAATGAATAGGCTTACAATAGGTTTAGGTTAGGTTAGACTTACGTCAAGGCGCGAAGCGCCTCAAGTACGCGGAATAGGAGCTCCGCGAAGCGGAACTCCGTCGACACCGTCCAGAAATTGGGGTTGAGTATAATATTTTTCAACACATTCGCTCGAAAATTTTAGAAGTCCGGCTTAGAAGTCCAATTCAGAAATCAATAAGCAAGTAATAAATAGAATTACAGAGTTCGAGTATAAATTTCATAACTACCGCTCTGCATTTCGTTACGCAGAAATTAATTAAAGGAGTAATTATTTCTGAGTTACAATAGCGCTTACATCGCTATTAAGCGAGGCAACGCTGCCAGCCTTTTGGGCACCATGCCACGGGGGCCTTATTTAGATTTAATTTAGTTTTAAGTTGTAGTTTATTTAGTTTAAGCTTAGATTTAATGTCATTGTAAATTGCTTTTATTATGTAAATAAAGTATATTGTATAAGGTAAATTAAAGGAGGTTCTACGTTCCACTGTTTGTATTTTTTTTTTATGTATGTACATCGACACTCCCTCAATAATTGTGGACCGATTTTCAAAATTCTTTTTTTTTCGAAAGGGTATACTCCTGAGGTGGTCCCATTGTCACCAATTCATGATCTGATGATGGGATCCCAGGGAAATCGAGGGCAACCCTCAAATTTTATAGGCACGTATTATGTGTTTCATATGTTTTCTAAAGCTATTCAAGTATTTGCGTCTGGTAGTCATCATCTCGTGTTGATGAGCTGATGATGGAAGGTACAACTCCTTAATGGTTAGGAATTGGAGAATAATTCTGAAAATGTTAAACCAACGCAAAATTGTGAAATAAAAATCTTTTAACAAAATAAGTAAAACCGCCTTAAAAAAAAACCTTAGAAAAAAAACGTAAAATAATACTCTAAAATAATGATAAGTAAATAAAACAAAATAAAATGCGTTTATTTCGGACAACAGAAACTAAAGCCTAAAGTTTTATGGCCTAACACTAAGCAGCAGAAATATGAAGTCGGTGCTTCATTCAAAGAATATTCCGCTCGCACCGCACCGACTTCATATTTCTGCTGCTTAGTGCTAGGCCATAGGCATAGGCTTTAGTTTCTGATGTCCGAAATAAATGTATTTTATTTTATTGTATTTATTACCATTTTAGAGGATTATTTTAGGTTTTTTTTTCTAAGGTTATTTTTGAAGGCGGTTTTACTTTTTTACGGAACAATGTTCACCAATTCACGTTTTGCAAAATAACCGATTTTATAAGCGATTTGTTTGTGAAATGAACATTTTCAAAATAATAATTTGTCTTGCCATATGTTTGTCAAGTGTCAAAGTTTCTAAATGTATAGTTGTTTGTATGTTTGTGAAATGAATAGTATATGAAACGTTGGCTGTGAAATGAACTTTTATCTACACACATGTCATAAGTCCTCTATAATGCGTTCAGAAACCGTAGAAAATTACCAGCATTGCAGCACGACGTGGCCTTCTCGCCGACAGCGCCAGCCCCAGCACCTCCTCCATCACCAGCAGTAAAGTAATAGTCATTACGATATCGAATTCGATGTTTCAAATTTGAAATCCAACGTAATTTACAATCATAGTGAAACAAAACGGATCACTCACGTACATAAGTCGAGTTCAGTCCGATGTGTATAAATAATAATGTGACATTTTTTTTTACAATGAAAAAAACAACGGTTTACGAATCGTCAGGTCGGTATGTTTGTCTATGATTAAAAAAAAACAGTCAAATTCGTGGCAGCTATGGGTATGATATATGCCTTCGGCTTCTGAACCCATCTTATTATAATGTGTGTGTAGATAAAGTAATGTATGCAACTCCACATAATTAGGTCTTAAAACACTCGTGTGATCCTATTATGAAACTCAGCTTCGCCTCGTTTCATAAAAACACACTTGTGTTTTAAGGACCCTCATTATGTAGCAGTTGCATAAACTACTATTGTTAAACAAGTTTCGACAAAACATTAGTGAACTACGTTTAAATTGTATCTATGCCAGGGCTTTTCGTAATCGCTAAGGAAGCCTATCCTGGGCGTTACCGACACGCTCTTGCCCGGTTTTATATTTATTTATAAACTGACCAGCATTGAACTCTATTGCACCTGGCCCTATTTCATCATCATCATCATCATCATCATCATCATCATGTCACCCGAAAGACGTCCACTGCTGGCCGGCGGCCTCCCCCGCGGCTCTCCACTCAGACCGGTCTCGTGCTTTCCGCATCCACCGCGGCCCCGCAATCTTTACCAGGTCGTCGCTCCATCTTGTTGGAGGCCTACCGACAGCTCGTCTCCCGGTCCGTGGCCGCCATTCGAGAACCTTCTGACCCCATCATATCTCACCAACTTTACAAATGTACTTTACAATGATAATGCGATCTACATTTCATTGCTAACATGAAGCGCGCTAAAACAAAAGCCATTTAAGTCAGCATTTGACACCAAATTGTCGTTGTAATCTGACATTTGTAAAGTTGGTGCAATAGGAGCTGATGATGATGAGTGCCGTTGAGGTCGAAGATATAGCTCCGGTCCCGTATTGAAACTCCATTTCCTTGAAAGCCCTAAAAATGTATTTATCGGGAAAAACAGAAGACGGAAGCCAACATGGTATGATGACGGAATTCGGATAACAGTTTTGGGATGTTTACATTGAATATTACATTTCATCACGGAATATCCCTTTAACTAAACGGGTAATCATAAAACAGACGGATGGGAGGCGCCTTTGGCTTATATCTATGCACTACAATTTTTCTGCCACTTTTGAGGCCTACGAGGTACACATGTACACGTACAGCACACGTCTACCACTAAATGTTGACATTTGTTACGTTCCTACGTTTGCGGGTGGTAGGGACCTTGTGCAAGGTCCGTCCGGATCGCTACCACCATCTTACTCGCTAATCCTGCCGCTAAGCAGCAGTGCTTGCACTGTTGTGTTTCGGGTTGGAGAGTAAGACAGCCGGTGTAATTACAGGCACAAGAGGCATTTCATCTTAGCTCTCTAGGTTGGCAATGTATCTGCAAACCCTCCGGGGTTGCGGGTGTCCATGGGCAGTGGTGATCACTTACCATCAGGTGACCCACTTGCTCGTCTGCCTTCCTCGTTGTATAAAAAAAAAGTCATTCTAAAACAAATGTCAAAAACGCGCACACAAAGAAAAGACCCTGTGCACTTTGCATAGACTTAAATGTAAATTTTTGGCAGAGTGGACATTTCCTGCGGGTCGTTTTTTGAATCTCACCCGGTGACTAAATTCAGTGATTTCTAAAAAGATCGTGTTTTTGAATCTCACCAGTGACTAAAATTCTCATGCCTATGACATCAAACACGAATGCCTAAACGAGATCACCGAGTGACTTCTTGACCACTGGCAGTGACAGCTAACCTCAATCCATTATGTTGACATGCTGTCTATGACAGAAACGCAAATTAGCTGAATGTTAGTAGACGGGTATGACATTTAAAAATAAGGCTTTTGGCAAATAGTGATATCAATGTCATGGATGACAGAGACAGTGAGATTCAATCAATCCGCAGAGTACCTACAAATATTGACTTGGAAATTTAAAAACAAATATCTGTGTATCCATGACCAGCGGACACAGAAATGAAGCTTTTATTTAATTGTTTCCACGAGGCTTCTACTCCAGAGGTTGGAACCAGATCACGTCCCCAAATACACGCTTTGGTGGGTAGGTACATAAGAATAAATAATAACATAGTAGAACGGACTCTCTTTGGACCGAGTCCAAAACGCCGCCATTTATATACCTACTTCCCCCTTCACGTCGATATACCCCTCTGTCATTCAGGCGTGTTGCTAGGGTTGCTTGCTGTTAAATATTAGGTACTTACGTCTAATGATAATATCTATGTTTTTCTTTACTTTGAAATCATTATTTTATTCCAGTTTTACAAAATATGTGATTTATAAATCATTACGTAAATACGTAATTACAGACACTTCTAAATAAGAAGTTATTATAAGTGCCATACCAAATGAAGCCATTTAAGGTGATTTAAGTAAGTATTACTTACCTATAAATATAAAATAAAATACATACAGGTTCACGTAAAACTATTACAACCAAATTATAAACAATCAAACGCGCGTGCGGCGATGCCGGCCGTGACAGCCGACAGCCTGACGACTGGGTAGTTTGTTTAACGAATACTCTAATATCGTGAGATTGAGCCCGTCCGGAGCGGGAGTTTCCGTTCTACTATGTTATTATTTATTCTTATGGTAGGTATTAAATTTTTTAATCGGTTTACGACCACGCTGTTGTTTTAGGCCAGCCGTGCTGCAACAATCTGATGGACCACTGAAAAAACCATCGCTGAGTCCTCCTTGTGCCCACGCGTCGCCGCCACGTCGGAACGCGGCTCCGCCGGGAGCCCTCGGCACTCCCGCGCCGCCTTTAAATCTCAACCATGCAAAACTTCCTTTTGTCATTCAGATTCGGGTAAAACAAGCATAAAGTGATACAATACTCTTTTGTGCGAGGCGCCGCAGGCGTGGTTACATTGATTCGGCGAAAGTCTTAAGTGTACCTACCTTCATTGGCGTAACGAGGAGGCAGGGGGGGGGGGGACAGGGGGGCTCGTGACTTAAGAAATTTTTGATTTGCCCCCCTCCACTGGGCCAAAAACTGGTTACGTCCTTGCCTACCTTAATTTTGAATCACAAACCTATTCGAGAAAACTCGTTTCGTTTCAGCGCTAATGGGAAAGCAATCGATTTTTGCGCCTCTATAATAAGTACTGTAATTTTTGACACACGAAAACGTCTCAATCGCGATCGCGTTAACATCTCAATTAAGTCATTATCATCGTGTGTCATCTGGTAGACGTCCACTGCTGGCCGGCGGCCTCCCCCGCGGCTCTCCACTCAGACCGTGTGCTTTCCGCATCTACCGCGGTCCCGCCATCTTTACCAGGTCTCTCCTGAGCGACCTTGAGCCATCTTATGAGGCCACTGTAAGGGACCATATCTCAGTTCCATACACCACCACTGGCAACACACAATAAAGACTTGTCTTGAGACACTGCGGTATTTGGGACTAGGTCAATTGGTGTCAATTGTCCCGCATTATATTTAAGCATTGACTTAACACCATGGACTTTGGGTCTAGTACAAAACTCACGAAAAATGTGTCCCAGTGCAACACGGCATTTCCCGATGACAGCCATACGTCATAGCGCTGTCGTTCGACCAAAATGAGACTGGCTGACGCTCGATTAGTGGCCTTTTGGTTCGGACGTTTTCAAACGCCAACCCGAAGGTCCATGGTGTTGGTAAGTCAATATTTTACTTTCACAAAAACTGACAATACTGAAACTGAAGTGAATTATTATTTATATTTTAATTCCCTTTGCTTCGGTCCTTTCTTTCCTTTCTTCCCTTCAATATCCCTGGGGATAATGCCCTCGACTCGACCACAACCAAGACAATTTTCTTTCTAAGACACTGTTATCAAAACATTTTTTATTTTGTGTATATTCACTAAATGTAAAAGTTATGTAGTGTAGTAGTAGCGTAATTATAAGTATACGCGTCTGTGTGTAACCTAGTATATAAGGAGACTTCATTATCAGTAAACGGGAGTTAACCTACGGCATTCGGACCTATCATTTGTCTCCTCTACACCTAACACCACAGTTAAATTTAACACAGCGGTCGGGTATTGAAATTTGTTATGGTTATATTTATGAACTTGCTTTATAAACGCTTTGTAAAACGACAGCCGGACGTGGCGAAACTATCAGGGTTCTTTGGCCAAACTACAACAGCCTTTGCCAGCGAGTTGTGTTCGCCGCGACCGATATTAGTATGAAGCACTCGCTCGCAAATCGCTAGTGTAATAAGGCTGTCAGAAGTCCTGCTCATCGATTGCAGATGAGATTGGGATGACTTGCGACTGTCACCACAAAAACCCCTGCCTGTCGGACCTTAGACCTTATTAACCTGACAGTGAGATATGACTCGACCCAGGAGCTGGAGGATAAATACTAGATTTAAGTGTCACCTCAGCGATCTCAGGCCTCATTTGTAATTCAAAGCGGCCGAACGAGTAATATAAATATGACAGTACCTTTATTTGGGTCGGGAAGTTAGATTGGATTTTTGTCGAACGCTAACGGGAAATCTGTAAGACCCCACGGCCTGGGGGCTTAATGGTGAAGACGCTTACTTCGCTAAGTGCCAGAAGATTCAAAGGAAATATCGTCTATTGAATTATTTTTACAGGACTACAATGGGAAGGCAGACGAACAAGTGGGTATACAATGAAAATAATCGATTTATTGATTATTTTTGTTTTTTTTATTTTTATGAAACATTCATAGAATGAAATTCAACATACAATGACAATGCAAAGAAAAATTCGTTAAGCAGCTGGACTTGAACCAGCAACCTCGGTAATCCGTACCACGCTCCACCAATTAAGCTATACTTAACGTTGGTGTACCTAACGAATTTTTCAATGCCTTGTGTCATATTTTATTTGGAAGATCTCTCCTCAGCGCCATCTATGAGTAGCTTAATCAAGCAGCTCACCCACTACGGAACTTCTACAGTTACGCATTAGTGGCAAGAGTGGAGCTATTTTCTGAATCAATGAAAATAATCGATTTATTGATTATTTTTGTTTTTTTTTATTTTTATGAAACATTCATAGAATGAAATTCAACATACAATGACAATGCAAAGAAAAATTCGTTAAGCAGCTGGACTTGAACCAGCAACCTCGGTAATCCGTACCACGCTCCACCAATTAAGCTATACTTAACGTTGGTGTACCTAACGAATTTTTACTTTTAGGCTTTTTTATTTTTAGGCATTGAAAAATTCGTTAGGTACACCAACGTTAAGTATAGCTTAATTGGTGGAGCGTGGTACGGATTACCGAGGTTGCTGGTTCAAGTCCAGCTGCTTAACGAATTTTTCTTTGCATTGTCATTGTATGTTGAATTTCATTCTATGAATGTTTCATAAAAATAAAAAAACAAAAATAATCAATAAATCGATTATTTTCATTGATTCAGAAAATAGCTCCATCTCTTGCCACTAATGCGTAACTGTAGAAGTTCCGTAGTGGGTGAGCTGCTTGATTAAGCTACTCATAGATGGCGCTGAGGAGAGATCTTCCAAATAAAATATGACACAAGGCATTGAAAAATTCGTTAGGTACACCAACGTTAAGTATAGCTTAATTGGTGGAGCGTGGTACGGATTACCGAGGTTGCTGGTTCAAGTCCAGCTGCTTAACGAATTTTTCTTTGCATTGTCATTGTAAGTGGGTATACATCTGTAATCTCTTAGCATGTGGGAAGCACTTTGATGATAAGAAACATACTTTTTTGGCTTTTGTTAAGACCTTCGATATGTCAACAACATGTTCGGTAGGTATTGTATCTGTGTGTTCAGGAGGCGAACCTCTTTCGACGCCTACTTTAATTTTCAGGTGTGAATAAAATGGAATGTTGTCAATTGTTGCCTACGGAAAATTATAGTAAATTTGTTAATTGTAAAGCAATGACTTTCCATACACAAGGGCATCACATCGCATACTTACACTAATACCATGGACTTTGGGTCTAGTGCAAAATTCACGAAAAATGTGTACCAGCACAACACGGCATTTTTAGATGACAGCCATACGTCTGTAATAATAATAATACTTTCACGTCAAATAAAACATCAGACAAATATCACAATGTTAATACTATTCAGCGAGGCAACGCTGCCAGCCTTTTGGGCACTATGCCACGGGGGCCTTATTTAGATTTAATTTAGTTTTAAGTTGTAGTTTATTTAGTTTAAGCTTAGATTTAATGTCATTGTAAATTGCTTATACATAAGTATATTCATTTAGTTCAATTAAAACTAGGGACATGGATCAACTTTCTTTAACAACTCCCGCCGAGCAAGTGAAGTCGGCTCATTGACAGTTCTCTTGTGTAGTTAAAATTAGCTACTTATTTTATTAAACGTTAAAACAATTGTTATTATAATTATATCTAAAACGTGTAAATTAAAGAAACATTAAAACAACTCCATTCCTTTTTCATTATTGCCTAAATAAACAATAGTCATTTATTGACTTCAGGAAAATATTGGAACGTATAAATAATATAAAAATCACACTAGTAAATTCATTATCGACATAGAAAATTACAAAAGAGTACTTCAAATGACTGCTTATTTTTTTATAGTCTAACACGTTATAGCGCTGTCGTTCGACCAAACTGAGACTGACTGACGCTCGATTAGTGGTCTTTTGGTTCGGACGTTTTCAAGCGCTAACCCGAAGTCCATGTGTTGGTAAGTCCATGCACCGCAGCGGGACAACAGGTGTAGAAAATTAGAATTAGAATTTTCGATCGTCCTGCTTTATTCGTCCATCGTATCGGTATATTCGTGCCTCATTAAATTGAGTCGATTCCCCGCAGTCCTTCAGTAATTGGACTCAATAACAAGTTGGAGCCGGCACCTGCTGGAATTGCGTAACATATACTTCCATTCATCTAGCGGGATAAAGTTTATATCCATTAGTATAAACTAATTACGTGAAATTTCACTAAAGTCAGGAAATAAACATTTCTTCCTTTCTTAAATGAATTTTGATGATTTTGATTTCTGCTCCGAGCATTGCATTTCATCTTAACAATACCTAAGTGCGAATTATGTAATTCATTAAGTATCCTATGTTGTAGCGATTGCGGAATAACTACTTTTGCATCCCGTAACAAACATTCATTTTCAATTTGTAAGTCAGTTTTACAACGGAAGTACGGAATTATTGACCTACATTTAAGTTTTCTAGGCCACCCCGTTTAAAAACCGTTTGCAAGACTTTATCACTTTTAGTCGCTTGCTGTACGTTAGTTAAAGACACTGCGGGTATATTTGCATCTAGAAAGTTTAATGAACAATATTTGTCGTAAACTTCAACTTCATCGGTATTACTGATGACGTCATTAAAATAGTCCGCCGCTACGTTGTTATCACCCGATGTGTATTGCACTACGTAGTTATAGGCGGACAATATGATTGCATACCTTTGCAAGCGCTGCTCTGACGTCATTGGTATACCTGTTTTGCAATTGAAAATTGAAACAAGCGGTCTATGATCTGTCTTTAAACTGAATGGGTCGTTTCTTCCGTACAGATATTGGTGAAATGTTTTTATTCCAAAAATTATAGCCGTAGCTTCTTTTTGGATCTGGCTATAATTTTTCTCACTACTAGAAAGCGATCTTGAGCCGTACGCCAGAGGTCCAGGCCCAGGCCAGCCGGGCCAGCGTCCACGGTCAGCACCAGCTGCGCCGCCGGGTCGAAGTGCGCCAGCACGCGCTCCGACGCCAGCTCGCTCTTGACGCGCCGCACGGCCATTCGGTGTTAGCGCGAAGAAGATCGTGGAGTGGACTCATTACAGCAGATGCGTTTGGAATAAAATTTCTATAATAATTGACCATTCCTAAAAATCTTTTAACTCCCGCTACGTCTGCGGGATCTGGAGAATCGAGTATAGCCTTAACCTTACTTGGACATGATTGTAACCCATTTTTATTAATGCTATAACCCAGATATGTCACACTGCTTTTGAAAAATTCGCCGTTTTCCTTCTGTAATCTCAACCCTGCGTCCTTCAGTCGCTTTGAAACTGCCTTTAATCTCTCGAGGTGAGTATGTTCATCGGGGCCTGTGACACAAATGTCATCGAGCCAGCAACTTACTCCATCAATACCCGATAGTAGGGTTTCCATGGATTTTTGGAAAATAGCAGGCGCGTTAGCTAATCCATACACAAGACGAGTGTACTTATACAATCCCTTTCGAGTATTAATGGTGGTAAGTTCCTGGCATTCAATCAATTTTACTATATTTTTCGCCCCCTCCTATTTTGGCAAACACTTCCTCGATTCGGGGTAATGGATATTTATCTATTATAATATCTTGATTCAGTGTGACAGAAAAATCACCCGCGATCCTAACTTTAGCGTTCTCCTTAAGCACAGGCACAATAGGGGTCGCGTACTGCGAATGGTTTACCGGGACTAGTATACCTAAACCTACTAAACGGTTTATTTCCTCCTCCACTTTAGCTTTAAGGGCAAACGGTACGGTACGAGGCTTAAAAAACTTTGGGATTGCATTGTCTTTTAACTGCAAAGTTACTTTAAATTTATTAAATGAGCCGAGTTCGTCCCGCCATAATTCTGGATATTGTTCCAATAAATTGTGTACATCCCGGTCATCACTCATATTATTCAACCTTGCAGTTAAAACCAACCCAAACGCTGACATAAAATCTCGACCGAGTAACGGCGGTCCACCATTTTTTACAACGAAAATATTTATCAATTTGGTTTGATTTTCGTATGTTGCTTCGATAGTAAAATAGCCTAGTGTTTTTTTTTTTGAGTGGGTAATTTCGAATCCTCGATCGACACTGATATGTATGGAGCAAGAGAAACAACCGCGTGGTGACAAAGCTGATTTATTACAGATCTTCGTAGGGTGCGTGACGGCGCAGCGTACACGCGTACACACACACATACAAACATCCCACAACCCCAATTGGTGGATTTGGAAATTATCTTCGGAGAGACACAGGCTGCCTTTAACTTCCCGCTATTTGCTTATCCCTTTTATATTACGAAGGCTCATGATCAAAAGTAAAATATCTTGAATCCATTGCGTTTAACTTAATTAAATTGTTTGCGATCAGAAAGTGATGTACACACTATAGAGGACAAATACCCTCCGACGTGAAGCGCAATGAATGATCAATCTATGTGAAGCGCAATGAATGATCAATCTGCGTGACGCGCAACGCTCATTCTACGTGACGCGCAACACTCATTCTAAGTGACGCGCAACACACATTCTACGTGACGCACAACACTCATTCTAAGTGACGCGCAACACATATTCTACGTGACGCACAACACTCATTCTAAGTGACGCGCAACACACATTCTATGTGACGCGCAACACTCATTCTACGTGATGCGCAACGTTCAATCTACGTCACGCACAAGGCTCAATCTACGTGAAGCACAAGGCCCAATCTACGTGAAGCACAAGTCTCAATCTACGTGAGGATCCATGCACCATCTACGTTACGCGCAACCCTCAATCTGCTTGACGCACAAAGTTTATTCTACTTGACGCGCAATCCTCAATCTACGTGATGCGCAACGCTTAATCTATGTAGCACACAACGTTGGTACTACGTGCGTGACCCGCAACCCTCAATCTACGTGATCGTTTTCCCCCAGTGAGTGACATTTTCACCAACAAAGGGTCGAGCGCGACTTTTCGAATCCTGCGTAACGTTACGATTATCGTATCGAGATCGAGAAACCTCATACTAAATTTTAGTTCCAAATGCGCTTGCGGGCGGGCGCTGTTCCAAACATCATACAAACTAGATAACGTTTACTATTCGATTTACTTAGCTCCGTTTGTCCCTAATGTAAACACGGCCTGACCCCACCCCACCCCTAGGTATGTACTAATTACTGGGGGGCACGTGGGGAGCTACTACTTGATAATTTCATAATTTGAGTTCATCTGGTAGGTTTATTATCATTAGCGAGGTCGAATTGTGATCCACTTCATTATTGATCTCATTAAATTTCCTAAGAAGATTTAATTTCAAGTGGTATTCCATGGTACAGTCAGCAGCAATAGTTGCTAAGCAACCGAAGCGCTCACAATGATCCAAGCACGGCTCTATTGCTATAGACATAAGAGCTTGTGGAGATCATTGTGAACGCTTCGGTTGCTTAGCAACTAATACTGCTGATACATCCGAGGTTTTCATAGAGGGCTATTGCAATTGCGAGTCAAAAATCCGCTAGTGTCGAGCGGGATCTAGGTATCTGTCATTCTCTACCAATGAGAGACAGCTACTGGACTATGATTGGTGGAAATTTACAGATAGACCTCACTCGACACTGGCGATCCTAGCGGATTTTTAACTCGCGACAGCCCTCATTGAGACTGTGTTGTCATTATGTAAACTGTAATTTTGTAATGTTCGCGAAATAACGACTCACACGCAGAGTGGGGTCTTATTTATTGCACGGATCATTGCACGTTGTTGTAACCGCATAAGGATTACATATCCTAAGAAATACCTTAGAAATGTTAATTAATTTTTTGTTAAAAGATTTTTATTTCACAATTTTACGTTGATTTAACATTTTCAAAATTATCCTCCAACTCCTAACCGTTAAGGAGTTGTACCTTCCATCATCAGCTCATCAACATAAGACGATGACTACCGGACGCAAATACTTGAATAGCCTTAGAAAATATATGAAACACAAGATACGTGCCTATAAAATTTGAGGGTTGCCCTCGATTTCCCTGAGATCCCATCATCAGATCATGACTTGGTGACGGTGGGACCACCTCAGGAGTATACCCTTTCGAATAATGATTTAACATTTTCAGAATTATCCTCCAACTCCTAACCGCTAAGGAGTTGTACCTTCCATCATCAGCTCATCATCATGAGATGATGACTACCAGACGCAAATACCTGAATAACCTTAGAAAATATATGAAACACATAGTACGTGCCTGTAAAACTTGAGGGTTGCCCTCGATTTCCCTGGGATCCCATCATCAGATCATGACTTGGTGACAATGGGACCACCTTAGGAGTATACCCTTTCAAATAAAAAAAAAATAAAAATCGGTCTACAATTCACAGAGTAATCGATGTACATACATAAAAAAAAATACATACAGTGGAACTTTGAAGTCGGTTAAAAACCCCCCGAAATTTCCATTTCAAAGTTCAATATTTCAAAAATGAGTGAGCCGATTTTAATAAAACTTAGCCAAGAACCATCTCGATTAAACTAGCTTTCGATTAAAAGAAACCACATCGAAATCGGTAAATCCGTTTGAGAGCTATGATGCCACAAACAGATACACAGGTCAAACTTGTAACACCCCTCTTTTCATCGGGGGTTAAAAACTAGACTAGCGAGAATGATGACAGCCGGGACGGGCGTTACAGAGGGTAGAGCACGACTTTACGAATGCTGCGTAACGTAAAGTCGAATAGTAAACGTTGTCGAGTTTGTATGACGTTTGGAACCGCGCCCGCCCGTGAGCGTATTTGGAACAAAAATTTTGTATGAGGTTTCTCGATCTCGATACGATAACCGTAACGTTACGCAGCTTTCGTAAAGTCGTGCTCGACCCTCAGAATACCAATTTCATACGAAACTGTCAAAATCTCGTCGCCCGCAGCGTCGCCCGGTAGTGTCACTTTACGGTGCTCAGGAATACCGATTTGGTTTGTCAGCGCTGACACAGCTGTGAACGCAAGGCGGACACCTTGCAGAATAACATAGCTGCAAGGTCGAACAAAAATTAATGTTATCGCATAAACAACATCGCCAATAACGGGACCCTTCTCAACATTCCACTGTCGCTGCCGCTCGTATCTAATACATTTTTATAAGAAGTTAGGTAAGCTTCGGAATCATCTCCAAATTATGTACAGAGTGCCTAAGTGTAGATTGTCAACGACGATCGCGTTCGCTTTAGGGCCATTTTACGGAAAACAGTACCTTCACTGTTTTTTTATTTTGAGTTTTTTATGATACAATCTACTTAGAATCACGATAGTTATTTACCTACATTAATTAATATGATCTCAATAATAGATTACACCTATATAATAGTAGTATAAATACTTATATTAATTAATTTAAGTTCTAAATTGTGATGTTTGTATTGAGATAAACATAATAAGCTGTCAATTTTTTTTTATAGATTTATAATTTGCTTTTATGATAGCTTTATATTTTTATGTTCATATTGCTGCGCTCCAACAGGGTAAAATTTTATACATAACTTGTAAAAATTTGCAATAAATAAATGAATGCTGAATACTGAAATACGAGCACTATCGATTTTAATATACGTGAACAAAAAAGTCCCAAAATTTTCAAACATTTTTGTAAGTTTTTTTTTCACCTATTAAAATCGATAGTGCTCGTGATTCTAAGTAAATTAAAAAATTAAAAAAAAATTGAAGTAGGTACTATTTTCCATAAGATGGCCCTAAAGCGAACGCGATCGTCGTTCAAGTTTCTAGGACAACTGGAAGTACCCTTTAGGTTTTCGAATTTCGGCAATTTGTACGGAAATAGCTTTTTTAACGACTGTATCTTTTGATTGCGTTGACTTGGAAGTTTGATTTTTTCACAGCTTCAAGGGACCGCAGGTTTGAGCATTTGATATAATTTCAGCATGCTACCTCCAAGCGTTCCAGAAAAAAAAGGGTCTTGACAGACAGACAGACGGACAACAAAGTGATCCCATAAGGGTTCCGTTTTTTCCTTTTGCGGTACGGAACCCTAAAAACTGTATCAAAGTTACACTTTGAAAATACTCGACCGGTAACTCGCCCACAAGGTCACCCCTAAACCAGGAGGCGAAACAAAAAGCAGGTCTTGTCTCACTCATTTTAGTCGTAAATAAAATAAACTTTGTTGTTAACCGCTCTTCGGATTATTTATGAGGATCTAGAAGGCATTAAATCTTGGTACAAGATAAGATAAACTTCGTCTGCTGAGGAGCATTTGCTATTGGTCTAAAGCAGACAGACGGGAGGCGCCTTTGGCTTATCTGTGCGCTTTTTTCTGCCACATTTCAAGGGGGACGAAGTACACACGCACAGCACACATCTACGCTAACGGCAAAATTTGTTACGTTCCTACAAACCCATGTTACAACACAACTGTCCAATGCAACAAATGCCGAAAACGCGCACACAATCAACGGCCCTGTGGTGCGTTTTGCAGAGACTCAATGTCAAATTTTTGGCAAAGGGGAAATCGCGCGTTAACATCTCCATTCCTTTCCTGCTCCAAGTATGGCGGTGGCTTAGGGCACCCTGCTGCGATGCGGTGTAACTTTCTATAATATTTATATCTACTTCTATGCCTTAGTTTTTCTTGCCGGAGAAAAATATAGTTTGTCTTTTGGTCGCTGGACTAGTCTGCAAACATTTTCATAGAAGTCAAATTTATTTATTTAAGTATTAGCCACTCACTTGCTTTGAATTTTGAGTTGAACTCTATTTATAACAAAATATGAGCGTTGACAGGCAACTCTAGTTGCCAAAAGCAACTGAGTGGTTATACTTAGGTACACTTGTAATACCGTGCATTCCTGACCTTCTTACACTTAAGGCATTATCTGTCAATCAAAATTTTGGCGCCCACCTTTCGCCATATTGAAAAAAGTAAAAAGATAAAAGCCGACTTACTACATATAATGTTATCTTATCATTTTCCATTTTTGAATGACCATTTTAGGTTCTATAACATTGACTTACCAACACCATGGACTTCGGGTTAGCGCTTGAAAACGTTCGAACGAAAATACCACTAGATACCCGCTGGATACCCGACTTGAGCATTGAACTTAAACTTGAAGTCAAACTTTTATTTCATGAATAAATACCTATTTCAAAACATCTCTTACAAATAAATTATTAAAATAGTCCTATTCCACTGCTGTGTCACTTTTTGTATGCGAATTTTGAGTTTTCAACACTTAACTCAGACGCAAATGTCATTGTTTATGTCTATTTATGTTAAATATATTCTATAGTAAATAAATCAGAAGAAAAACAACAATAAATAAATTAATCATGACTGTGAATATATCAATGAAACGTAAGCAGCCGTTTCCAGCCGCTAGTTATCGTTAGAAATGATAATAAGCCATATAAGCCGTTTCTAGCCGCTAGGATAGAAATGTTAGTAACCGGCTTCACATCTATATTATACTAGACCCTAAGTCCATGGTGTTAGTAAGTCAATGCAATTTTATTCAAGTTGGTTTGAACACGTTCTAAGTTTGTTATTCGTTTGTTATACAGTTTAATATTTCATTGTAGGTACGTATCTAGTATTATTTTTACGTGGTAGTGGTAATAAGACACTTTTAGCGTGTCACGGGGCATTGAGCGACTTGGAAAGTTTCGACCCTACGCGTTCGTGTCGCGTTAATGAATACATTGATTGATGTTGGGTCGAACTTTACGTTATCAAAAATTCCCTAACTTGTAACGTTTTTAGGATACCAAGAGACGTAAGCCCGATTATTAGAGTACAGTCATTAATATTAACACCAGGATATGAATATTATTTATTGAACACCATGAAAGTGTACTAATTACAAAAAATAGGTGGTCTTATCGCTTAAAAGCGAAAAGGTGAACTGATTTTAATCAAAATTAGCTAAGAGTCATCTCGAAACTAGGTAGCTTTCGCTTAAAAAAACTGCAACGAAATCGGTCCATCCGTTTGGCTATGATGCCATAGACAGACACACAGATACACAGGTCAAACTTATAACACCCCTCTTTATCGTCGGAGTTAAAAACAGAGGAAAAATGGAATATGGGTTTTGTCTCCGGTTTTCAAATAGTTTTTGCTGCGTTTGTAAATAACATTTATGTATCGGGTTCTGATCTGAACGCTCTGTTTGTTATTTCGTTTCGGCTATAGCACGCAGCCGGCGTCCGAACACAGCCCGTAAAACATTGCTGTTTGCTTTTGCTATTGTTTGCAGAGATTGATCACTTCGGACCGGCGATCCATAAAGATATGGAAGCATAACACCTATACATCGGCGCACATAAATATGGCACCATACACGCACAACCAGCACGCACACACGTACACGTGACACTCGCACATCGAAAATCGCAGCTCGCCAATGAGAGGCGACACGCGTCGGCTGCGCTCGGCATTTCTCGACAAAGTTCGGTCGAACCATCCAACTATCCCGATCAGCGAGGATGTCACGAGTCATAAGTATGGGGTTTTTAAATGTGCATTACTTATTTAAGAAAGGTGATTCTACACCACGTCACGACGCATCGTATTTATTTCTGTATTTTCTGTACAATAAAGCGCTTACTCACTTACTTTAATCGAAACTTCCGTGACACAAGTCCGCAAGTCAAGAATATCACGGCTGACTGACGCATTGCTTTGTTCATATATTTTTCCACGCTTATCACGGTACACCTATGTGCCATTTTTTGTGCTTAGTTACGCTTCCATGGATATTATTATTCGTAGCTGTGGACTTAATCCCTTTAGCAGCATTGCTTGGTCCGTCCTATTCGCCCGTTCCCGAGTCGACGGCAAACACAATTTTATTTTGTTGCACAAAAGTAAATAAGGAGATGCACTCGGATATTGAATTTCAAAAGTTGTAAAGTTTCTCCGTTATTGACCGAGCGAGCGAATAAAGCGAAGCGGTTCCGTTTTAGCTTGGACAAAATGTGGTTTTATAAAACAAGCCGGAGCCGAGTTTTGTAATAAAATCACGCGAGTGTTTTAAGGCCTAATTATGTACGTGAATAAAAAAAAAATATCATGGGACAATTGACACCAATTGACCTAGTCCCAAATTAAGCAGAGCTTGTGTTATGGGTACTAGACAACGGATAAACATACTTATATAGATAAAAAATGCATACTTAAATACATAATTAAACATCCAAGACCCAAGTACAAACATCGTATTCATCATACAAACATCTGCCCCGACCGGGATTCGAAAGTCAGGGTCTCTAACCACTAGGCTATCCGGTCGGCCTATGTACTTATATACATAGAGTTGCATACATTAGTCCACACTCATTATAGTCTAAGATGGGTTCAGAAGCCGAAGACATGCATTGTTGTGTCATGACAAAACTATAGCGAATTTAACTGCTTTTTTTTATTTTTTAACATGAAACTACCGTGAGCCTCAATCATAGTGAAATAAAACGGATCACTCACGTCAGTCACGTATGAAAACGAGGATAGTTGTGTGTCGCTGTCAGAGCTGCGCTTAGTAGCGCGAGCAGAGCCGCGGCGCGCAGTGTGCGTCTCGCTGCCGCTGGGGGCGCTGGGTCGTGCGCTCCTAGAGGAAGGACTACGAATTAGTCCGAAACATGACGGGCTAAAGTGATCCGTTTTATTTCACTACGTTTTTTAATTAATCACATAAAATGCCGAGCTGATGTTTCGTATAGTACTTAGGCCTATTTAAATTGTATTGGTTTCTCAAGATGTTCCAAATTTGACACTCATAAAACTGGTCGTCGTAATGCTGGTAATTTTCTACGGTTTCTAATTTTCAGAACGCATTATAGGGGACTTATGACTTATGATACGTGTGTAGATAATAGTAGTTTATGCAACTGCTACATAATGAGTGTTTTAAGGCCTAATTATGTGGAGTTGCATACATTACTTTATCCACACACATATTATAAGTACTCTAAGATGGGTTCAGAAGCCGAAGACATATATCATACCCATATCTGTCACGATTTTGACTGTTTTTTTTTAATCATAGACAAACATACCGAGCTGACGTTTCGTGAACTGTTTTTTTCGTAAAAAAAATATATATATATATCATATTATTAATTATACATGTCGGACTGAACTCGACTTATATACGTGAGTGATCCGTTTTATTTCACTATGATTGTAGTCACTTACCCTGATTTATCTGTTCCTTTGTGGCGTTAAGTACGAATGTCAGATGACATCGCAAAGTCCTAGCAAAGCCTCATTAGGCCCGTGGTGCAAAAGGACAGGCCTGCGCTGTAGTGTTCTTCTCTCTAAATTCGCTTCGCTGTAACGTGACACAAGAGCCTCTAGGCTGAAGCGCGATTGCATTAACGTCTCTAGGGAGTCATAAATCCGCTATAATCGCTAATGTCGAGTGAGGTATATCTGTAAAATCCACCAATCGTAGGTCAGTAGTTTGTCTCTCATTGGTGGAAAATGACAGTAGACCTATTCTGATCCCATAGGCCATCAGTCCTGCGAGCAATGTGCCAAGCCCACTGCCACTTAAATTTCGCAATTCTTCGGGCTGTGTCGGCAACCTTAGTGCGGATAACAAGAGATACCTAGATTAAATATTCGGAACGGCGGTTAGAGGATAATATAATCGTCCCACGATAACTCTGCATAAGATATTAATTGGCAACCCAGAAAAATCACGCTGTGGTAATACTTTTTTCATGTCACTCAGACATTTCTTTAATTAAAAATAATAATGATAGTAGCAACCAAAAGTTGCTTTTTTTTTTAAATATGGCTTTGTCCATTGGAGGACAATTTTGCCAATGTTTAGTAGGTTTTGCTGTTGTACGGTAAAAACAATCTAGGAAATCCGGGGTTGCGGGTGTCTATGGGCAGTGGTAATCACTTCCCATCAGGTGGCCCACTTGCTCGTTTTCCTTCCTCGTTGTATATAAAAAAAAAAACGAAATATGAGAAGTATTTTAATGTTGGATGGTGAATGAACGATGACCATGTTTAATCTAATCGAAAGATCAAAACGTGTCGTTTGACTATCAATCAGTGTTGCCATAAGCAAACTTTAGATTTCTACTGTTGTCAGTTCGTTGCAGAGTTATCGTGGGACGACTATACCCCTGCGCCGGTCGGTGTGACAGCGGCACGATTAGGCCCATAACATAATGTGAACACGGGTGGGTTTATTATATGTTATATTAAAAAGCATTGTGGTCCATTGAAGGCGGTTCTTTACAAGTGTTATCTGTTGCCAGCTCGCTGCGCCGCCGCAGGCCGCCAGGACAGAAGGCTAAGTAACCATTATAAATAAACATTAACATTAAAAATCTAAATATCAATCTCTTGGTCCGAACTATAATTTTGTTGCTGTCGGGTTCGAAACCCTGGGTCCATGGGGTCCCGGCGCTTACAAGCTTATTTCAGAGTTGCAAAAGCGGTTAGTTGGTGCAACTTGTGACCAAAGGGCTGGCAGTTTTCTCTCAATGAATCAGCATCGCTATTCAGCGAGGCAACGCTGCCAGCCTTTTGGGCCTTATTTAGATTTAATTTAGTTTTAGGTTTTAGTTCATTTATTTATTTATTGCACAGTACATAAAATTAACTTAAGTTAACCTGGGTACTACCCTGTAAGGGCGTAGCAATATAATTATACATAAGAATTATACCTTTACTTGTAATAATCAAAATCTAGACAAACTAGCTAGTTTTCCCTTATATTTAATGTTATTGTAATTGCTTTTATTATGTCGTAAATAAAGTATTATAAATAAATATCATAATATATAGGTAACTATACCTATAAAACAGTTCTGTGCCTAATTGACTTACAACGCACAGCCTAAACCACTGGACCTAGAGACTTGAAGTTTGGCAAACATATACGTTGAGTATCCTGGTGCACTAAGAAGGCATTTTTCGAAATTCCCACGGGATAGGGAACTAGCCCATTTTGAAATATTTCACGGGGCAAAGCCGCGGGGCATAAGCTAGTAGGACATAATTAAATAAAAACTTATTACACACGTATATGAGTCGAGTTTACCCCGACATGTTTCGGACTAATTCGTAGTCATTCCTCTGGCGAAATGACGATGAAAACGAGGGTAGTTGTGTGCCGCTGTCAGCTGCGCCTAGTAGCCGCGCGAGCAGAGCCGCGGTGCGCAGTGTGCATCTCGTTCTGGCGCCCACTGCATGAAACTTATTTTTTTTTTAGTAATTCAAACTAGCAAGTGGGTGACGTTTTTAGAAAAAAATACTTTGTGGCAATCATGGTCTTTCCGAAAGCGCTGGTGGACTCAAAAAAAGTCGTGTAAAAGAGCATTCAACTGTCTATTTGCTGAATAAAATTTTGAATTTTGAATTAAGGTGAAATGCCTCTTGTGCCCGTAATAACACCGGCTGTCTTACTCTCCACACCGGAATACTATTTGATAAAAAATAAAAAACGCCTATAAGTAATGTAAACTTGTATGGTAGAATAACTGCCTTTGTGGACAGTCAAAGAACACATATGAAGAAAATAATAATACTTAATATAATAACAAAAGCAATTTACAATGACATTAAATCCAAGCTAAAACGAATTAAACTAAACTTAAAACCCGTGGCATGGTGCCTAAAAGGCTGGCAGCGTTGCCTCGCTGAATAGCGATGCTGATTCTTTGAGAGAGAAAACTGCCAGCTCTCTGGTCACACCTAGCATCGACCACACGCTTTTGCAACTCTGAAATAAGCTTGTAAGCGCCGGGACCTCATAGACCCAAGGTTTCAAATCCGACAACAACAAAATAGCATTATAATAGCTGATTTCCTAATTAAATTCCCTTTCTGCACTGTCAGCCCTGTGACGTTACCTCGGCATTGTCGTATTTTGCTAGTCGCACTGTACTCGTACTTGTTCTGTTGTTGTACTTGCTCGCAGGACTGGTGGCCGATGGGGTCCACGCACCGGGAGATGAGCTGTCGGTAGGCCTCCAACAAGATGGAGCGACGACCTGGTAAAGATCGCGGGACCGCGGTGGATGCGGAAAGCACGAGACCGGTCTGAGGGGAGAGCCGCTGGGGAGGCGCCGGCCAGCAGTGAACGTCTTTGGGCTGACATGATGATGATGATGAAATATCATGGGACAATGCTGTGGAATGTGTCAGGATTGACTTCATAGCGGCGGGGCACTGCAGTTAGTATTAGTGTTTAAGTGTGTGTTTAAGCCCCACAGTACGAGCCACACAAAATGCCTTCTCATGTTCAAATAAACGGTATTAAAAAATACTTAAATTAAACAAATACTGTAACGCCACTCGGCTGTAATTGAGTCGTGTCAAGGTTCAAATTATAATGGATCTATCTAAGTGCCTTTCATTGTACGCACAGAATATCACAGGTGCGGAAAACGTTTTTTGCATAATTCATTCGTTTTATGCTTTTGATAAGAGACTAGTTACATTTTTTTTATTTTCTTCTTTGGGTGGTAGTGGTAGGACCTTGAGCGGTCAAACTGACGGAACGAAACATCAACCCTGTAAGGTAATATCCCGTTCTCATTATGTCTAGAGTTTAAACTTGGTCAAAGAACGTGGTCTGTAGCCTGAAGTACCCGAGGTACAGGTGCGAGGGCGAGAACTTCCTTTGTTTTTATTAATCTTGGAGGTTGTTAACAAGTCGGGGCCATCCATCGCCACAAACAACTGCGCGTAGCGTGCCACAGTTGACTCACTTTACACAAGGCATTGCTATACAAAGAGGCAACGCCGCCAGCCTTTTGTGCACCTTGCCCCGAGGTAACGGACTCGGAGACGTTTTCCATTTTAGGTTCTAAATTTAATTGTTGTTATTATAATTCTTTTTGTTTTTGTTTGTTTTGTTGTAATAAATATAGCCTTCCCACAAGCATCTACTTTGACACGACCGAAAATAAACGTCCCGAACGCAATGTAGAGTAAAGATACGTCATATGTTCACGAGACAATCGAAAAACATGTTCCGACCATTTTGACATTTGCGCGCAAGTTTGGACCTTATTTGAGAGAGGTTGTGGCCAATTTGTAGCCTTTTCTGCGCTTTATTTTCGGCACGGACCGACCACCCTCTGGACACCGCATCTTCTATACTTATCCCTATAAGGGATCTCTACCAGTCAACCTATAACCTATTATAGGTATTATTGGGATCTTTAGTTCACCGATATTGACGTTTAACAAAAACACTTCAAGTCAGCAATTTACAACTTGTCATTAAAAAGTGACATTTGTAACGGTTATAAGGAATTACTTACAGACTTACAGGGATAAGTCCGCCTTTGTACTTGTATCTCACTGTTTGTAACTTGTATTTATTTCTGTATTTTCTGCACGTAAAGCGTTCACTTACTTATAATGTATAATCTAGATAAAAACACTCTGTATGTAGTCTGACGTCATACACCTGAGGGTCGAGCACGACTTTACGATTGCTGCGTAACGTGACGGTTATCGTATCGAGATCGAGAAACCTCATACTAAATTTTAGTTCCAAATACGCTCACGGGCGGGCGCTATTCCAAACGTCATACAAACTCGACAACGTTTAATATTCGATTTTACGTTACGCCGCATTCGTAAAGCGTGCTGGGCCCTATGTCATCGGTATAAGTTTCGCTCCCTGACTAGAACCAAAGGCGACAGTGCTTCAGCTGTCCCAGCCGCCTGCGCCGCGTCCGGACATTTGTCGGTGTCAGAGGTGTCGGCTTCCGCAAAATTACGTGACGTCTGCGCCGGGTAATAATTGCGTCCCGCTGCCCGCGGTTTGAGAATTAACAGCGAAAAAACGGATAACCTCGACACAGAATAACTAACAGTAGTGACTACGTACCTCAAGCAGGACTCACGCGCTGAGGGGTCCCGTACCGTACCACTATAGCTGCCGTTATTTAAAACTTGTCCTTTGTAATTTTTGTAGATTTGCTTTTCCTCGGTTTGACAAATAAATACAGTTTTTATTAAGTACAGTCGAGGAAATTAATTCCTGACCCACCATAGAACATTTTCATAGTAAACGTCATAACAATTTTCCTTGTCAAGCTATGCGATGTCACGATGACGTTTACTGTGAAAAGGCTCCATGGTGGGTCAGGAATTAATTTCCTCGACCCTACCTCTTCTAGATAAGGTAAGGCGTGAGTCGACTATGTCATATCGTGTTTATGTGAAAGAGCCGTTGAATCCATCACCATGGACTTCGGGTTAGCGCTTGAAAACGTCCGAACCAAAAGAACACGAATCGAGCGTCAACCAGTCTTAGTTTGGTCGAACGACAGCGCTATGACGTATGGCTGTCATCGAAAAATGCCGTGTTGTACTGGGACACGTTTTTAGTGAATTTTGTAATAGACCCAAAGTCCGTAGTGTTAGTAAGTCAATAAAATATATCTAACGATGAAGAATGAATGATTTCTTTATGACCCAGTTTTCGTGTACCGTAATCTGGTGTATCATTATGCTCGTGTGATACAATAGAGCCCAAAAATGCTGGTAAACCGCCCGGCGCGTGACTCGCGTCTTAATATCTTATTCAAATTTTGAGAGGAAATTTCACGGTGAGGGCACATTTGTTATAAAAGAAAGGGGGGGGGGGGGGGGGGGTCGGTAAATAAAATGTTACAGAGCTGGTTAAATATCGCTGTACCGTAAGATATTAAAGGTTGTTAAAAAACGTTTATAGTTCCTAGTTTTTCAAGCTTAAAAATTAAAAAAATGGTTTATTGAGAAGAAGTAAAGACACTTAACACCATGGACTTTGGTTCTAGTACAAAATTTACGAAAAATGTGTCCCAGTACAACGCGGCATTTTCCGATGACAGCCATGCGTCATAGCATAGCGCTGTCGTTCGACCAAACTAAGACTGGTTGACGCTCGATTCGTGATCTTTTGGTTCGGACGTTTTCAAGCGCTAACCCGAAGTCCATGGTGTTGGTAATTGGTAAGTCAACGGTTTGAAACGACGGATCGTAACGATATATCTTACCGTGAATGGAGCACTTCAAACGACAAACACTTTAAGTATAGTTGAATGTTAAATCCTCTCTCATAACTTTGTTTGACCGCAAATTTGTCAAGATTGCTCATGAGTCATGACGTCACGGGAATTAATAAGGCGGCGGCGCCATATGTGACGACACGTTCTCATTTCAGATTTAGATATACGAGAAACTCCATTTTACATCCTACTTTCTAATATGTTTGCTTGTGGTTCATTTAATCGTATCATCGTTCCACGATAACTCTGCATAAGATATTAATTGGCAACCCAGAAAAATCACGCTGTGGTAATACTTTTTTCATGTCACTCAGACATTTCTGTAATTAAAAATAATAATGACAGCAATCAAAAGTTGCTGTTTTTTTAAGTATGGCTCTGTTCATTGGAGGAAAATTTAAATTATATTTTTTATAAACTCACTGAAACATGAATACACAGAAAAAAACCAGAAAAATGCCAACCCCGGGAATCGAACCCGGATCCTCGACACTCCGGGTCGTGTGCTTTTCCCCTACACCACGATTGGACATAGAGGAAAGGCCGAATTTTTTCCATGTATTCAAATCTTAGCTTGTTTTTATCACTTTTCGAGTTTCGACTTTTCGGGTTCGATTCCCGGGGTTGGCATTTTTCTGGTTTTTTTCTGTGTATTCATGTTTCAGTGAGGTTATAAAAAATATAATTGATATTCACGGGAAAACCGTAAAAATAAAAAATTGGGAGAAAAAATACAAAAAGATACTCCTACTGAGATCATGGAGGAAAATTTTGCCAGAGTTTAGTAGGTTTTGCAACGGCAAAACCTACTAAACTCTGGCAAACCGTAAAAATAAAAAATTGGGAGAAAAAATACAAAAAGATACTCCTACTGAGATCATGGAGGAAAATTTTGCCAGAGTTTAGTAGGTTTTGCCGTTGTACGGTAAAAAAATGTAGAAAACGAAACATGAGAGGTATTTTAATGGTGGATAGTGAATGAACGATGATCTGTTTAATGTTTAATCTAATCAAAACTTCAAAACGTGTTGTTTGACTATAAATCAGTGTTGCCAGAAACAAACTTTAGATTTCTACTGCTGTCAGTTGGTTGCAGAGTTATCGTGGGACGACTATAAACAGTTGAACGGGTGCGGACGAAGTTTTGCACAAAGTTCGACGAAGGTTTTTTTTCGGAAATCTGTCAAATTCTTGCCATTTTGACGTGGATAGTTGCTATAAATAGTTAGTACGTACTACTGCGGCACGGCGTAGTTGACAGTGGTGCACAACTACTCTCGCTTTCGTAATTTATTTGAGCCGTCAGAAAATAAGTTGTCTACTGCGTTATGAATGATTTGCTTTAAATATTTGCTGCCAGCCTTTCACAAATTACATCCATAAATTACGTCATAAATTTATACGAAGTTCCTTTATAATAAGTTATACTTAGGTCTGCCACTTCACAAAAAAAAAATGCTTTCAAGATTTCATTCTACCACTTTGTCGCCGTGATTATTGTCAAATGATATTCTTGCCAAATAATAGCTTTCAATAGTGTAACTAGTAATCCAGCTACTCACATGCCAACAAATATTCGCACACCCGTGACTGGCGGTCAGTGATTAATTTGAATTGCGCTTTCATCCCATGCCCGTCACTCACACGTGCAAATAACGTGAAACCACATGTGAGGGACGACATTTGCGAATGTAATGCAAATTTTTACTGGATTTGCGCTTTTCCAAGTGGTGTCGCTTTTTTGACGCACATCAAAGGGCACGAACCTAAAACCGTCGCGTAGCCTCCCACACGCGAATTTTTATGGAATATTTAACAATTTGTTGATTTCTTTGCGTCTACTTGCTCTGGTTGTGTAAAATATTGAATTTAATAATCATAGAACTTTACTATTGTCTTAAAGGACCGGTCCCAACATGCTTCCCTGTGGTACTCCAGATTGGGCTTAAAACAGCTGGGATGTCTCACTGTTATATTTGTCTACAAAACATCTCACGGGCAGATAAGATTCCATTAGGAAGTACTTAGAATGAGTGTGGTAACATGCTTCTGGCTTTCAGCAGATATCTCGTGTGCCAAACTTAGTCAAACGCCTGGGCAATATCGAAGAACACAGGCAGAGCAATATCACTTGAAAAAACTTGGAAAACTTAAAACACTGGGGAAAAGCGGGAAAAAACTTGGGGACTCGATTCCCGTGATAGACGAACTATTTCGACGGTACTTATTGTGACTCCAGACTCAACCCCGTACATAAACTTTGACGAAATTGGAATAACCACTCTAGACCGGGAACCTAAGGTGGTTATTCCAATTTCGTCAAAGTTTACATACGAGGCTGAGTCAGAGTACCGTCGAACATGTAAATACGCCCGAAAAACATAACCCTACTTGACAGTCGGGTAAATACTCATAATGTGTTTTTTTCGCAGTCAAATAACAATCTCAAAAAGTCTTACAAAGTGAGAATGAAAGAAGTTAATTTCTATTGAGGAAAATCATCGTTTAATATCACATTTCATTGTAACGACAGATACAAATTGGCCGGAATGGGGTGTCATTTAAAAGTGAATTACGTGGACCGTAATGTCGCGATTACAATCTAGAGGAGCGTATGTGCCTTCGGCATGCAGTGGACTTGCGTCGTTCTGGTTCTAATGCGCGGTACGGCGTCGTTCTGTGGAAAAACGCGGGAAAGCGATGCCATTTGTTATTTGGCGCGAGTTGTGCTCGTTATGTTGGTATTAGCGTATTAGTATTACTGATCTGTGGTGAGTCGGCGGCGGATTCAAAATTCCAGGCGAAATAGGTATCACCAACTTTACAATTGTCAGTTTTCAATGACAATTCGGTGTCAACTGTTGACTGGAAGAGCTTTTGTTTTATAGCTTCATATTGTCAAAGAAATGTAGTTCGAATTGTCATGTAAAACTGATAATTGTGAAATAGGGGCCAGACTGGCCACGCAGCAGCCGTCATTTTTGACCGAGCGAGCAAAGCGTCTTCGTTGCAGCTTGGACCAAAATGCTTCCGTGCGTCCGCGCCGTCTGTCCCATCGTCTGTCTGTCCGTTCTCTACAGGTCGCATTTCTCAACGGATTCTCGTGAAATGTGGGTTCTCGTGGTCAGGTTCGTTAATTAGGTACGTAGGCATAAAGGTATTTTTATTCGGTTTTTGGAAACTAAAAAGAAAAGGAAACGTACCTGCACGAACCATTTGGTGCCACCTTTGACACCTTAAGTAGTACTTACGTCTAACGTGGCCTCATTCCCATCCCTTAACGCTGTCTCACTTTCTTAAGAGGAAACGTACTTGCACGAACCATTTGGTGCCACCTTTGACACCTTAAGTAGTACTTACGTCTAACGTGGCCTCATTCCCATCCCTTAACGCTGTCTCACTTTCTTAAGAGGAAACGTACCTGCACGAACCATTTGGTGCCACCTTTGACACCTTAAGTAGTACTTAAGTCTAACGTGGCCTCATTCCCATCCCTTAACGCTGTCTCACTTTCTTAAGAGGAAACGTACCTGCACGAACCATTTAATTGGTGCCACCTTTGACACCTTAAGTAGTACTTAAGTCTAACGTGGCCTCATTCCCATCCCTTAACGCTGTCTCACTTTCTTAAGAGAAAACGTACCTGCACGAACCATTTGGTGCCACCTTTGACACCTTAAGTAGTACTTAAGTCTAACGTGGCCTCATTCCCATCCCTTAACGCTGTCTCACTTTCTTAAGAGGAAACGTACCTGCACGAACCATTTGGTGCCACCTTTGACACCTTAAGTAGTACTTAAGTCTAACGTGGCCTCATTCCCATCCCTTAACGCTGTCTCACTTTCTTAAGACGAAATATCAGCCTGGGCCTATGGGCTTTATTCATAAACGTCACTCAAGCCTCCATTAGCTGAAATAGGTTTTGTCTTCTTCTTACTAACGAAATTACTTTTTACGGCATTTTAGTTAATATAGGTTTATGAATAACAGGGTTAACCTATAAAATAGTACCGTGACTGATTGACTGACAGACAACGCACAGCTAAACCACTGGACCTAGAGACTTGAATTTTGGCAAACATATAAGTACCTTGAGTATCAGATGCACTAAGAAGGAATTTCAAAAAATCCTAGTGGCCATTATGCTAGTTTTGGCAAAAGGGAAATCGGGCGTTAACATCTCCATTCCTAGACGACCGGATAGCCTAGTGGTTAGAGACCCTGACTATGAAGCTTGAGGTCCCGGGCTCGATCCCCGGTCGGGGCAGATGTTTGTATAATGAATACGAATGTTTGTTCTCGGGTCTTGGATGTTTATAAGTATTATAAGTATGTTTATCCGTTGTCTAGTACCCATAGTACAGGCTTTGCCTAGTTTGGGACTAGGTCAATTGGTGTCAAATTGTCCCACGATATTTATGTATTTTAATCTTTTATCCTGCTCTAAGAGTTAGACAATGTATAAGCCTGACCCCTGTTTCACCAACTTTACAATTGCCGGTTTGTCATGACAATTCGATCTTGTACATTTCTTGGCCAGTATGAAGCTATAAAACAAAAGCTCTTCGAGTCAACAGTTGACACCGAATTGTCATTGCAAACTGCACCATTTTTCCGCGTTTGATTTATAGTCTGCGGGAGAAGTGTTTGTCGTGACAACGTGATAAAAGACTGTCGCCAGGTTTATTGAAATACGACATACGAGTAGCAAGATAACCCGCAAACTTACTGTTTAAGCTTTATTTCACCAACTTTACAATGGTCAGTTTTCAATGATAATTCGGTGTCAACTGCTGACTTGAAGAGCTTTTGTTTTAGCGCGCTTCATGTTGTCAATGAAATGTAGTTCGAATTGTCATGTAAAACTGACAGTTGTAAAGATGGTGAAATGGGGGCCAGGCTCCTATTATCCAATCCAATTGAACTAACATTTAGGTATAACGTTAGGTATAAGCATTATTATTATAACTAACAAAATTATGGATCGAATTTGGTCTGAAATAAAGTGTTTTTTTTTATACAACTAAAATTACAAGTGGTACAGTTTAACATTATTGGGAAGTTAGCTGTACATGGGTCCTACGTATAAAAGCGAATCCACTGAAATCTGAAGAAGCAATCAACAAATGTCACAAAATGTCAAAGTGTTTTTTTGTAGATTGGTTCGCACTCGTTGGACCTATCGTATAAGGGTTCCGTTTTTAACCTCCGACAAAAAAGAGGGGTGTTATAAGTTTGACCTGTGTATCTATGTGTCTGTGTATCTATGTGTCTGTGTATCTGTGTATCTGTCTGTGGCATCATAGCTCCCAAACAGATTTACCGATTTCGATGCGGTTTTTTAATCGAAAGCAAGTTTAATCGAGATGGTTCTTAACTAACTTTCATTAAAATCGATTCGCCCGTTTTTTAAATATTGACTTTTTAAACTTTTCTAAGTTGGTTATAGGTTATTCCTTTTGAGGTGCGGAACCCTAAAAAGGTGTCGGGTGGGTGCTCATAATATGAACCTTAAAGCACGAAGCGTCAACGCCTTCTTTGTTGAATTATGAAACCAATTTTCTTCATTTCGTCTTTTCGCGCAAGGAATCGGCGTTGTTTGCGGTTTGTGTTTGCGGCAAGCGCAAACAAGAAACAGAGTATACGGGGCCCGCCGGACCCCGGAATAAACGCGACCAGACACTATTTTTAGGGTTCCGTACTTCAAAAGGGAAAACGGAATCCGCATGCTTGTCTACACTCGCTCGCAATCAGCCGTTAATCACCATCGTAGTATGGGCTGACAATAATTGGTGTCGGAAACAGCTACCTGTCACAATCGTACAAAAACTAACATTTCAATCCGATGATGAGTGTCAATATAGTTACGCAATTACGCTATTCAATACAATTTCTAGTTACTTGACATTGTAAAATTTTTGGTGTAATTTTTTAATGGATGAATAAATAGTTTAATCTAATCTTGTGCGCCTCTCTGTCCGTTCTCTGTCTATCAGTGGCTTAGCACAGAGGCTATTGGTACTAGAAAGCTGTAATTTTGCATGGGTATAATATAATACGTATTAATGACAGACGGGAGACGAACTGTCGGTAGGCCTCCAACAAGATGGAGCGACGACTTGGTAAAGATCGCGGGACCGCGGTGGATGCGGAAAGCACAAGACCGGTCTGAGTGGAGAGTCGCGGGGGAGGCGGCCGGCCAGCAGTGGACGTCTTGAGGCTGACATGATGATGATGAATACATAATAATTAGGCCAACGAAGTGGTAGAATAAATCGACGGTACTCTATTTTTTACCTCTCTTGGTCGTAAGCAATCCATCCTTGGAAAATAGAAAATTTCCCGCCATAGTGTTTACATAACAAGCCAGCAATCAAGATTGAAATTCGTCTGCGAAATCACTTACTTATTGAGCCGTCTTATTCTTTCGTTTCGAGACAAAGCTGAGTTGTAAATTTTTAATAATGGCGGATTATTTGGAACTTCAGTACCGCCGATAAATGGATGTGGTATTTCTCTACGGAAACAAGAGATAATTACAATTTAAGATTGAGATCCTGGATAGTCTGCTTACGTGACACAGAATATCCAGGATCCCAAGCCAATATACGACGAGGAAGGCAAACGAGCAAGTGGGTCACCTGATGGTAAGTGTTCACCACTGCCAATAGACACCCGCAACCCCGGAAGGTCAGATGCGTTGCCAACCTAGAGAGCTAAGATTAAATGCCTCTTCTGCCCGTAATTACACCGGCTGTCTTACTCTCCACACCGGAACACCACAGTGCAAGCACTGCTGCTTAGCGGCAGGATTACTGAGTAAGATGGTGTTAGTGATCCGAACGGACCTGGCAGAAAGTACTACCACCCGCAATGCAACGGCAGCGAGCGTGATGGGCACCTTTGCGCCGCGGGAACGGTCAGGGGTGGGTTATTTGATTAATAATTGTATGGTATTTGTATGGTTGTAGCGAAGCTTGTTGTGCAAGAATTTTGTTTTTTGTACCCTCTTGACGAAGCATGTATTGTGGATCTGATTTCTCTTTAATTTATGATGTATCTAATTTTTTCTGGTAAATAAATATACTTTTATTGTATGGCTTTTTTTACTATGTATAATGATTTAATATTGATATTCGTCATCATCATCATCATCATGTCAGCCGAAAGACGTCCACTGCTGGCCGGCGGCCTCCCCCGCGGCTCTCCACTCAGACCGGTCTGAGTGGAGAGCCGCGGGGGAGGCCGCCGTTAAATCATTATACATAGTAAAAAAAGCCATACAATAAAAGTATATTTATTTACCACAAAAAATTAGATACATCATAAATTAAAGAGAAATCAGATCCACAATACATGCTTCGTCAAGAGGGTACAAAAAACAAAATTCTTGCACAACAAGCTTCGCTACAACCATACAAATACCATACAATTATTAATCAAATAACCCACCCCTGACCGTTCCCGCGGCGCAAAGGTGCCCATCACGCTCGCTGCCGTTGCATTGCGGGTGGTAGTACTTTCTGCCAGGTCCGTCCGGATCACTACCACCATCTTACTCAGTAATCCTGCCGCTAAGCAGCAGTGCTTGCACTGTTGTGTTCCGGTGTGGAGAGTAAGGCAACCGGTGTAATTACGCGACGAGAGGCATTTCATCTTAGCTCTCTAGGTTGGCAACGCATCTGCAAACTTCTAGGGTTGCGAGTGTCTGTATCTGTATGCAGTGGTGATCACTTACCATCAGGCGACCCACTTGTTCGTTTGCCTTCCATGTCGTACAAAAAAAATTACGGAGCTGAAGGGCGCTGGCCACTTTGCACCAAGAACGAACCGGAGCGGGAGTCACCGGAGATCTTATTATTAAAATAAGCGTTTTTGGAAAAAAAAATATGAAAGGGCTTTGACAAAAAAACCTTTGAAATGTAAGTAAATTAAGCAAGTGCGCTTCCACATTTTCTGTGAGATATTCGGAGGCAAACAGCTGGTAGAACATTCGAACAATATGTCCGACGCGCAGAGACGCCCGCGCGCCGTGTGGTACCACAAAATAATGTACCACAAACATAGACATTTGTTCTGTACTCCGTTTTTAACCGATTTTTAAAAAGGAGGAGGTTTTCAATTCGTCGGAATATTGCTTGTGTGAGTTCAGTGGTTCAGTGCCCTAAGCACGACTTGTCGAATCCTGCGTCACGTAAAATCGAATAGTAAACTATAACGAGTTTGTACGACGTTTGGAACAGCGCCCGCCCGTGAGCGTATTTGGAACTAAAATTTAGTATGAGGTTTCTCGATCTCGATACGATAACCGTAACGTTGCGCAGGAGTCGACAAGTCGTGCTTAGGGCACAGATTTGCTGGGCACAGGCCTCCTCTCGCAACGAGAGGGTTTGAATTTAGTTCCCATGCGTGCTCAGTGCAGATTGGGAATTCACACACACTTGCTACAGGAGTTTACAGGCTTTACGGAAAAGCAACACTTTTAGTGGCATTAATAATTGTCACAAAATTGGCAACAAAAACGGAGTACGGAAGGTCCATAATACGCTATTAAAAAAAAAAATACTTTGTGCCAAGTTTCTTGCGGCGCATTCTTCTTGGCAATCGTCGTCTTTCCGAAAGAGCCCCCTATTTCACCAACTTTACAATTGTCGGTTTGTCATGACAATTCGAACTACATTTCTTGGCCAGTATGAAGCGCGCTAAAACAAAAGCTCTTCAAGTCCGCAATTGACACCGAACTGTCATAGAAAACTGACAATTGTAAAGTTGGTGAAATAGGCTCTTACCAGATCTACCAGGCGGTAGACTCGAAAAAATGACATGTAAAAGAGCACTCAACTGCCTATTTGTTGAATAAAACATTAAATTTTGAATTTACAAATTTTGAATGAAGGACAGAGAGGAAGAGGTCGACCTAGGCGAAGCTACACGGACCAGATAAAGAATGCCGGTGTCGTTTCGTATCAGGAGGTCAAGGAACTGGCTCATAGGAGAGATGACTGGATGAAACTCCACCGACAAGAGTGTAACTCTTAAGTTTGATGATGATGAATTTTGAAAGTCCTATATCGTCGGGGATAGTGCTATATGCCGCGTAACTTGCACTAGTAAACACTGCGTATTTACACAAAACCCAACTTTACAGGAGACGCTTAAAACGTCGTATCTTTATTATTTTACCTACACACATATCATAAGTCCTCTATAATGCGTTCAGAAACCGTAGAAAGTGACCAGCATTTCGACAGCTAATGTCGAAAAGTCATTATGACATGATGACTTTTAGATATCGAATTCGATGTCGTTATGAGTTTCGAATTTGAGTCATCTTCAAAAATCAACATAATTTACAATAAAAAAAACATTCGATACGAAACGTGCTCGGTATGTTTGTCTTTAATAAATAAAAAACAGTCAAATTCGTGACAGGTATAATAATAGTATAATTATATGCCTTCGGCTTCTGAATCCACCATAGAGTACTTATAATATGTGTGTAGATAAAGTAATGTATGCAACTCTACATAATTTGTTAGATTACAAAAAATAAGTAGTTATTTGAAGTACTCTTTTGTGATTTTGTATGTCGATAATGAATTTACTAGTGTGATTTTTATGTTATTTGTACGTTCCAATATTTTCCTTAAGTCAATAAATGACTACCGTTTATTTTGGCAATAATACAAAAGGAATGAAGTTGTTTTAATGTTTCTTTAATTTACACGTTTTAGATATAATTATAATAACAATTGTTTTAACATTTAATAAAATAAGTAGCTAATTTTAACAACACAAGAGAACTGTCAATGAGCCAAGCTCACTTGCTTGGCGGGAGTGTAAAAAGAAAGTTGATCCATGTACCTAATTATTTGAACTATTTGATTATACTTATTAACATTGTGATGTAAGTCTGAAGTTTTATTTAAGTATACTTACAAATTCAGAAGACGGGATAACTACGTGCCAAATAAGACAACGATACGGTATTGTGTAAAAAAAAAGGAAAAGGTAAAATAATAAAGAAAAAACGTACAGGTGAGATGTTCATTTGTTTTCCTCCATATTAATTTTAATGTAAAATTATGAATTATTCTTAATGTTGTGTATAAATGTATATAAAATAAATTATTGCAGACGAGTAGAATGAATATTTTATAGGTACACAATGCAATGAGCGGGTGAGTAATTATTATATTAATGTTACCGAATTTCTTTCCAAAATTATTACCTATAAGTAATGATGGTATCGGAGACGGCATTTATTTCATCAAAGGAAAGTAACCCTACGGCAATTAAAATAAAGCACATAATCCTATGAAAGAAACTTCAAAATCTAGTAGGCCACGACTTTTCAAAATCTAGTAGGCCGCGGGGCAGTGTGCAGTGCTGCCAGGAGGAAATTGTATTTTGGTCAGAAATTCGCTCAGAAAAATTCCGAAAACTTGCGAATTGTATTTTGGTCAGAAATTCGCTCAGAAAAATTCCGAAAAGTTGCGAATTATTTACAATTCATTTTTTAACTGCGTATAAGAACGAATTAAGTAATATCTAGTAAAAATAAAATAAAAATGACAGACTCGTGGGGTCTACATTTTATAAAGCCACTGGTAATGTATGTAAATGTATACAAATGAGTGGATGTTGATTTCAGATTTCTAATTTGACGAGATGCGTAACAAGGTTGAGCTTCGTCGAGGTCGGGCTTCGCGCAAGTCGCCACGAGCGACCGAGCGGTCGCGATCGCGGTCGCGGTGGCGGAGGCGGCGCGAGCAGTCGCGCTCGCCGAGTTGGCGAGGTGCGAGCACGAGGGATTCATCTACGACAACGTCCTGCTCGCGGCGTCGGTCGTCGCGATCAACAAGGCGGCGTTCACGTGAGCAACGGAGACGTTCACGCCGATCTTCACGGACGTCATCTCCTACCAAAAGAAGGTCTACCCGTACGAGGTCAAGAAGATCTAGATCGCGCTTTTCCAGTAGCCCACGATCAATAAGGCGTTCACGATCGTCAAAGCGCTTTCGGTCAAGGTCTCGCCACAGTAGGCAGCATCGCGGTAAGTCGCGTCGGAGAAGCTTACTCCGCTCAAGATCAAAATTATACTCACGTGGCAGGAACTTTTCAAGGAGTGGACCTTCTTCGGGTCACAATGCATCCGAAGGTACGCCCACTATGACCCGAAGGAAAAGTAGTCCACTAATACAGCCCGAACATTCGATTACAGAAAATGAAAAGGAGAATTTAACATTAGATCAAAGTACTAGAACAGCGTCGAATATTGGGGCCGAATCAGAGACTACTTCAGCCACAAATAATGAACAGCCGGTAGCAAATAACAGTTTACTAGAAAATTTAAACAAGACACTGCAAGCTTTGTCAACCGTAACAATGCCACATTCTAAAGAAAAATTTTCAACTTTAAATGTAGTACCAGAGTTTGATCCAAAAATAAAGAATCAAACAATAGTCTCGTGGCTAAATAAAGTTAATGAGTGTGCAGATATTTACGGTTGGGACAGCAAGCAAACTGCACATTACGCTCTCCCAAAGCTTATGGGCACAGCAAAACGTTGGTATGAAGGTCAGCCTTCAGTCTTGTTCACCTGGGATATTTGGCAGGAAAAATTAAAGGCCGCTTTTCCTAGTTATGAAAATTACGGGCATTTGTTGACTGAAATGTTAAATAGAAAAGCTAAATTTGGCGATGATTTAGAGGAATATTATTACGACAAGATAGTTGGATTAAATCGCTGCCGTGTAACCGGGAGGGATGCTATTGATTGCATAGTATACGGTATAGAAGATAGGTCAGTCAGGTACGGTGCTGAGGCAGTAGGATTCGAGGATGCTGACAAATTGTTAGGATATCTTCGAAATGTTAAGCATGAACGTAACGATAGGATTGTTAAGCGGCCTATGAGACCCCCTAATGCTGATGCTACACGCAAGTTTCAGAAAACTGACTCAACAAGGGTAACTAGATGTTTTAACTGTCATGAAATTGGACATGTTATATCGAATTGTAAAAAGCCTATAATAAAGTGTCAAAAATGTATGAGGGCAGGTCATAATGATCCAAATTGTTCAAGAGAGGTTTGGAAAGACAGGTCGACAGAGGCTAAAACATTGTGACTAACCCAATCTAGTATTGAAAACGCTGATCAAAAGTTTAGAAAACGAATTAGGGTCAACGATTTTGAATTAGACGGGTATGTTGATTTTGGTAGCCAATGTACTTTAATGCAAGAAACAGCTGCACGAAAAGTTAAACAACCAAAGTATTGGGCCTTTGATAATTTACCAACGTTACGTGGCTTTGGAAAATCCGCTATTACGGCAATAGGAATGTGCACAGTAAATTTACAGGTAGACGAAGTAAGTTTAGTAGTAGATATTGCTATTGTATCCGATGAATATTTGGATTACGAGATATTGCTAGGACAAACTGCCACTGAACAAACTTGTGTAGAAGTTTATAAAACGAATAAAGAATTGATTATAAAATCTGCAAATTCTACCAATACGACTAAATTGGCTCTAAGGTCTACCACTGATTTCACCATTTATGGGGACGCATCTATAAAAGTTTATTGTAATGATGGTTTTACAGGAACGATTTCCGTCGAAACTGGTCGACGCCTTAATTTTAAGCTTCAAGTAGGGGAAATTGATATCAGAAATGGATTAGGTTACCTTAGCATCCTAAATACAAGAAATCAGATTGTACGTTTTAGAAAAAACGAACTCGTGTTGCGGGCGTACATAAATAGTTATTTAAATGTTAGTCCGCTGAATCAATCGAGTATTAGGAAAATTGGAACATTTACTAATACAATAACTATAGACGACTTAAAAATTGGATCAGACCTTAATAGAGACCAGATTAATATGTTGCTGAACTTGGTGAACGAATATCGTGATTGTTTTGCCAAAGATTTATCCGAGTTAGGGCTGACGACTGTAACGGAAATGGATATAACTTTAAAAGACTCAGAGCCAGTTGTTTACCGTCCTTATAGACTGAGCCACATGGAGCGCATAGAAGTTAAATTCATGATAGATGAGTTGCTTCAATATGGAATTATTCGGCCATCAACTTCTCCTTATGCTAGTCCTATTATTGTAGTTAAAAAGAAAACAGGTGATAAGAGGTTATGCGTAGATTATCGCGCGCTTAATAAAAAAACTGTGAAGCAGCATTACCCTCTTCCTCGAATAGAGGACCAAATCGATCGTTTAGCTGGAAATAAATTCTTTTGTGCACTAGATCTGGCATCTGGTTATTATCAGGTTCCGCTTACAGAGGACGCCAAGTTAAAAACAGCATTCGTTACACCGGATGGACAATTTGAATTCAACAGAATGCCTTTCGGGTTAGCGAATGCTCCAGCAGTGTTTCAGAGGACAATAAATATGATGTTAGGAAACACAAGATTTGACTCAGCTTTAGCTTATATGGACGATATATTAATACCATCAACAACGTTTGAGCAGGGAATAGAAAGGCTAAGAGCCATATTAGAAAAATTACGAGTGGCAAACTTGACACTCAAACCTCAAAAATGTTACTTCTTTCACACCAATGTTGATTACTTGGGGTTTGAAGTATCAGAAGAAGGCATTCGACCCGGTTTGAGGAAAACGGACGCAGTATTTAACTTTCCTCACCCAAAAGATGTTCACAACGTAAGGCAGTTTCTGGGCTTGGCAAGTTTTTTTCGGCGCTTCATAAAAGGGTTTTCGCAAATTGCCAAACCTCTAACAACGTTACTAAAGAAAGGTGCCCAGTGGTTGTGGGACAGAGAACAGGAGGAAGCGTTCGGCAAATTGAAGGACGCACTCACATCCAGACCGGTATTAGCACTGTATAAACCCAATGCTGAGACCCAAATTCATACAGACGCTAGTAAGTCAGGCATTGGCAGTGTGTTACTCCAAAAACAAGACGATGGGTTATTTAAGCCTATAGCCTATTATAGCCGGCAGACGTCACCCGAAGAGTCGCATTTCTCTTCTTATGAATTAGAAACTCTAGCTGTAATTGCCTCTTTGACCAAATTTCGTACATATGTTCTAGGATCAAACTTTACGATCGTTACGGATTGTAACTCTCTAAGGGCAACTTTCTTGAAACGGGATATGATACCTCGAGTTGCAAGGTGGTGGAGTTTAATTCAAGAATATGACTGCGAGATAGTTTATCGTTCAGGACATCGTATGGCACATGCCGATGCTCTTAGTCGGAATCCAGTGTCAAATGAAACAGGGGTGATTAAAGCTATTGAAACTCGTGATATCATGATCATCGATAATGACTGGTTAACGACAGTTCAATCCGATGACACTGAAATTAGTAGGATTAGAGATATTTTATCGAACTCAGATTATGATGATGTTGTTGAAGTTCGTAAAAACTTCGTAGTCAAAAGGGATCGCGTTTACAGGAATACCGATGAAGGGTTGAGGTGGGTTGTGCCGAAGGGTTGTCGATGGCAAATTCTGCAAAAGAACCATGATGATATAGGGCACTTTGGATTTGAGAAGACTTTCGAAAGAATAAAACAACACTATTGGTTCGCTCGCATGCGAAAGTTTGTCAAAAAGTACGTCAATGCTTGTCTTCAATGCGCACATAATAAATTACCAGCAGGGAAGAAACAAGGGTATATGCACCCAATACCAAAAGTATCAACACCCTTCCACACAATCCACATCGACCACGTGGGACCGTTTGTAACTAGTAAAAAGAAAAATACGCATATTTTGGTAATTATAGATTCCTATTCCAAATTTATTGTATTAAAAGCCGTAAAAGGCACTAAATCCAAGACATCAATTTCTGTACTTAAAGAGTATTTTGGGATCTTTGGATTACCAATCAGATTGATAAGTGATAGAGGTAGTTCGTTTACTAGTGCCAAATTCAAAAGCTTTATAAAAGATGTAGGAGTGAAACACATTTTAAACGCAGTTGCCTCTCCGCGTGCCAACGGGCAAGTTGAGAGGTATAACCGAACTATTCTAGACTCGTTGGCTGCTCAAAATCATGGCAATGATGAAAGACTCTGGGACGAAAAGTTACTACAGGTACAGTGGGGATTAAACAATACTTTAAATAAAGGAACGGGAAAATTTCCTTCAGAAGTATTGTTTGGTCTTAAATTAACTGGTGTAAGTGAAGGTCCCTTGATGTGTGAAATTTGTCCTGACATTACCGACGATTATGAACAACCAAACCATTCTGACCATAGAACATCTATAAGAGCAGAAGTTGACGAACACATAGTTGATTCGCAAATAAAACAAAAGGAGGGTTTTGACAAGAAGAGGAAAAAGCCACCCAAATTTCAGATAGGAGACTTAGTTCGTGTAGAAAGAGCATGTCATATTACTGGTAAAAGCAAAAAGCTGTTACCTAAGCTACAAGGGCCGTACCGGATCACAAACGTTTTTGATAACGACAGATACGAGGTCACTGATACACCTCTTACAAAGAAGGGTTCGGTTACATATAAAGGGGTATTTGCTGTAGATAAAATATTTCCTTGGTTGTGCTATAACAAAAATAATGGTGAAGACTCTGATAGTGACGAGAGCAGTGTTAATGAGCAGTTAACAGAACAGTTACGTACCTAGTAATAAATACTAATAAAAATAAAAAAAAGGTTAATTTGAAGATATATCAGAGTAGAATTTTATATAATATTGAGAGTAGGGAATAAAAAAAAAATGCAAAGTGCATATTAAGTTTCTGTGAAAAAGGTAAAAGCACAAAGTGTGTCATTATAGTTGCGCAAAGTGTGCCATTGTAGTTGCGCAAAGTGTGCCATTATAGTTGCGCAAAGTGTGCCCCAAAAATAAATACGCAAAGTGCGTACCATCGATGCAAACGCGCAAAGTGCGCAACTCAGCCAATGACAGATAAACGCCAATTGAATATGCAAAGTGCACTTGTGTGAAGAGATGCAAAGTGTAACTCTTTTGACATAAATGTATTGGTTTCGAATAACATTTAATAAGCAATTTAAAAGTCTGATTTATTCATTACAGTTATGAATATATTGTTTTACAAAACGAAGATAATATAATAACTAAGATGTGTACTAATTACTGGGATAAATAGATTTTATATGAAGCAAAGTGCATCATTATTTTTTTATCTTATCAAAGTAGGTAATAATAATATAAAAATATATACCTTAGTAAGTTTTTAGTTCTGTAAAAGTAACGAAGACTTATAATTTAAGTTTTATTTCAATAGTTCACGAGGACGTGAACATTTTATCAGGATGGACGAACTGTTAGATTACAAAAAATAAGTAGTTATTTGAAGTACTCTTTTGTGATTTTGTATGTCGATAATGAATTTACTAGTGTGATTTTTATGTTATTTGTACGTTCCAATATTTTCCTTAAGTCAATAAATGACTACCGTTTATTTTGGCAATAATACAAAAGGAATGAAGTTGTTTTAATGTTTCTTTAATTTACACGTTTTAGATATAATTATAATAACAATTGTTTTAACATTTAATAAAATAAGTAGCTAATTTTAACAACACAAGAGAACTGTCAATGAGCCAAGCTCACTTGCTTGGCGGGAGTGTAAAAAGAAAGTTGATCCATGTACCTAATTATTTGAACTATTTGATTATACTTATTAACATTGTGATGTAAGTCTGAAGTTTTATTTAAGTATACTTACAAATTTGACCTTAAAACACTCGTGTGATCTTATTATAAAACTCGGCCTAACCACACTCGTCTTTTAAGGACCCTCATTATGTGGCAGTTGCATAAACTACTATGTATTACGTTTGTTGACGGGAAATTTTAATTTGGCTGCATTTGTTAGATACGCGGTATCAATCAATGCCAGTTACGCGGATTTTCCCTATGGGTGTTGTGCAGATACGCAGTGTTTACCAATGCTAGTTACGCGGTATTGCCATTGATATACAAAAATAGACAGATACGCCACCGCTTCCGCCACCGTTTGACATTATGTCAGTCTAATGACAGCTAATGAGTGAGGGCCGCATTTTGTCAGCGCTGAACCGGTGCGTCTGGTGCGTGGGCTATCTTTAATGTTTCATATTTATTTATTATTATTATCGCACTTGCTGACGATACGGTTCCCCGTATTTCGGTACAAGTACCGGTACCAAGCTTTATCCGGAGCTTCCGACTACCGGACAACTGATTTATACACACTCCTGACTCCTCTATTTATCATACGGGTTACGGGATGAGACGGACCCTCCCAAATTACTGCGCCCGTCTCAAAAGAAAGCGATGAGCTGTCACCTTGGCGCGAAACACATGGTATTTTTGTCGTATTTGCTTAGTTAGGTCAAAGTGAAAATAGAACGGCCAACTGCACATGTAGCACGACGCGCCATTTTGTCGCTTGTCACGCAGTGCTTCCCTTTCATAGTGATGGAATCACAGAGCGACAAGCGACAAACTGGCGCGCGTGCTAGCCCCCCTGGCTCCCGTTTCACCATTTACAATTGTCAGTTTTCAATGACAATTCGAAGTACATTTCTTTGCCAGTATTGGCCAATACGAAGCACGCTAAAACAAAAGCTCTTCAAATCAGCAATTAACACCGAATTGTGATTGAAAACTGACAATTGTAAAGTTGGCGAAACAGGAGCCCGGCCCCTGTATCACAAAAATTACGAGTGCTACAATTTAACAAACTTTTTTGTAAAGTTTGTCAGTCAATTGAATTTAAATTTATGTGTTGTAACTAAAAAAAACATAAAAATACATTAGTACCTATTTGTGACAACATAAAAAAAAAACTTGAACTGACTTATTCTAACTCTAAACATTTCTGTGCTCAATGCTGTTTGGTGGATAATAAAGATTACATCAAATAAACGTGATAGTGTCCAGAAGTGAAAACGCGTATTCCCTGTTTGTTGCCCCCAAGCACCCACCGGCCGCTGCTCACCGTAGCTCGCCGTAAAGTACACTTTCACTTTACGAAAGGCATGAGCTGCGTGACTGGAACAAACTGACGATTTTAACTGTGACGGGACTTTAATAACTTTACTCAACGAATAATAGTATATATGGAAGCGTAACTAATAAGCTCAAAAATGATTCCACCACAAGTTACCGTAATAGGCGTGGAAAATGTATGAACTTCGCCGTGATAGGCGGACATTCGTGACGTGCAGACTTGTGTCACGGGAGTTTCGATTGTGAATATTTATGTTTTCCGCAATTTAATAATTTTGCAAATTTGCCATTGTGTGTCGTAGAAACCATACGGATATGAAAAACACTAGAATTATTTTTCTCATGTATGTACCTAAGTAAATAATACATTTTAAAAACACATACTTGACAATCACGTCGTCCTCGCTAAGCACGATAGCTGAATGATTCGACCGAACATTGTCGAGAAATGCCGAGCGCAGCCTACGCGTGTCACCGCTCATTGGCGAGCTGCAACTATTCATGCGCGAGTGCCATTGTATCATTATCATGTTGTAGTGTCATATTTTCATGCGCCGATGTACAGACGTTGCTTCTAGTGTTTTTATAATTAAATTTTATTTTAGAAAATAATTAACAGCAGAGCATTTTTGTAGACAGCATTTTTATACATGTTGACTGGCTGTTCGTGTACCTACTACGATATCAGACCCGTAATCCTCGATACTGGGTCTGTGTCACACCCTATTACGAGAGGGGGGGAGGTCAGGAGGGAGGGGTCAACACCACAAAAGATCCCATCGTAAATAAGCAAGGCGATTCTAAATGGACGAGGCGCTTCGTTAATTCGTTGGTTCTTCAACAAACAAGAACAGAATTGTTTACAATTATATTTCTAAACTAACTTATGCCCCGCGGCTTTGCCCCCATGAAGTTTGTCGTCCGCCCTTTTAGGCCCTTTTTCTCAGGAACGCGTGGAAGTAGCATGCTGAAATGAATATAAAATACTCAAGCCTGCAGTCCCTTGAAGCTGTGAAAAAACCAAACTTCTAAGTCAACGCAATCAAGATATACAGTCATTAAAAAGGTTATTTCCATACAAATGTCGTACTGTGAAAACTTAAAGGGTACTTCCAGTTGTCCTAGCAACTTGAAATTTGGTATGAAGGTAGTTCTTATAGCACAACCATTGAGAAAAATCTCAAAATCTTAAATTACCTATACAAAATGACCCCACAACACTGTTTACATTTTGCTTAGGAGGTCTCTGCTGACACTGGACAACTTAAAACACTGGGGAAACGCGGGAAAGTCTGTACGGAAACAGTGCGCGAGTCCGCCTCGCATATGGCCGGTTTTTTTTTTAGTAAAGTAGTAAATACTTAGCTATACGATTACGATTTATTATTATTAGTAAATACTTAGCTATACGATTTATTATTATTGCATGGTGTTTAAGGATAATAACCTTTGTATCTGTTCTGTGATGTTGACTCACAGGCCATCAGAAAAGAGGCCCCGCAATAGAAAACTTATTTTTTGACAGCTCAAAATGGTTCAAAGAAATGACGAAACATTGTCACTGAATGACAGTACATACGATACAGGCAAAGAGTAAACTAGGATACAGGCCGCCATTACGAAAGAACAAGAAGAAGGAATAAACAGACGGACAGATAGCTGGAAAATAGCATGGAAATTAAAATATGCATTACGTTTGCGTCACTCTGTTGTGGTGTTATCGTCAGTGGCAACCAATCAGAGAATTACGATGCTGACGACGACGACGATGAACCTCTGCCCAAGCTGTCGGATATCCCGGACAAATACTACGACGAGCTAAGGAAAGAGCTACCCGAGCTGGTGCCGATGCTGGCGGAGTACACGGCGCGACGCAACGCGGCAGTGTACAAGAACTCCGTAGCCAAAGACAAGAAGCCCGAAGACAACGGGCTCTACCAACGTGTCCCCGCGGACAAGAAGAAGAGCGGCCGTCGGATCTACCAGACCTACCCATACGACTACCGCAACAGCTATTGGTATGAGAGGTCAAACATATTTATTAGCGGAAATTACATAACTAAAAAGCAATTGTTTCAACGCAAAAAGATGTTTCCCATGATGAACTGCTTCTGGTGCGGGATGAACGCGTCTTTCTACGTGCCGACCACTTCGCTCTGCCACGACGCCTTCGAGTCGGCGGACGGCAGACTGAGCGGCTTGCAAAGATTCTTCAGGGCCAAATGCTACTACACCAATCCGATTTTCGTGGACTTTTTTTACTGGAGCTCTTTTTTTTTTGCCAATTTCACTTATTTCGGTACATGGCAAAGTTGGAACAACATGATCTACGGTTCGTACATCCACAACCCAAAGAGTCTCAGCGACAAAATTTGGAAGGCTAAGTGGGGGTTGCCATTTAAGTACGACTACGGGCTGAAGCGCAATTTTTTCGGCCAGTACATCGGAGGGTGTTTCAAGCGCTTCTTGGACGTGGGTACCATCTACACGCAGCGCGGGTGCAAGCATTACCACCCTATCAAGATTTACGGGGGCACTTCCGTGGGGCATCGGTTCAAGAAGCTCGAGTACGTACTGAGATGGAAGCACGAGGGCTGCGTCAGCTCCACGCAAGCCTCTCTCACTCCCTTCAACCGCGGCATCTCGCTCTACGCGAGGTACCATGTGTGCGTTTGCCACACGAGATATTGTAACCGCGCCCCGACACGCGCTCACCACCGTAATATGCTCCCGGTTGTCTCCATTTTGGTGTCGTTGAATATTTACTTGAATATGATCAACTAGACATTCTAGCGGTGACGAAGCACATGCCTCGAATGTTACGTGGTCACACACAGAAATCGGAATAAATAATAACTGTAAATAAAAGAGATTCCGCTATTATAAATACTGCAAAATACAATTTTTAAGTACTTGTTTTCCGACTCCGACGTTTCGAGCAGCACTGAGTCAGGATTGCGAGCTGGCGGCGCACGCGTCACCAGGCCTTATACTACGAAGTGCAAAATTCGAACTTCCCGCTCACACTAATTATATTTAATAAGGGAGTGAGCGGGACGATACGGTACGAACTTCGATTTTCGAATTTCGTAGTAGCCCCTCGGTGTGGCGTCACAAGGTCACGCAAATATCCGACTTCTTTGTCATTCTGATTTCTGTGTGGTCACCGATTATGTAGAACATAATTTATTTTGACATTCTTGAATGGTTTGCTAGGTATTGGACGTGTGGTTGAAGTAATTTTATGTGAAACGACACGTGCGGCTCCGTGTGTGAGTTCAAGCTTTGTGTTCCAGATATAAGTTTACGTTATGTAAGTTTTACTTTCAGTTTATAAATATCATGCGTACTTATTACCGTTATTATTCCTCTCTCTCTCCCTCTCGTCTATGCTATGCTATGAAACTGTGCCAGCATTCCCACTATAGCGTAGCGGTGGTTCCACGAACCAACCACCCCCTGGACACCAAATGTCAGGGCGAACGTTTCCGAAACGCATATGCTCATTTGCGCCTGTAAATCTAGCCTCGAATCGCGGCTCGCTTTCGACGATGAGATGACAAGCTATGAACCAATCACGACGCGCTCCCCCGGCCCGCTCGCCGCGGCTTTTTTCGTAATGACTTTCCAAGTAAATTATAGAAGATGCGGTGTCCAGAGGATGGTGGGTCCGTGGTGGTTTAGTCAGCAGCAAAAGTAAGTAGCTAAACAACCGACGCGTTCACAATGATCTAAGCACGGCTCTATTGTTATAGACATAAGAGCTTGTGCAGATCATTGTGACCGCTTCGGTTGCTTAGCAACCGACGCGTTCACAATGATCTAAGCACGGCTCTATTGTTATAGGCATAAGAGCTTGTGCAGATCATTGTGACCGCTTCGGTTGCTTAGCAACCGACGCGTTCACAATGATCTAAGCACGGCTCTATTGTTATAGACATAAGAGCTTGTGCAGATCAAAGTGACCGCTTCGGTTGCTTAGCAACCGACGCGTTCACAATGATCTAAGCACGGCTCTATTGTTATAGACATAAGTTATTAGAAGTATCTGCTGCTGACTGTTCATATTCTGAAGTTTTCTCCACTATTACTCCTGGAAAGTGCAAGAAATTTACCGACAACCCCTGTACCGTACTGTTTTGCCAAGTGTGGGAGTGACATAGGGTACGCTTCCCGGCATTGTAGTCCAGTTTTCTGTTTTTAACCACCGACGAAAAAGAGGGGTGTTATAAGTTTGACCTGTGTGTGTGTGTGTATCCGTGGCAACATAGCTCCCAAACGGATGGACCGATTTCGATACGGTTGTTTGTTCGAAAGCTAGTTTAATCGAGATGGTTCTTAGCAAAGTTTCTTAGCAAATATTGAAAGTTTGAAGTAACAATGTCGGGGGTTTTCAAGTTTTCTTTAACTCTAAGTTGGTTAGGTTATAGAAGACAGTTAAAACATAATCCTCCTTTATAACAGCAGTCGGGTAAAAAGCCTCGAACTGCAAATAATTTAACTTCAAAACCGAAGTCGGAGAAATTCAATTTCCTCGCGGAGTCGATCGGCATCTGTAACAGGAAGCTTAGTTTCGTTCCTCAACTTGACTTTTTCCTTTGTTAGTTACTCAAACATTGGCGAATAGAAGAAAAATATTAAAAAAACACAGACCACAGAACAAATTAGAAGCCGCGTTCAGTCATAACCGCACGCCACACTGTATCCCGTTTCCACTTGAAGTATATACTTACTTAATCTATTCTGTTTTCCATAAACCCAACGGCATTTCTGCATGAAAGAACGACACAAGAAGGGATTAATCAATTTTGTCATTAACAACACGTCACTATACGCTGACTGCACGGAGATGACTTTACTATGCGAAACTACTATGCAAAGCAATGACCGCTCTAGTTTAAATTTGATTTAAAATTTTGCTATTTTCACACACTATCATGATACTCGGGACTTAATTACGTAAAAATATATATTATTTAAATAAATACCCCGACGTTTCCGACGCAACGTTGCGTCCATGATGGGAGTTCTCGCAAGACTTGAACGCAACGTCGCGTTCGAAACGTCGAGGTATTTAAATAATACATATTTTTTACGTGACTAAGTCCCGAGTGTCAAGATAACGCTCTAGGTTTACGTACCCATGTTGAATATCTTAGTATGGAACCCTAAAAAACGCCCCTCACGCGACATAATGACCTCCACGTTTCGTCCACGGCATAACGACGGATCGCTGGTTACGGCGGCGAGTCAATTGGAGCCCCCAGTGCCATAAAATATCACTTTGGCCCCCATATCCGGCTTTATCCGGGCCAAATGAGCGGATAACGGGCGTCACCAGGCGTCACGTCGCTGTCTTATCCGGCGACGTATGAGCACGCGAACTAACTCGTACCAACGAAAACTGTGCCACTAGCCACAGCGTCTCGACGCCATAAAGCAGACAGAGGGAGGCGCCTTAGGCTTATTTGCACTACAATTTTTCTGCCACTTTTGAGGGGGACGAGGAACACACACGTACAGCACACGTCTACGCTCCTGTCTATATTTGTTACGTTCTTACAAGCGCACGCTAATAGAAAATCGTCACACGAATGCCAAAAACACGCACACAATCAAAAGACCCTGATCATTTTGGTCAAGGAAAATCGTTATGACGTTTGTGCGAGCATAGATAGAAAACTAGTTCTTTTTAAATGGGTTTAATTACCATATTTTAGTTACAATTAATTATATTAATCAGAACACGAGAGAGGCAGTTGTTAGCGTCGTAGCGTAGGTTGAGAAAGAATGTGTCGGCGCCGCTCAGCACCACGTGACTCGTACTGTCACGCGCATGCGCGGCGTGTCGCCGCTGATTGGTCCGCGTCTTCGGGCGCGCCATTGGCGGGTGGCAACGGCGCGAACAACGTTTACTATGAAAATGTTCTATGGTGGGTCAGGAATTAATTTCCTCGACACTACCTGTCAACGGCCCAGAATACGTCTCGATCACGTCCGTGTTTACGTCTGAATTACTATGGGCAAAATGGCAGCGACACTAGCATGTATCGTCAAAAAACAATTATTCTCATACTATTTTTATAACGCAAAAGCGATTGAGACGGTTTTTGATCGACGCGTAATCGACGATCAATGAATAACCTTAGAAAATATATGAAACACATAGTACGTGTCTGTAAAATTTGAGGGTTGCCCTCGATTTCCCTGGGATCCCATCATCAGATCATGACTTGGTAACAATGGGACCACCTCAGGAGTATACCCTTTCAAATAAAAAAAAAATTGAAAATCGGTCTACAATTGACGGAGTAATCGATGAACATACATAAAAAAAAGTACAAACAGTGGAACGTAGAACCTCCTCCTTTTTTTGAAGTCGGTTAAAAATACGTCTCGATCGCGTTTGCGTTAAAGTGTCAAAGTAAGATAATTGTTTGGTGTCGATACGTGCTACTAGTGGTGCTGCCAATTTGCCCATAGTAATTCAAACGTAAACGCGAACGCGACCGAGACGTTTTTTTGGTCTCTAATTAGAGCGCCTAGTGTAATCGCCGACCAGGCCAAGAAATACGTCTCGATCGCGTTCGCGCTTAACAATTCTCATACTATTTGATACTTTAACGCAAACGCGATCGAGACGTATTTTCAACAGACTTCTAAAAAAGGAGGAGGTTCTACGTTCCACTGTATGCATTTTTTTATGTATGTTCATCGATTACTCCGTCAATTGTAGACCGATTTTCAAAGTATTTTTTTATTTGAAAGGGTATACTCCTGAGGTGGTCCCATTGTCACCAAGTCATGATCTGATGATGGGATCCCAGGGAAATCGAGGGCAACCTTCAAACTTTACAGGCACGTACTATGCGTTTCATATATTTTCACAGGTTATTCAAGTATTTGCGTCTGGTAGTCATCATCTCATGATGATGAGCTGATGATGGAAGGTACAACTCCTTAGCGGTTAGGAGTTGAAGGATAATTCTGAAAATGTTAAATCATTATTCGAATATACTCCTGAGGTGGTCTCACTGTCACCAAGTCATGATCTGATGATGGGATCTCAGGGAAATCGAAGGCAACCCTCAAATTTTATAGACACGTATCATGTGTTTCACATATTTTCTAAGGCTATTCAAGTATTTGCGTCCGGTAGTCATCATCTTATGTTGATGAGCTGATGATGGAAGGTACAACTCCTTAACGGTTAGGAGTTGGAGGATAATTTTGAAAATGTAAAATCAACGTAAAATTGTGATATAAAAATCTTTTAACAAAAAAGTAAAACTGCCTTCAAAAAAAAACCTTAGAAAAAAAACGTAAAATAATCAAAGAAACAAAAGCCTAAAGTTTTATGGCCTAGCACTAAGCAGCAGAAATATGAAGTCGGTGCTTCATTCAAAGAATATTCCGCTCGCACCGCACCGACTTCATATTTCTGCTGCTTAGCGCTAGGCCATAAAACTTTAGGCTTTAGTTTCTGTTGTCCGGAATAAACGCATTTGATTTTATTTATTTATCATTGTTTTAGAGGATTATTTTACGTTTTTTTCAAAGGTTTTTTTTGTGCTTTTTGATTACACTAAGGGCATAGACACTCTATTCTCTAAGGTAGCAGCCTTGCGTTCCCGGCTGTGTCAGCGCTGACAAAAAAATATCACTATTCACCAAAGATCATGGAAAGTAAACGGATTGCCAAAGCCCATACTTTGAATCGTTCTTATTTACATTCAGCGCCATCTACCTTGCTTGAGTGACACATTCGTACCGCTGTTTTGTTATTATCTGACCCGCTGGCTACGACCTTGGCGCCATCTAGAAATTGTCTGAATTTTAACATGACTGCGGGGAACGATTCGAAGTATGCTTTGACACTCCTTAGACTATCCTCCTTGGTATTCACTAAGCATCGAAGTGTCACTACCGGGCGACGCTGCGGGCGAGCGGAACTGCCCGGCGACGAGATTTTGTCAGTTTTCTGTTAAATTGGTATTCTAATAAGTAGTTAAATTGTTACTCTTACCGGGAGTCGCTAAATATTTTTTAATAACTTCCTGACAATTTTTAATTTGGGTTTCGCTTCCTTGGATGCTGGATGGTGTCATGCAAATACGAGTTCTACTGTTTAATAAAACACTAAGTACTTTATCTATTTTTAACCCCCGATCTGTGTGTCTGTGTATCTGTCTGTGGCTTCATTAGCTCTCAAACGGGTGTACCGATTTCGATGCGGTTTGTTTTGAATCGAAAGTTAGTTTAATCGAGATGGTTCTTAGCTAAGTTTTATTAAAATCGGGTCACCCGTTTTTGAAATACTGGACTTTGAAATGACAAGGTCGGGGGATTTTCAACTTTTCAAGTAAGTTAGGTTATTTCTACCAATCTTCTGCTACCAGAATAAGTGGCCGGTTTCTTTGTACAGTCAAAAAATTTGATTCCCGACCCACTGTAGAACGTTGTCACAGTAAGTGACATAATTATTTTCCTTGTGATTCAATGTGATGTCACCATGACATTTTAAGTAAGTAAGTAAACACTTTATTGTACTAAAAAAAAACAGGTTTCAAACACAATTTACAAAAAAACCCAAATCCAAGTACAAAGGCGGGCTTATCCATAGGGATCTCTACCAGCCAACCTTAGAGTGGTGGAGAGGACTAGCTTACTAGGGACCGACAATAAGTTTAGTGTGTTTAAAAATTATAAATATTTTACATGCATTTATACATTTTCTACGATAACATACCCTAATCAACTTAGAAAAGCTGGAAAACCCCCGACATTGTCATTTCAAAGTCAATATTACAAAAACCGGCAGACCGATTTTAATGAAACTTAGCTAAGAACCATCTAGATTTAACTAGCTTTCGATCAAAAAAGACCTCAACGAAATCAGTCCATCGGTTTGGGAGTGTTACAATGCAAAACTCCGGCAGCTGACTAACTTTTTTATCTTTTTAGTTACTTAGTTATCTCAAATTACGCTAGATGGCGTTTTTATTGATAGCGAAAAATCTCTAATATTAGCGCGGACGAAAGACAGATGTCGCTAGTAAAACCTTCATTTGATAAATTTGAATAATTTAATAATTAAATCAAATTAGGCTCCTTTCGTCATAACTTTAATTAAAATCATTGTTTAAAATAAATTATTAAATTATGTCCTTATGCTGTGTCATAGAACTCAGTCTTGCGCGTCTCGCGCTTGACGGATTTAAATGACAAGTTACGCCTTATCTGGACGTGAGCTTATTTTTTGAATTAGAGGGGATTTATCGTCCTTAAAAGGCCGTGATCCTTTCCAAAAATAACATTTCTATTACTATTTTCTTCATAAATACTCGAGGTGCACTAAATCGAAGCCCAACTGGGCAGCACTGTACGGCTAGAAGAAGCTCCACCTCAGCACTGTACTGCTAGAAGAGCTCCATCTCAGTACCACCTCACCTTCTTGGCTCAGTACGGCAGAAAGTCGTAGAGCTGCACCCTTCTTTCGGCCAGAGCATCCCTTCGGCGAAGACTCCTGCACAGGCTGGTCGTCCTGTCTCCACGAGGCCCCTTTCGCTCTCGGCATCGACGTCAGACCAGCTGGTCCTGTCCCAATCGAGCTGCCAGTCCCCTCATCTCTCCGAGTCGCCGCTTCAGTTTTTTAGGGAAGTGCAGGCTTATAGAACCTTAAATTCGGAACCTAGATCCTCAAATTAAAACGTGAAACTCATCACCTGAGATTCTTTATATTTTGTCAATTTAGGGCCTGTGTTTTGTTATTAAACAGTGTAAACTTTTTGATTGTTTATTTTTTTTCCAAAACCTACTTAGGTCCCCTCTCAGTTCAGATCTCCCTCTGAGGCTGGACTGTGACAGGAGCTACGATGCCACAGACCGATACACAGATATACAGACACATCACAGGTCAAATTTATAACACCCCTCTTTTTAGTCAGGGGTTAAAAACTAACCCTATTATTAATAAACTTACGTATTTTAACTAATGCGCCGTTTGTCCTTTTCTGTCACATTGACATTTCCGTTAGTAAGAAGAAGACAAAACCAATTTTAACTAATGGCTTCTTGAGTGACGTTTTTGAACAATGATTAATGACATAATAGATTATTATAACAATTATAAATCGCACCTGACGGTACGTATTACCACAAAATACATAATAGTGCATTACGTCATTCGATTCATGCAATAATTCTTTGTACTGAAATAGATTTATGTGAAAAATGCTTCGGCAGCTGAGTTCCATCACACAGTAATGGGTACGGGAAAGAGCGCGGACGATGGACGGCATGGGTTCCGTATGTTAGTGTGTTAGTGTGTTTGTGTGTATGTTTGTGTGGTATGGCGAAGGTCTGGGTTCGAGTATTATCTTATGCGTATCGTAATACGCGCGTAGGACAAGAGCGATACGAGCACGTAGAGTCGAGGAAATTAATTCCCGACCCACTGTAGAACATTTTGATAGTAAACGTCATAACGATTTTCCTTGTCAAGCTATGCAATGTCACTATGATGTTTACTGTGAAAAGGTTCCACGGTGGGTCAGGAATTAATTTCCTCGACCGTACACGCAGAGAGCTAAGATGAAGTGCCTCTTATGCCCGTAATTACACCGGCTGTCTTACTCTCCACACCGGAACACAACAGTGCAAGCACTGCTGCTTAGCGGCAGGATTAGCTAGTAAGATGGTGGTAGCGATCCGGATGGACCTCGTACAAGGTCCTACCACCCGCAACAAATTATTTGATGTAATAAAATCAGGAACATATTCAACAATCCCGGGGCATTGGGGAAGCCCGATCACCTGTTTATAGAGTCTGGCCAACGAAAGCTGAACCAGGAAAAACGCGGCAATTAAAAAAAAATCATGACAGGGTAACACAGGGTCACTCACACAGCCGCAACTTTCTTAGATAGACTCACATAGAGACAAAGTGTTGCCAGTGAAATAACTACGAGGTTCAACTTTCGTTTGCCAGACTCTAAGCATTAATATTTCGACGACGGAACCCCGAACTGCGGAGAGTGCGTCACTATATTTTATCGGAAAGGATACATTATCATTTATTACGGTCCCGATATTCGTAGAGATAATCCTGCGCATTTAAAAACACTTAAATCATCCGCTTTTGCCACAGTACAGTCAACATCAGGTAGCTAAGCAATCGAAGCGATCACAATGATCTGCACAAGCTCTTTTGTCTATAACAATAGAGCCGTGCTTAGGTTATTGTGACAGCTTCGGTTGCTTAGTATTAGAATGGAGACAGCGGGCGAGTTAGTAGGGGAAATCTAAGCTGAATTTTGTTAGAGAATATAGTCGTCCTACGATAACTCTGCAACGAACTGTAAACAGTAGAAATCTAAAGTTTGTTTATGGCAACACTGATTTATAGTCAACACGTTTTGGACTTTTGATCGCATTAAACATTAACAAAAAGTAAAACCGCCTTCAAAAAAAAAAACCTTAGAAAAAAAAACGTAAAATAATCTTCTAAAATAATGATACATAAATAAAATAAAATGCGTTTATTTCGGGCAACAGAAATTAAAGCCTAAAGTTTTAAGGCCTGGCACTAAGCCGCAGAAATATGAAGTCGGTGCGGTGCGAGCGGAATATTCTCTGAATGAAGCACCGACTTCATATTTCTGCTGCTTAGTGCTAGGCCATAAAACTTTAGGCTTTAGTTTCTGTTGTCCGAAATAAGCGCATTTTATTTTATTTTATTTATTTATCATTATTTTAGAGAATTATTTTACGTTTTTTTTCTAAGGTTTTTTTTTTGAAGGCGGTTTTACTTTTTTGTTAAAAGATTTTTATTTCACAATTTTACGTCGATTTAACATTTTCAGAATTATCCTCCAACTCCTAACCGCTAAGGAGGTGTACCTTCCATCATCAGCTCATCAACATGAGATGATGACTACCGGACGAAAATACTTGAATAGCCTTAAAAAATATATGAAACACATGATACGTGCCTATAAAATTTGAGGGTTGCCCTCGATTTCCCTGAGATCCCATCATCAGATCATGATTTGGTGACAGTGGGACCACCTCAGGAGTATACCCTTTCGAATAATGATTTAACAGTCTCATACTAAATTTTAGTTCCAAATACGCTCACGGGCGGGCGCTGTTCCAAACGTCATACAAACTCGTTATAGTTTACTATTCGATTTTACGTGACGCAGGATTCGACAAGTCGTGCTTAGGGCACTGTCAAAATCCGTCACTGGGCAGTCCGCTCGCCCTCGCCCGCAGCGTTGCCCGGTAGTGTCACTGTACGGTGCTTAGTGAATACCGATTTGGTTTGTCAGCGCCACAGAATGCGATACATAATAGCAAAAGTCAGCGCTGACTCAGCCGTAAACGCAAAACTGCCTTACCTTAGAGGGCTTGCTGAGTGTCTGGTGTTATCAACGGCCAAAAAAATGTACGGGCAAATTGGCAGCTGGTATTTTTGGCTGTCGATTACACTAGGCGCTTAGTACTCCAGCTCAGTACAGCCATGAAGCTAAGTTTGACATTAACGAAATGTGAGTTAAGTACGTGGTTAGGGTGAAACATGTTTGTTTATTAGACCCTGAGATTAATCGAGGGGAGGGGAGGGGAGGGGAGGGGGGGGGGAGGAGACCCTTGCCAAAAGGAATCTGGAGATGATTTAAAGTAAGTGCAGGGAATATTCTTTAGCGTGATGTAGTTACGATGAGTAAGTACAGTGAAAGTGAGAAAAGCTTTCCCCTGCCAAAATGCTTATGACATTGTCATAAGATTGATTTTCGCCTGGCCCGTGGGAAAGGTTTTATTGTACAGAAAATCCTAACTAATATTATATAAATGCGACAGTAACTCTGTCTCTCTGTCCCGCGGGAAAACCGCTGCACCAATCTAGATGAAATTTGGTAAGGAGATAGTTTGAATATTGAGGAATAACATAGGCTACTTTTTATTCGGGAAAAGTGTGTAGTTCCCCCGGGATGGCAATAGCCGAAATCTACGCGGACGAAGTCGCGGGCTACAGCTAGTACAGAAATAAAGATAAGTTACAAACAACAAGCGGACTTATCCTTGTAAGGGATCTCTACTAGTCACCCTTTGAGCGTAGAGTGGAGTAGTTAATTAAGAATTAGGAGCTGGATTGTTGGAAAAAGTGAGTGTTAGCATGTTATTATTATGTCTTTGTCTGTGTCTGTATTTGGCTTGAAACTACAATGAGATTCAGTCGTCTATATTATATGAAGGATACGCGGAAATAACATGTCTAGTTACCTTAGCAACCTTTTGAGTTATCGCCATTTGAAAGTTATGACAAAGTAATTAATTATCTAATGAAAATAATCGATTTATTTATTATTTTTGTTTTTATTTTTATGAAACATTCATAGAATGAAATTCAACATACAATGACAATGCAAAGAAAAATTCGTTAAGCAGCTGGACTTGAACCAGCAACCTCGGTAATCCGTACCACGCTCCACCAATTAAGCTATACTTAACGTTGGTGTACCTAACGAATTTTTCAATGCCTTGTGTCATATTTTATTTGGAAGATCTCTCCTCAGCGCCATCTATGAGTAGCTTAATCAAGCGGCTCACCCACCCGGTGAGGAGAGATCTTCCAAATAAAATATGACACAAGGCATTGAAAAATTCGTTAGGTACACCAACGTTAAGTATAGCTTAATTGGTGGAGCGTGGTACGGATTACCGAGGTTGCTGGTTCAAGTCCAGCTGCTTAACGAATTTTTCTTTGCATTGTCATTGTATGTTGAATTAATTATCTATTATAATTTTCGTATGCATCTTTGTTTAAAGTGAAAAAAAAAGACAAGTTACATACGAGGGCTGTTTTCTAAATATATTAACATCACTGGCCGCAAATAAGTATACCACCTTTTTAAGCCATTTTTCAGAGGCGGAAAAATTAAAAAAAATGGCATTCTTTTGTTTTTTTCTCATTTGACAACGATTCAGTGAAGGCGTGAACTTAAAATTGTTAAAATGGAGAAAGAACAGTATCGGTCTGTAATTAGATTCTTTTTTTTGGAAGGAAAATCATGTGATGAAATAAAAGTAAGAACGCAAGCGGTTTACCATGAATGTGCTCCTTCTATGACAACCGTCAGATATTGGTATAACGAGTTTAAGCGGGGGAGAACAACCGTCTTTGATGAGGATCGCCCAGGCCGGCCAGTTGAGGTGACTACAGACGATATGGTTAAGAAAATTGAAAATATCGTTTTAGCCGACCGCCGAATTAAACTTCGAGAAATCGTTGATGCTGTAAACGTTTCAATCGAGAGGGTACAACACATATTAGAAGAAAAATTGGGTATGAAGAAAGTATCGGCGAGGTGGGTGCCGCGTTTACTCACGGAGGAGCAAAAACGGAACCGACTGACTACTTCGGAGCAGTGTTTGGCCGTGTTCAAACGTAACCCGAAGGAGTTTCTGCGTCGTTTCGTGACCGTGGACGAAACGTGGGTCCACCACTACACCCCGGAAATGAAAGAGCAGTCGAAGCAGTGGATTTTACCGGGTGAACCTGCTCCAAAGAAAGCAAAAACCGTCCCATCGGCTGGAAAGGTCATGGCGACCTTTTCCTGGGATTCGCAGGGTATTATACATATTGACTATTTAGAAAAGGGAAAAACAATAACAGGGCAGTACTATGCCAATTTATTGGATGAATTTGACGCCGTGTTGAAGGACAAACGACCCCATTTAAAAAAGAAAAAAGTACTGTTTCATCACGACAACGCCCCGGCTCATTCGTCCAGAGTTGTGACGGCTAAATTAGCACAGTTACGCTACGAACTATTGTCTCACCCCCCGTATTCTCCAGATTTGGCCTCATGCGATTTCTTTTTGTTTCCCAACCTAAAAAAATGGCTCGGTGGCAAGCGATTTGGATCAAATGACGAAGTCATTGCCGCCACAGAGGCCTATTTTAATGACTTTCCAAAATCAACTTTTTGGATGGTTTATTGAAGCTTGAGTATAGGTGGAACAAATGTATAGAGTTAAAACGTGACTACGTAGAAAAATAAATGCATATATACAAAAAAAAAGTTTTATTTTCCATAAACGGGTACTTATCAAACAGCCCTCGTAAATACTTGTACTTATCTGTAAATGAGTGGTAACTTATAGATCTATTGGGTGCTTTTGAGATTAAAATGCCCCTATTTCACCAACTTTTTTTTTATACGACGAGGACGGCAAACGAGCAAGTGGGTGACCTGATGGTAAGTGATCACCACTGCCCATAGACACAACCCCGGAGGGTGCGCAGATGCAAGATGAAATCCTCTCGTGCCCGTAATTACACCGGCTGTCTTACTCTCCACACCGGAACACATCAGTTCAAGCATGGCTGCTTAGCGGCAGGATTAGCGAGTAAGATACCTACAACTTTAGAAAATAAATGTCAGTTTTGAATGACAATTCGATGTCGATTGGCGACTTGAAGAGCTTTTGTTTTAGCACGCTTCATATCGGCAAAGAAGTGTAGTTCGAATTGTCATTGTAAACTGACAATTGTAAAGTTCCCTGCTTCACCAACTTTACGATTGTCAGTTTACAATGACAATTCGAACTACATTTATTTGACGATATGATGTGCTCGTTGAAAAATTACAAATGTGTTAATTCCGAGCTGAATTTCGAGCCGGTACTCACGACACTCTACCCTCTAGGCCGTAGGTTGATCCACTAGACTATCACGGCTCAGTCAAACATGGGTGAAAAATTGCACGCAGTAGGCGGGGAGGGGGGGGGGGAGGGGGGGGGGGGGATGGGAGGGGGGAGCTCTTGGGGCAAAGAGTTTAGTGTGATCGATTGGTTTGCCACAATGTGTTTAATGCTTCATAATCTCAATTAAGTATCATTTTATAACTCACGGCTTTTTTAACTTCTTTTGACGACTTACGGATCTGAGACGTGGGCGCTAACGATGGGCCTTATAAGGAAGCTTAAAGCCACCCAGAAGGCTATAAGGGTTTCTCTACAGGATAGAATGAAAAATGATGATATCCGCAGTAGAACTAAGGTTACCGACATAGCCTAAAAAATTGCGAAAATTAAGCGGCAGTGGGCGGAGCACATTGCTCGCAGGACTGGTGGCCGATGGGGCTAAAAGGTTCTCGAATGGCGTCCGCGGACCGTTAGAAGAGCTGTCGGTAGGCCTCCAACAAGATGGAGCGACGACCTGGTAAAGATCGCGGGACCGCGGTGGATGCGGAAATCACAAGACCGGTCTGAGTGGCGAGCCTTGGGGAAGACCTATGTCCAGCAGTGGCCGTCTTTCGGCTGACATGATGATGATGATGATCATTTTATAAGACATAATGAGAACGGGATATTGACCGCGATTACCTTATAGATTTGATGGGCTTTCGATATAAAATACCCGACAGAATACGGGTAGACCGAGCCCGGTCTACGAAAAAATGACATCCAAGACAACTAACAATCGTATTCATCATACAAACATTCGTATTCATCATACAAACATTCGTATTCATCATACAAACATTCGTATTCATCATACAAACATTCGTATTCATCATACAAACATCTGCCCCGACCGGAGATCGAACCCGAGACCTCAAGCTTCATAGTCAGGATCTCTAACAACTCGGTCGGTCGTCCGAAATTACATTGCAATGAAAATGAATAGTCTATTTGGGTTTTTGACAGGGCTTATAGAGACGAGGTTGGAGCATCCTATTGAAGCAAAAATATTCTTGTATACCTAAGTAAATTACGTTTTACATTTCCGTGCCAAATCTCATATTTTGTAAAAGAAAAACATTCGCTGCTGAACATTCTGACAACTGCAGTTACCGAGGATATCAAAAAACAATCCACACTTCCAGACTCCCAGTTAATTAAAAAGATGACTTGCAAGCTAACCGAACAGGTCAACCAGCCGTCGTTATACCCAGAAGGTCTCAAGCCGACGCATGTCCTTCCTAAATGGTCCCTACTCGCTTGAAACAAAAGCTAGAGTCGGTTGTGCGAAGGAAAATGGTTTTGCAGAGTTACTCTTCATTTCTTTCGCTATATTCCTTTGTTTGAGATCCTCGCGATAATCGTAAAGGCGGATTTTGGAGATCTGGGGCCATTGGTGGTAAGTGATTTTGTTGGGGGTTTTATTAGCTGATGACAAGGAGGGGGCCTACTGGGTAGAGATAACCTACGAAACATGGCCGGCCCCTCCAAAGTTTCAAAAACGCGTCAGTGCACCTGTGAAAGTATCTAAGACTAGCAGTCCGTCCCGGCTTCGCACGGGGTAGACAATTATCAATATTGTTGTACATTATTTTGTTCTATCGCTAATAGTTTCGGCAGCGCATTCGACGAAAGACATTTTAAGACTCATTTTTCTACACCTTCGGTTACATTGTTCAAATTTTACCAAGGATCCCTAATTTTTTTCAAAATGAAATGTAGCCTATGTCAAATTGGAAGAATGTAGCATTCTATTGGTGAAAGAATTTTTTAAATCGGCCCAGTACTTTTTGAGCCTATTCATTACAAACATACAAACATACAAAAATAGGTACAAATCTTTCCTCTTTATAATATTAGTGTAGATATGAAGTCGAAAAACCAGAACGGGATAAAAGAAACGAGACAGAGCGAGATGGCGCTCTACAACACCATTTTGACACGTTTCTCCCAAACAACGCATTATTTCTCCGGATTTTAAAAGCAATTCGATTCTTTGATCTTGGGAATCGCGAAAAACTTGAGAAAATATGATATTGCGTGTGTAAGTTTTGTATATTAAGCAAAATAAAATAGCAAGTTCGAATTTCGAGCCAAAAGCGAGTGATCTATTATCTAGGCCAGTGTTGCCGTTCAGGGATAAAGAAAGCCATTCATTATCCTGCATTGCAGTCTACGGAAATTTTAAATTTTATCTGTGTAAATTTTTATTGATAACATAAAGCAAAAAAAACAAGTGTCCAATATTTTTTCCGATAACCTGTCTGACGGAATAATTAGAAATATTACTTTTTTACCCAGAGGACACATTCCTATTGCTATAGAGATTCCTTACATGAATATATACCGTACCTGCATAATATAATATTCCACGCGGGCGGAGTCGCGGGCGCTCTCTAGTTTTATATAAAGCAACCAAAACCTTACCAAGACTCCCAAGTTCCCAACACAACGCTTAAGTGCGTACTGAGGCTGAGATAGCTATCAAACAAAAACAAATAACACACAATGATATTACACATAGAAAAGTGGTAGATATGTCATCAGGCCCCAATTTCACCATCTTTACAATTGTCAGTTTTATATGACAATTCGAACTACATTCCTTTGCCAATATGAAGCGCGCTAAAAGCTTTGCAAGTCGGCAGTTGACACCGAATTGTCATTGAAAACTGACAAAAAATTGTAAAGTTGGTGAAATAGCGGCCAGCACGCCGAAAATGAAGCGCACAAAAGGCTACAATTGTAGTTCTAGCCTCTTTGGCCCCAGTCGCTCTCGAATAATGTCCAAACTTTCGCGCAAATGTCAAAATGTTTTTGTCTGTCTTGTGAGCATAATGACGTATCTACGTACTTACACTCTTTTCCGTAAGGATGTTACTAAGCACATCGAAATATAAATACGGAGGGGCGGACCTGTCATCGTATTATCTCTAAGTGAAACAATGATATAAGTAAAGATGCGTCGTTATGCTCACAACATGTTAGGACCTTATTTGAGAGAGATTGTGGCCTAAATTGTAGCCTTTTCAGCGCTTAATTTTCGGCGTGCTGATGCCATATCTACCTCTCTTTAGGGTTCCGTACCTCAAAAGGAAAAACCGGAACCCTTACAGGATCACTTTGTTGTCCGTCTGTCCGTCTGTCTGTCTGCCTGTCTGTCAAGACCCTTTTTATCTGGAACACGTGGAGGTAGCAGGCTGAAATTAATATCGAATATTTAAGCCTGCAGTCCCTTGAAGCTGTGCAAAAATCAAACTTCTAAGTCAACTCAATCAAAAGATACAGTCATTATAAAGGTTGTTTCCATACAAAATGCCGTACCCCGAAAACCTAAAGGATGCTTCTAGTTGTCCTAGAAACTTGAAATTTGGTATCAAGGTAGCTCTTATAGCACAAAAACTTAGAAAATTCTCAAAATCTGAAATTTTTATGTCTGTCAGTAGATTTCATAGACCAATATAAGATGACCCCACAGTGCGGACATTTTGCTTAGGAGCAGGGCTCTGCTAACACTGGACAATTTAAAACACGGGGAAAAGCAGGGAAATCTTTGCACGGGACCCTCGCGCGCGAGTCTGACTCGCACTTGGCCGGTTTTTATATGTAATATGTAATATCATTGCATTGAAAGAAAATTTTAACAACTTTATGTCCAAACTTCTAAATACTGCGTTGCCAGCTCGTCCTAAGGAATCGTTATCTTGAAGTTCGTGATTATTAAAATTTTTTTTGTATGAAAAAAAAAGTTAAAAACGCCGATTAGACCCCGCCGCCGATTGCTCATGTAACGTTTTTTGCTCCTGAGGACCTCAGGAACGCGTGGTTTAAGTTTGTTGGATAGGTCATGCACACCCTGTATAATATAACACATATAAACAAACAATTTGCAAGAGTAATGTAATACAAAAAAAATTACATTAAAAAAATATGTCCGATAGGCGAAACTGAATAAACCACCTCCCCTTGTCGAGTTCTTAGCCGTTGGCCAATGATGTTCCATAAATTCTTGGCCAGGAGATCATTGACCGATGCCCAGGGTGCACCGGCGCAAGCACTGCCAGCAAAGATTCTATGAACAAATTTGACATAGTTTCTTAGTTTACGTCAAGTTTACGTCAAGTTTACGTCAGTCTTATCGTCGTCAAACTCAAAGCAGGGACGGAAATACCGGCAAATAAATGTAACGCTATTGAAAAACTAGATTCTAAAGTGAAAAACTTCTTTCTTCCACTAAAGCGCGCCTTTTGTTAATCAGTGAAATATTTTAGAATTTGGTTTTTAATTTGCATTAATTATTATTAATTATTCATTAGGCGGGTACGCTCTGTAATTTAGCTCATTTTTAATGAAACTTAGCTAAGAACCATCTCGATTAAACTAGCTTTCGTTTAAAAAAAACCGCATCTAAATCGGTAAATCCGCTTGTGAGCTACGATGCCACAGACAGATACACAGATACACAGACACACAGATACACAGGTCAAACTTATAACACCCCTCTTTTTTGTCGGGGGTTAATTATGTCAACACAATCTCAAATCCCAATATGGACATCGGTAATATTAATGAAAGCCATAATTCCACATCAGTTACCAATAGTTTAACGTATAATCAAACTGTTCCTGTTTGGGGCTAGACGTCCCGAGAGGTCGAGGTCTTGCCTACGTAACTCAACCGATGAATTTTAATCTCCGAACTCAAGAGCAAACCGTATACATCGTAACTAGCACTGGTAAAACACTGCGTATCTGCTCAACACCCATGGGAAAAATCCGCGTAACTGGCATTGCTTAATACCGCGTATCTAACAAATGTAGCCAAATTAAGATTTCCCGCCAACGAACGTAAAATCCTGAGTAGAACATACCAGGCCCCTGTTTCACCATCTTTACAATTGTCAGTTTCATATGACAATTCTAACTACATTTCTGTGACAATATGAAGCGCGCTGAAACAAAAGCTCTTCAAGTCAGCAGTTGACACCGAATTGTAATTGAAAACTGACAATTGTAAAGTTGGTGAAACAGGGGCCTGGTATGTTCTACTCAGGATTTTACGTTCGTTGGCGGGAAATCTTAATTTGGCTACATTTGTTAGATACGCGGTATTAAGCAATACCAGTTACGCGGATTATCCCCATTGGTGTTGTGCAGATACGCAGTGTTGACCAGTGCTAGTCAGGCGTATTGCACCATCCCCGACGAAACGAATATTTGTACGGTCAGTAGCTAAGCAACCGAAGCGGTTACAATCTTACAATGATCTTAAGCACTTTTCTATTGTTATACCTAGAGCCTAGACATAAGAGCTTGTGAAGATCATTGTCAAACACCGAAATTTTTAACCTACTTAAAACAAACCGGCCAAGTGCGAGTCAAATTCGCACACCGAGGGTTCCGTACAAAGATTTTCTTGCTTTTATCCAGTGTTTTAAGTTGTCCAGTATGAGCAGAGCTCTGCTCCTAAGCAAAATGTACGCAGTGTGGGGTCATTCCATATTGGTAAATTTTCCTGAGTGGTTGTGCTATAAGAGCTACCTTCATACCAAATTTCAAGATTCTAGGATAACTGAAAGTACCTTTTAAGTTTTCGCAGTACGGCAATCTTAGAAGTTTGATTTTTTCACAGCTTCACGGGACTGTATTTATTTGGTATTAATTTCAGCATGCTACCTCCACGCGTTGCAGAGAAAAAGGGTCTTAACAAACAGACAGACGGACAACAAAGTGATCCTATAAGGGTTCCGTTTTTGTTTTGAGGCGCGTAACCCTAAAAATGAGGAGGTTCTCAATTCGGCGGAATATTTTTACGTTAGCATAAAATGTTCTTTAGCGCTGGTAGTCTGCTTTTAAGCGAGGCGAGGCGGTACCGACCATTCAAAGCGCAGTGAGCTGAAAAAATACAATTCAAACTCAGACTACAGAATAAACCAGAACCCGCGAGCGCGCCTGGAACTGAAGCCACCAAATAACTACCTAAGTACATTATAACCAACTTAGAAAAGTTGAAAATCCCCCGACATTGTCAGTACAAAGTTCAGTATTTCGAAAACGGGTGACTCGATTTTAATGAAACTTAGCTATGAACCATCTCGATTAAACTAGCTTCCGATTAAAAAAAACGGCATCGAAATTGGTCCATCCGTTAGGGAGCTATGATGCCACAGACAGATACACAGACACACAGATACTCAGGTCCAACTTATAAAACCCCTCTTTTTCGTCGGGAGTTAAAAATACTATAGTTTCACGCAGTCATCCTCCCCCTCCCCCCCCTCCCCCCCTCCCCTCCCATGTGCACTCAGCGTAACAGGCCCCCATTTCACCAACTTTACAATTGTCAGTTTTCAATGAGCTTTTGTTTTAGCGCACTTCATATTGTCGAAAATGTAGTTCGAATGAATTGTCATATAAAACTGACAATTGTAAAGATGGCGAAATGGGGGCCTGATGTGTTGTACGAATGACAATATTGATTAAGGTAGCGGCGCCTATTACCGTGGTACTTCAGGAAGTTTTCAAATTAGACCAAAAAATTAAGGGCATCAAAGCTCCTTAACAACCGAGACTATTTTTTTTTATTTAAGAGTGTTTATTGAACTTTCAGCGTCGCAACATCTTGAACTCATTTTACTTGTACATATTTGATAAAATAATTATTGAAACCAAAATATCCAAGTCTTCTATTACCGTGGTAATCAACAGGCTGTGATTCTATCACCGCGATTTGAGCTTCCATTACCGAGGGTATTAAAAACGGTCAATTTTCTACCATCGGTAATAGAAACCCGACTAACGATTTGGAACTTAATACCGAGGGTTGAAAAATAATAATGGCTTTGGTTCTGTATACTGTCTTTGTACATCAAGTTTTCATTTTAAGATAAGAACGTTAAATTAATGAACATAGGATTTATCTATTTTGTTTGTACTTTGTCACAATTCACAATAAATTACCAATTAAAAAAAAAGTACTTACGGTACCCTAAATGTGATTTATTTAAAAAAAAAGACTAAAATGTTACTCGGTAATAGATACTTCTATAAGAACCTATCACCGACTCAAACAAATATTAAATGGGTCGGTAATAGATTCCCATACATTCTATTACCGAGGGTTATGTGATCGTACCATCGGTAATAGGCTTGATTTGAAGTGTTGTAAAACCTAATTCCGACCCATAAAAACAATAGTATACAGTTGTATTTTAATTACAAATCCAAAGTATATATTACAACCTTAGTATAAAACTAAAATTAAATAGCTAGCAAGTAAATATATGATTTTATCTCAAAATTTAAATAAGTTGCCAAGTTAAGGGTTTCTATAGAAACTACAAATTCGGTACCGAAGTTTTTGTCAAAAATTAAGGGTTTGTTGTATACTTTCCATACCACGGAAATAGTTCCTTAATAGCGTGAATAGATGAAGATTCGAATTACTGCAAGAAAGTATCACTATTATTTTCGGACACAGTGCGCGGCGTGCGGATACATAAATAATGATGAAATAAATAAATATCATAAGACAATTGACACCAATTGACATAGTCCCAAACTAGGCCAAGCCTGCACTATGGCTACTTAACAACGGATAAACATACTTATATGGATAAATACATACTTATATACATATTAAACATCCAAGACCCGAGAACAAACGTTCGTACTCATCATAAAAACATCTGCCCCGACCGGGATCGAAGCCGGAACCTCAAGCTTCATATTCAGGGTCTCTAACCACTAGGCTATTCGGTCGTCTAGCGATTGATTGAACGCGGCTTCTGGTTTGTTCTGTATTCTGAGGATTTAGGTAAGATTATTACCTACATTGCAATAAAATTGCAGTATTGCAATATTGCCTTGTTTCCAGTTTCCAGTCTATTTGCGCGTAACACTATTTTGTTTTCAGGGATATTATTAGTATAGTTTGTGCTCTCAAGGACCCTGAAGACAGCCGTGATCTTGATCGACCTGTGCCACCCCAAGCCCCTGTTCCACCAACTTTACAACATTACAAATGTGACTGTAACTTTACATTTTCCATCTCTTGCCACTAATACGTAACTGAAGAAGTTCCTTAGTGGGTGAGCCGCTTGATTAAGCTACTCATAGATGGCGCTGAGGAGAGATTTTCCACATAAAAATATGACACAATGCATTGAAAAATTCGTTAGGTGCACCAATGTTAAGTATGGCTTAATTGGTGGAGCGTGGTACGGATTACCGAGGTTGCTGGTTCAAGTCCAGCTGCTTAACGAATTTTTCTTTGCATTGTCATTGTACGTTAACTTTACATTCACAATTTTATTGACAACATTATTTTTTTCTGACACCCGAAAATTAATGTAGGCATCGAAAGAGATTCGCCTTCTGAACACAACACAACGAAGCATGAAGAGCAATTTTACCAATATATACGAACGGATGGATGAATACCTTTACCCTGCATGAAAGAGATATACATCCATACATACATACATGCATACATACATACATACCTTTTTACGAAAAAATTAATTCTCTATAAATATTTGACAATGGCACTTGATCGTCATAAACGTGTTCACTTTTGGTAAGTTAAAGGCAATGGATCCATTCTTTCCAAGGACGATTAAACCAAGAGGACTACCAATGGCTATACAATGTCGCGTTCCTGTAAAATAATGAGCCTGCTGTAGCTTAGTTTCACTATAGAGAGGTCTCTGTACCATTAATTTTGTATAACACTTAGACCTCTGGCTAACACAATAGCGCCGTCTATGAACTGAAAGAAAAAGCGAATTCAGATGGCGCTATTGTGTTAGTCAGAGGTCTAAATGTCATACCAAATGAATGGTACACTAACTAAAACTAGCTGCAGCAGGCTTATTATTTCAAAGGAACGCGACATCGTATAGACACTGGCAGTCCTCTTGGTTTTATGGTCCTTGATCCTTACGTGTAACATGGGTTACGTCCTTTTAAAATAAGTACTTTTTAATAATTTAATAATACATTTATTATTTATCCTTGTGAAAATGTTAAACTATTATTGTTACTCTTTCCAAGCAGAATACAGAGAGCTAATCAAATTATAATTAAAATGTGAAATGTTGTCAATTTTTGGCAGGGAATGTACTTACACCGAATTGTCATTGTTAACTCACATTTGTAATGTTTTGAAGGTTTTCCCCACTCAGTGCGTCAAGCACGACTTGTCGAATCCTGCGTAACGTTACGGTTATCGTATCGAGACCGAGAAACCTCATACTAAATTTTAGTTCCAAATAAGCTCACGGGCGGGCGCTGTTCCAAACGTCATACAAACTCGACAACGTTTACTATTCGATTTTACGTGACGCAGGATTCGTACAGTCGTGCTCGACCCTCTGATCACCAAATGTCAGGGCGAACGTTTCCGAAATGCATATGCTCATTAGCACTTATAAATCTCTCTAGCCTCGAATCGCGGCTCGCTTTCGACCACCACATTTTGTCGCTTGTCGCGCAGTGCGTCCCTTTCATAGTGACGGAATCAGTGAAGGACGCACTGAGCGACAAGCGACAAAATGGCACGCGTGCTAGCCCCCTAGATGACAAGCGAGATGACAAGCTATGAACCAATCACGACGCACTCCCCCCGCCCGCTCACGGCGGCTTTTTTCGTAATGACTTTCCAAGTAAATTATAGAAGATGCGGTGTCCAGACGTTGGTCCATGTTTTCCCCCCACCACTTGTACAATAGCTATTTTGTAATAATAAAATTTGGCGTTTATATTATTAGTAGGATAGGATAGGATAGGATAGGATAGGTTAAACAGACGAATAACAAACCCTCCTTTGTACATTATCAGAGAATAGGGACGGATAGCGCACGTCGTGAGGTTTTAATTTCCTATTGTGTTATAATTAAAGCGATTACACCATTGTGCAGGAGATAGACGATTACGGCACCCCCGAGGGAATAGACAGCAGGGGGAGCCGACCATTCATACAAATACTTAATATTTATTACTTATTACGGACGGGGAAGTACCACCCTCTCGCAGGAAATCGGCGTGAAGCAACAGCACCCCTGTTGCGTTTCGTCCGGTCAGCCGGAGGCCTGATCCCCCCCCCCTTTCCTCTATCCCTTTTCCTACCTAAAGGCCGGCAACGGACTAGTGACTCTTGGGGTTGCTGGTTCTCATGGGTGGCGGTGATCGCTTACCATCAGGTGACCCGCTTGCTCGTTTGCCTCCCTCTTCCAATAAAAAAAAAAAAAAAGTGGATTTTATGAGCCTAAGCAGGTAAATGCATAACCTAACCAACTTAGAAAAGTTAAAAAACCCCCGGCATTGTCATTTCAAAGTTCAATATTTCAAAAACGGTCGAACCGATTTCTATGAAACTTGGTTAACCACCATTTCGATTAAAAGAAACCGCATTGAAATTGGTCCCACCGTGTGGGAGCTATGATGCCACAGACAGATACACAGATAAACAGATTAAACTTATAACACCCCTCTTTTTAACCCCCGACCTGTGTATCTGTGTGTCTGTGTATCTGTGTGTCTGTGTATCTGTGTATCTGTCTGTGGCGTCATAGCTCCCCAACGGATCTACCGATTTCGATGCGGTTTCTTTTAATCGAAAGCTAGTTTGTTTAATCGAGATGGTTCTTCTATGTTTCATTAAAATCGGTTCACCCGTTTTCGAAATATTGAATTATTTCGTCGGGGGTTAAAACCGCGCGAATTCCCGAGCGATTGGGCCGCCCCTCGCGGTGACGTCATCACCGCGCACACGCACATTTCATCAGTGCCTGTAATTGATACTAATTTCTATTATGCGCTGGATCACACTTGGATTGTGGGTGGTGGGTGACACCCACACAACTACATAATATCGCAGGATAGAAGGAAAGATCGCAAGTGAAATTTCAATTAGGAAATACGTCGATTGCCAGCTCTAACATTTTCTGATGTCATGAAAGACGTTCATTGCTGGCCGGCGGCCTCCCCCGCGGCTCTCCACTCTGACCGGTCTTGCAGTTTCCGCATCCACCGCGGTCCCACGATCTTTACCAGGCCCCCGTTTAATAAATGTGACAGGTGACAACGACAGTTTGGTGTAGGTTACTGATTGAAAAGTTTTTGTATTACCAGACATCATAATTAACTTCGAAGTGTAGATCGAATTGTCGTTGTCACTTGTCACCTGTCACGTTTATTAAACGGGGGCCTGGTCGTCGCTCCATCTTGTTGGAGGCCTACTGACAGCTCGTCTCCCGGTCCGCGGACGCCATTCGAGAACCTTCTGATCCCATCGGCCATCAGTTCTGCGAGCACTATGCCCCGCCCACTGCCACTTAAGTTTCGCAATTCTTCGGGCTATGTCGGTATCTTGTGAACAGTTAATTGTTCAACAACAGGGTGTACTAAATAAAAAACCGGCCAAGTGAGAGTCGGACTCGCGCACGAGGGTTCCGTAGAAAGATTTTAACGCTTTTCCCCAGTGTTTTAAGAAGTCCAGTGTTAGCAGAGCCCTGTTCCTAAGCAAAATGTACGCAGTGTAGGGTCAACTTATATTGGTCTGAAAAATCTACAGACAGACATACAAATTTAAGATTTTGAGACTTTTCCGAGTGGTTGTGCTATAAGAGCTACCTCCATCCAAATTTCCAGTTTCTAGGACAACTGGAAGTACCCTTTAGGTTTTCGAATTTCGGCAATTTGTGTGGAAATAGCCTTTTTAATGACTGTATCTTCTGATTACGTCAACTTAGAAGGTTGATTTTTTCACAGCTTCAAGAGACCGCAGGCTTTAGTATTAGATATAAATTTCAGCATGCTACCTCCACGCGTTCCAGAGAAAAAGGGTCTTGACAGACAGACAGACGGACAACAAAGTGATCCTATAAGGGTTTCGTTTTTTTCCGTTTGAAGCATGGAACCCTAAAAATCCGAAAGTTTGCGAATTACACCGTGTGACATTTTTTCAAATGAAAGGGCTTGTTGTTCACAAAACTTCACGAGAATCGCTCGAGAAATGCGATCAGTGCCCTAAGCACGACTTGTCGAATCCTGCGTTACGTTACGGTCATCGTATCGAGATCGAGAAATCTCGTACTAAATTTTAGTTCCAAATACGCTCACGGGCGGGCGCTGTTCCAAACGTCATACAAACTCGTTATAGTTTACTATTCGATTTTAGGTGACTCAGGATTCGACAAGTCGTGCTTAGGGCACGAGCACAAATCGAATAGTAAACGTTGTCGAGTTTGACTTTCGTAAAGTCGTGCTCGACCCCCTGTAGCACAAAAATAACTAATCAGTACTAAGTACGTCCTGTAGAGAAAAAACAATTTTTGCTCAAGATGGAACGGAGAGGTCAAATATCCTTGTTATTTTGCCTTTAATTACCTCCTGGCACGTGTTCGTCAATAAATTTATAATTGTCATATTATCTGGGAGATAGTCTCAGAATACAGAATAAACCAGAAGTCGCGTTCAACCATAACCGCAGGCCGCGCACTGGGGCCAATTATTATTGATTTCGTTGCCCGTTTTCACTTAAAATATAATTCTATTCTGCTATTTACAAACCCAACGGCATTTCTGCATGCAAGAACGACACGAGAAGGGTTATTTAGTTAAGCCCAGTCATTTCGTACAACGTGGCGCTGCGTATAATACACAGTATAATAGTAAAAGCAGTCGTTGTCACCACGATGAGACATATTTATATAACAATTTTAGCTTCTTTAGACTCCAAGTGCCTCCAAGCACCAGCAGATGTTCCTGCGCGACTTTTGGCCGGAGGGTGTGGTGTTCCGTCGCTTTAGGGAAGCGAAACTGACATTTAAAACTCCCTGAATAGTTGTAATGTTTTGTTTTAATTTTTATACGTACTTTTTTTGCATTGTGAGTTGTTTATTTTTAAATTTTATAGCGCATTGGCTTTGCTGTAATGCTGCAAAATTGTTTTGATAATAAATAAATATAAAATGCTTAAAACTGAAGAGCTACGGAACGAAGGTCATTTGCACCTAGGGCGCCCTTAAGTGTAGTTTTATAATCGTCCCACGATAACTCTGCATAAGATATTAATTAGCAACCAAGAAAAATCACGCTGTGGTAATACTTTTTTCATGTCACTCAGACGTTTCTTAAATTAAAAACAATTGATAGGAGCAATTAAAAGTTGCCGTTTTTTTTTTCAAATATGGTTCTGTCCGTTGGAGGTCAATTTTGCCAGTGTTTAGTAGGTTTTGCCGTTGTACTGTAAAAAAAATCTAGAAAACGAAATACGAGAGGTATTTTAATGGAGGATGGTGAATGAACGATGACCTGTTTTATGTTTAATCTGATCAAAAGTTCAAAACGTGTTGTTTGACTTTATATCAGTATCGCCGTAAGCAAACTTTAGATTTCTACTGTTGTCAGTTCATTGCAGAGTTATCGTGGGACAACTATAGTTGCTCCAGTCTTGGGCTCGCGTGCGGGTTCTGGTTTATTCTGTATTCTGAGGAGTTCGCATGCGCGGCATGCGCTCGGCTAATTGCTTCCCGGGGTTGCCAGGCGCGGAGTTACAGCAATGTTACAAAGTTGTTTCGTTGTTATTTATTTGGCGTTTCCTTCGGGGCTTCGCATTTATTGAGTTTGAGACTCCGAGCTAAAGTGCCGTCAAATTATGTTTTAATGCCAATATATCGCGATTAATGTTGTTTGCGAACTGTTGCCGAGGAAAGTTGGGGGAGGTGTTTTTAACACCGGCGCGAAAGGAGGGGTGTTCTGAGTCCGACGTCTGATATGCACATATCTCTCGCATCGTAGCTCCTGAACGGATAGTAAATAAAATAAATCATCATCAAATCAAATCAAAATTTTATTCAGTAAATATAGGCAGTTGAATGCTCATTTTTTGTTTGAGTCTAACAGCGCTTTTAGAAAGACCACGATTGAAGAAGAATGCGCCAAAAACTTGGCCCAAAGACCATGATTGTTAAGAAGAATGCGCCAAGAAACTTGGCCCAAAGACCATGATTGTTAAGAAGAATGCGCCAAGAAACTTGGCCCAAAGACCATGATTGTTAAGAAGAATGCGCCAAGAAACTTGGCCCAAAGACCATGATTGTTAAGAAGAATGCGCCAAGAAACTTGGCCCAAAGACCATGATTGTTAAGAAGAATGCGCCAAGAAACTTGGCCCCAAGTAGTTTTTAACCCCTGACGAAAAAGAGTGGTTTTATAAATTTGACCTGTGTGTCTGTGTATCCGTCTGTGGCATCATAGCTCCCAAAACGTAGCTAAAAACCATCTCGATTAAACGAGCTTTCGATTAAATAAAACCGCATTGAAATCGGTCCATCCGTTTGGGCGCTATGGTACCACAGACAGATACACAGATACACATGACAAACTTATAACACCCCTCTTTCTCGCCGGTGGGTAAGAAGGTGACTAAACATGTTCTTTCCTTGTACCCTTCAAATGAGAGCATCACTGTCCTTATAAGGAAATACAAGACGCCACTTTTAACAAATAATTTCAAGCTAACAACGCTCCATCACCCTCCCTTGAGGATCAGCTTATTGATAACAGCCTAAGTGCCCATCCAAAACGACGTATGTGATCCACGCCCTCCGCGACTTACGACTTTTCAATACACAACGCCCAGTATGATTTATTTCCCTCCATACGTTATGGCGTGGGGTCTATAAAATCATTACGTCAAAGAGGTTTAACTTTACAAACGGGTGCCCGCGGCTTTTCTTGATAAAACTAACGTTTACAGTGATCTGAGGTCCGAGTACGAATATTCGAATCCTGCGTAACGTTTTCGAGTTTGTAGGTATCACGTTAGGAACAGCGCCCGCCCATGAGCGTATTTGGAACTAAAATTTAGTATGAGGCTTCTCGATTTCGATACGATAACGTTACATTACGCAGGATTCGAATATTCGAACTCGGGCATCAGGTCCCTATTTCACCAACGTCACAAATGTCACTTGACAATGACAATAAATCTACATTCCACGCTCAATATGAAGCGCGCTAAAATAAAAAAAACACTTCAAGCCAGCAATTTACAGTGAATCTTCATTGTTAACTGACATTTTTGTAAGGTTGGAGAAACAGAGGAATATTGATTTGATTGACATAATGTCTCCCTAAACATTATGCCTTTTCTCACATTTTAAGGACATCAGGAACGGAGAGGAGCGTTTTTGTGGTAATTTTTAACCCCTGGCGAAAAGGGGGATGTCATAAGTTTTATCTGGTTTTATTTATGTATCTATCTGTGGCATCATAGCTCCCAAACGGATTTACCGATTTCGATGCAGGTTTTTTAATCGAAAGCTAGTTTAATCGAGACAGTTTTTAGCTAATGTTCATTAAAATCGGTTCGACCGTTTATGAAATATTGAATTTTGAAATGACAATGTCGGGGGTTTTTCAACTTTTCTAAGTTGGTTAGGTAATATTATTGTCAAATGCAGGGTAGCACACTACACTGCCATGTTATTCTGTAAGGTATCCACCTTGCGTTCACGGCTGACAAACCAAATCGGTATTCACTAAGCACCGTGCCGTGACGCTGCGGGTGAGGGCGAGCGGACTGCCCAGTGACGAGATTTAGACCGTTTTCTATGAAATTGGTATTCTGTAACAAAATTTCGCCTACCAACTCGTCCGCGGTCTCGATTCAAATTGTCAAATCGAAAATGTACGATTCCAAAAGCGAAAAGCAGTGTTGCCACAGTCTTATAAAAACCGGCCAAGTGCGAGTCGGACTCGTGCACGAGGGCTCCGTAGAAAGATTTTAACGCTATTCCCCAGTGTTTTAAGAAGTCCAGTGTTAGCATCGTACTTGCTTCGGCAGTACATATACTAAAATTGGAACGATACAGAGAAGATTAGCATGGCATAGACACGCAAAATCGTGAAGCGTTCCACATTTTTATATATATATAAAGATAATTATATATATTATGCATATATCAAGTAAAATAAATTTATGAAATATATTTAAATGCTACAAGTGCAACTGATTTAGGACTTGTTGATATGGAGGAGCGGGACTTCCTGACACAGGTTTGCAGACCTACTAGGAAGTCCCAATCACTGATGTAATTTAGACTTAAGTTCTAAAGAAATAAACAATTTTTCATTTTAATTTTTTTCATTTTCAGTAGAGCCCTGCTCTTAAGCAAAATGTACGCAGTGTGGGGTCAACTTATATTGGTCTGGGAAATCTACAGACAGACATAAAAAAATAGATTTTGACACTTTTCGGAGTGGTTGTGCTATAATAGCTACCTTCATACCAAATTTCAAGTTTCTAGGACATCTGGACATCGGCAATTTGTATGGAAATGGCTTTTTTAATTACAGTATCTTTTGATTGCGTTGACTTGCGAGGTTGATTTTTTCACAGCTTCAAGGGACCGCAGGCTTGAGTATTTGATATTAATCCTCCACGCGTTCCAGAGAACAAGGGTCTTGACAGACAGACGGATAACAAAGTGATCCTATAAGAGTTCCGTTTTTTCCTTTTGAGGTACGGAACCCTAAAAAGGGTAAGTTACTAAGCTACTTGTGTGAGTGGTCAGTTTTGTTCTCTAACATGAGCGTAGTTTCTGGTCCTCATATTTCTGCTGGCACCATCTCTAAAATTATCCACCTATGCATACAAATGGCCCGAAGGTAAACACGGTTACTACAAACCAGGGACGATAAAACCAAGAGGACTGCCAATGGTTATACAATGTCGCGTTCCTGTAAAATAATGAGCCTGCTGTAGCTAGTTTCACTATAGAGAGGTATCTGTAGCATTAATTTTGTACAACACTTAGACCTCTGGCTAACACCAGCGCCATCTATGAACTGGAAGAAAAAACGAATTTAAATGGCGCTATTGTAGAGGTCTAAATGTTATACCAAATGAATGGTACAGAGACCCCTCCGCAGTAAAACTAGCTACAGCAGGCTTATTATTTCAAAGGAATGCGACATCGTATAGACACTGGCAGTCCTCTTGGTTTTATCGTCCTTGCTACAAACCTTCAACATTATAGCTGGGTCCGAACCTAAAGTATGCAATACTATTTATTTTCTAGATAGAAAAGGTTGATCGGGATTATGTTTTTAGGGTTCCGTTCTGAAAAAGTAACAACCCGGCCTAATACGACAATAGACTATAACAATAATCAACTTAGAAAAGTTAAAAAACCCCCGACATTGTCATTTCAAAGTTCAATATTTTGAAAACAGGTGGACCGATTTAGCTAAGATCCATCTCGATTAAACTGGCTTTTGATTTAAAAAAAAAACCGCATCGAAATCGGTTCACCCATTTGCGGGCTATGATGCCACAGACAGATACACAGGTCAAACTTATAACACCCCTCTTTTTCGTCGGGGTTAATAAAAATGAATTGCTGTTCATTTGTCTCGCTAAAACTCCAGAATGGCTCTACCGATTTGGCTAATTTTGATCTTGAATATTTATGGAAGTGCAGGGAAGGTAAACGGTGAGAAAATTTAATTTTCCCATACAAACTATCAGGCGGTATGAAGTTCGCCGAACCATAGGTATCTTATAAAGCTGGTATATACACCAAAATCCCACACAAACACACACTCCTGCGAAGCAATTCAATGGTGTGTGTGAAGTTCCCAATCCGCACCGGGCCAGCGCGGGAACTGAAGCCCAAGCCGTCTCATTCTGAGAGGAGGCCTGCGCCCAGCAGTGGGACGTAAATAGGCTGATGATGATGACACCAAATTCATAACTAACTAACTAGATTGGCTCAGTGACCCAAAAAGAATCTTGGCCTCCGAAACGAGAGCTCGCCACCTAACCCGATCCTGCGCAGTCGTATGAAGCTGACGCAAATCTGCCTCCACAGCGTCAGCCCAGCGATACTTCGGCCGACCAATCGGACGGCGGCCAGTCGGTCGTCCCAGATACGCCCCCCTGACCCCTCGATCCTCATCCATTCATTCATTCTTATCAAAGATCATAGAAAGTAAACGGATTGACAAAGCCCATACTTTGAATCGTTCTTATTTACATTCAGCGCCATCTACCTTGCTTGAGTGACACATTAGAACCGCTGTTTTGTTATTATTTGACCCGCTGGCTACGACCTTGGCGCCATCTAGAAATTGTCTGAATTTTAAGATAACTGAAAATGAAAATGAAAATGAAAATTGAAAATATTTATTATTAACAAATACGAGAGAAAAATACATTTAGCAGTGTCCGGCGGATCCCAAACTAGGCTGAGCCTGTATCTTGGGACCCTGCGAGTCGGTTTGCATTCTGAGAGATTTCCTAAAATTCTATATTATCAGATAGGTAACTAAAAAGAAACAAGAAAAAAAAAGATGTACAATGGTTATAAGCTTAACATTCTTTAGAAGAAGGCATGCATGTGTGTGTGTGTGTGTGTGTGTGTGTGTGTGTGTGTGTGTGTGTGTGTGTGTGTGTTAAGGGAGATTATGCGATGCACTCTTACGAGCATACGTTTAGTAAATTCTCCGTTTCAGCGTATGTTAGCGATGTAAGCCACTCCGTAACGATTTTTTTACAATAGTGGTCCTACAGTTTATTATATTCACGAATCTGCAAACTTTGTTGTATATAAAAGGATGGGCAAATAATGGCAACCTCCTTGCGAAAGCAGATCTGGCCCTAGGCACGGGAAGCCTATAGATTCGTCTATACAAGAGCTATTCATGTCGCACGGAGTCAGCAAGAGACGCCGTAGTCGCCCTGTGAGTGCGCACAACTGCTCTCAAGACAAACAACTGCCTGACTCTAAGTAAACCAGTTTCCCTATAACTGCGGGGAACGATTCGAAGTATGGGCTTTGACACTTCGTATACTATCCTCCTTGATTCTTATCTATTCAATTCATAGCACAGCATAACCCGCCCCGAGCAGTACAGGTGTTCCCGTGTGTAAACACGGAGGAAGGCAGTTGTCTAAGAAATTAAGAAACCCGGCTAATTAGCGGTGTCATTAATAACGCACCCCAAGCGAAGCGTGGGCGCCGGCATGCGGGCGGTTCGGACGCGACAGTTTCTCGGCTACAGAGGGTCGAGCACGACTTTACGAATGCTGCGTAACGTTACGGTTATCGTATCGATATCGAGAAACCTCATACTAAATTTTAGGTCCAAATACGCTCACGGGCGGGCGCTGTTCCAAACGCCATACAAACTCGACAACGTTTACTACGTAAAGTCGTGCTCGACCCTCAGAGGCCCGAGTACGAATATGCACAGTTCATTTGTGCAGGCATAACTGAACGTGTGTAGGACTCCTCGTCAACCCCCGTCTGTTGTAGAAAACCCCCGACATTGTCATTTCAAAGTTCAATATTTTAAAAACGGGTAAACAGATTTTAATGAAACTTAGTTAAAAATAATCTCGATTGAACTAGCTTTTCGAATTCGGTAAATCCGTTTGGGCGCTATGATGCTACAGACAGATAAACAGATACACAGGTCAAACTTATAACACCCCTCTATTTCGTCGGGGGGTTAAAAATTGTATTTTCATCTCTCATACTCGGAAAGTGAGGCATATCTTATCTAACGTACGGGAGGAAAGTTATGCATGGCTCCCCTAGGGAGTAAAAAAATTAAAAAAAAAGCGCTGGATGGATGGCTATGACTATGACCTATTCAGCCTATACAGCTTATGGTACAATTCTTATGTTTTATTATTTTTCATTATTGTTGGCTATTATAAAAAAAAACATGCTTAGGTACCCAATAATTATTAATACTTACTTACAACATTAACATAGTTTTTATCTGCATAAATTACACTTAAATGAAAAAAAAAAAATACGAAAAAAGTAGTTTGCATTAATTAAAAAAAAAAACACTCGTTAAATGGCAATGGTATTGTGAATGCAGCCCATAGAGTCGAACTATTTGTTTCAATTTTAACATTGTAACTAACTTGTTTTACAAAAAATGTGTACTAAAATACATACTGTTATAAATGAATAGGTATTGTCTAACTGCTTGATTGAATTTATAAAGTAAAGTAGTTATTTAATAAAATCTATTAAATAAAGACTAACAATGATTATTCTGACCAGCGATCAATTTAGAAAAAAAAAAAGCGTGAAATTGGCGCGGAAGCATTGTTTGTCTTTTGTTCTCTGTGGTCGCAGTGAGCGAATCAATACATATTTTTTAAATATTTTTTCTTAAAGATTTATGTTTTTTTCTACTTTCCTTATAGTCGAGATGAAAAGCAGGGTGTTTAACTCTGGGAAAACGCCAATTTCAAACTCTAATTATTGGCACCCTCGCGATGCTCGGGTGCCAAAATATCTCTTTAGGAATTGGTCCTTTTCCCCCCTCGTTGAACAATCTACTAATGTAGGTGGTACTTCCCCGGACGAGCTGGCCCATTCGTACGGCAGCAAATAGCTACGGTGCTCTTCCACTACGAAACTACTAAACACTACGTATTTTTTGGCCCTCGATACACTAGACGCTCAGAGCGCCTAGTGTAATCGCCGACCAGGCCAAGAAATACGCCTCGATCGCGTTCGCGTTTAACAATTCTCATACTATTTGACACTTTAACGCAAACGCGATCGAGACGTATTTCGTGTTTTTTGATTACACTAAGGGCACTGCAAGGCGGTCGAAACGCCCGCTCACGCGTTCCAGATTTGCGACAATTATTACCAGCCACTGACGAGGGCTGTGTATTCTACAATATAATAAGGGCAATAGTACGTTCCCTTTGTTTGTATTACGCTACCCTGGTACGTCGGAATAAAACGTTTTACCTCTGAAATCTCGCGTTCACTCGCTGCGAGAACAAATCGCTAGTGCGTAAAACCAGCCCGCAAAGTTGAAATTGACTACGTTTCACTAATTAGAGCGAATACGCCCTACAAAGGTGAAACTGCAAGTTGACAACATTTCGTCTTTTCGACAGCAGTCCCGTATTTCAGCAATTTTACAATTTTATCGCAGTATATATATATGTATTTTTTTTTTGTATAAATTTTATTTACATAATAAAAGTTGAAACAGTACATAGCAAATGGGACTAACACTACCTACAAAGTAAATTAAAATATTAAAACTAAAACTGACTTAAAAATTAAAAATTAAATACCTACCAAACCTGGACCTCTCGGCAGGGTGCCCATCACGCAGGCAGCATTCCCGCGCTGAATTGCAATAGCAATATATGTATATATGTATGTATAAGCTAAAGCAGTACAGAAACTAGGCCTTTTTGTTGAGATGATGACGTAAGCGCCAATTGAGCGTTAGGGTTGTTCTCTTATTTTTTGTAAAATTGAAAAAGTTTTTGTGTAGTTAGCTCTATATCTCAGCTATTTAAGCCTTTTTCAGATAACTAGCTAGTTTTCATTATGACATTAGGGTTGTCACTCTTAATTATTATATAATGAATAGGCTTTTATTTATTATTTACTAAAACGTTTATTTGGGTTTTATAATGATCAAATAATCGAAAGAATTGACTGACTAGTTTACAAACAAAATTGCGTAATTAAATAATCATCAACATATTGAGAAAACTTTGTTTTCGTTAGTTATTAAAAATGCCAAACTGTCCAAAATTGGATCCAAAAAATAATGTCAAATTCGAGCTCACCGCTGCCAAATTACACGAAATCGCCACCATTATGATCATTTTATTAACAAAAATTACAAACCCAATCCCAATCCGCAATCTTAGACTGTTTTTTTTATTCCACTGATTACAATTCGAATTAAATTAATAAAAAGTAAATAAGTTATGTCACTATGCTATTACCATTATTCATCATTATTATACTACCTATCTAATAACCATTAGGTTTTAAACACAAAGAGTCGCCACTCGTCTCGACGCGGCACCCGCGACTGACAGCACCGCTATTCCCCCTTATTAGCCTTGTAAAGACTCTGTCTGTGTGCGTGTGTCATTTCGAACGTTTGTACGTAGTTTCTGTACTGCTTTAGCTTATATATATACTGTGATTTTATTGTCAGTTTTCAATGACAACTCGGTGTCAACTGCTGACTTGAAGAGCTTTTGTTTTAGCGCGCTTCTTAATGTCAAAGAAATGTAGTTTGAATTGTCATTGTAAACTAAAAATTTAATTGTAAAGTTGGCAGGTATGTAATAGGGCCCTGAACACACTAATAAATTTAATATTATTAATTATATGAAATACAATACAATAACAATAAGAGTTACAAAAGCGCTTAGTTGATGCAACTTGTGACCAAAGGGCTGGCAGTTTTCTCTCTCAAAGAATCAGCATCGCTATTCAGCGAGGCAACGCTGCCAGCCTTTTGGGCCCTATGCCACGGGGGCCTTATTTAGATTTAATTTAGTTTTAAGTTGTAGTTTATTTAGTTTAAGCTTAGATTTAATGTCATTGTAAATTGCTTTTATTATGCAAATATAATTGTTGAAAAAACAATAAGATAAAAAGAACAATATTATCTATACTACCGATGAGTGAATACTGTCTTTACCTTTTTCACCAAAAAAATGCTCTCAAAATGTTTAGTTCGAGAACGTCACATGATCGTCTTAAAACGTCTTTACGTTGTTTTTATCGAGACAAGACAAAGGCATTGCTCTGTCCTAACGTAGAGCTGGAGTTACGTTCTTTTAGAGTCATCATCATCATCATGTTAGTTGAAAGACGACCGCCGCTGAACGGCGGCCTTGCCCAAGGCTCTCCACTCAGACCGGTCTTGTGCTTTCAGTGCCCTAAGCACGACTTGTCGAATCCTGCGTAACGTTACGGTTATCGTATCGAGATCGAGAAATCTCATACTAAATTTTAGTTCCAAATACGCTCACGGGCGGGCGCTGTTCCAAACGTCATACAAACTCGTTATAGTTTACTATTCGATTTTACGTGACGCAGGATTCGACAAGTCGTGCTTAGGGCACAGCATCCACCGCCTTCCTTTTAGTGTAAGTACCTCTTAATAAATTTATTGTGAATCCTAGTGAAAGTTTAAAACTATTGTTGCGTTCCTCTTTCCAAACAGTATACAGTGAGCTATCAAATTATAGTCTTAGAAATATAACACGTTCGCTTCTTTCAAATGATATTTTGGTTACGCCACCGCAACTGACAAAGCCGAAGCCGTGATAGCCTAGTGGTTTGACCTACGGCCTCTCAAGCAGAGGATCGTGGGTTCAAACCCCGGCTCGCATCTCTGAGTTTTTCGGAATTTATGTGCGAAATTACATTTGTAATTTATCTGCACACTCCTTCGAAGTAATTCAATGGTGTGTGTGAAGTTCCCAATCCGCACTGGGCCCGCGTGGGAACAATAGCCCAAGCCCTCTCATTCTGAGAGGAGGCCTGTGCCCAGCAGTGGGACGTAAATAGGCTGATGATGATGATGATGAACTGACAATGAATCAGTGCACATTTTTTTCTACGAGTAATTCCGTGTTGGGAAGAAACGAGAACTTTTACAGACCGTCAAAGAGAAAAGTTGCAAACTTAGCCCTTATTTGGGGGAACTGTAAAAAGAAACCCGAATTCCAGCCTCTTTTGATTGCACGTGTACTAAAAATGAGGTAAAATGATAACCTAACCAACTTAGAAAAGTTGAAGAACCCCCGACATTTCTCAACCGATTCTCGTGAAATTTGACGACCGGATGGCCTAGTGGTTGCTGACCCTGACTATGAAGCTTGAGGTCCCGGGTTCGATTCCCGGTCGGGGCAGATGTTTGTATGATGACAGCGAATGTTTGCTCTCGGGTCTTGGACGTTTAATATGTTGTTGTCTAGTACCCATAGTACAGGCTTTGCCTAGTTTGGGACTAGGTCAATTGGTGTTAATTGTCCCATGATATTTATTTATTTTAATTTTGTTAGCTGGTTTGATAAATTACTTAAGTACTTCTATGGATTTTTTTCAAAACTGAGCACCGCATTGTCTATAATTTACTTGGAAAGTCATTAGTACATTAAGAAAAAAGCCGCGGCGAGCGGGCCGGGGGAGTGCGTCGTGATTGGTTCATAGCTTGTCATCATCGCTTGTCATCTGGTCGAAAGCGAGCCGCGATTCGAGGCTATAGAGAGATTTATGCAAATGAGCATATGCGTTTTGGAAACGTTCGCTTTGACATTTGGTGTCTAGAGGATGGTTGGTCCGTGTCTACAGCTCACAGAGCTACTAGTAATAATTCTAGGATAAGGTATACTAATGCTACTTCTAATGTACAAATCTATCAAGCAATAATCCCAGGTAATTCAACGTCTAAACCAAGTTGATAATGTCATGTTAAAGTTTCCAAAGCTTTACGCACAGTGTAACGACCGCTTATCAATCCCCCATTTATCTGTTAAGATAACCGAGTCTCAATAATTCTGGTCACCCCTTCGAGCCACTTAAACAGCCACCAATTCCGTTTTATTGCTCAATAGTAGCATGGTAGCACCGACCCTGTACCGCTGCCGGCGGCCGCAGAAACTCATTTGAAGTCACAAAATTAATGCTGTATATATCTACTTTTTGCCCTCCACTTGCTAATAATGAATCACTGAATTTTTTTTTATGTCTGTCTGTATCAGCGAACTATAACTCGCACAACTACGACGCACGTACATGACACTCGCACATCGAAAATCGCAGTTTGCCAGTGAGCGGCAAGACGCGTCGGCTGCGCACGGCTTTTCTCGGCAATGTTCGGTCGACCCATCTTACGCTTAGGAGGAATCGTCAAGTACGGGTTCCTAAAATGTATATTACTTACTTATGAAAGGTAACTCTAGTGTTTTTCATATCCGTATGGTTTCTACCACTTAACGACACACAAAATATTAAGTTGCGCAAAACATAGTAAGTAATCCACAATTGAAACCAACGTGACGCAAGCCCCCACGTTATGAACGTCACGGCTGACTGACGCAGTACTTTGTTTATTTATTTTTTCCCGTCTACCGCGGCACCTTTTTGTGGAGCCATTTTTTTGGGTTGAGTTACGCTTTCATAGATATTATAATTCGTAAGTCTGTATATGTCAATCACCAATACAAAGTGCATGCATGCATTTTTCTTAAGAACAGGGCTGCTAACACTGGTCAATTTAAAAATAAAAATATTCACATACAAGCCATCCCCCTCGAAAAGTGGCAGAAAAATGATAGTGCATAGATAAGCTAAAGGCCTCCTGTCTGTCTGCTTCGCGCCCCTAACAGCCTATTTGGTTAGTATTTATCCGCTCCGGCCATTATCCCCCCTTCGTTCATTTGTTTTTTTGGTCGTTAGCCGAACATTAGGATAAGCAGATCGCGGATTGGGAGATTTACAATACGGCTGTCGCAAGTGACCCGGAATGTTACGCCACGGGCCACGGTTACGCGGCAAAGACAATAGTAGTTTATGCAACTGCTACATAATGAGGGTCCTTAAAACACGAGTATATTTTTATGAAACGAGGCGAAGCTGAGTTTCATAATAGGTTCACACGAGTGTTTTAAGGCCTAATTATGTGGAGTTGCATACATTACTTTATCTACACACGTATTACAAGTACTCTAAGATGGGTTCAGAAGCCGAAGGCATATATCATACCCATACCTGTCACGAATTTGACTGTTTTTTTATCATAGACAAACATACCGAGCTGACGTTTCGTAAACTGTTTTTTTTTGTAAAAAAAAATCAATATCACATTATTAATTATACATGGCGGATTGAACTCGACTTATATACGTGAGTGATCCGTTTTATTTCACTATGATTGTAAATTACGTTGGTCGTCAAATTCGAAAAAATGAATTCGATATCGAAAAGTCATTACGACATCGAATTCGATGGTTGGCGGGGGAGGCGACGATGTACTGCAATGCTGGTCATTTTCTACGGTTTCTGAACGCATTTTAGAGGACTTATGATATGTGTGTAGATAAAGGATATAATTGTGGGAGGACCGCAGTAGAGAGATCTCTCTCCAGGCAGATGTTATGCCTGGGGTCCGAAGTCCGATGGAAGAGAGTTGGAAGTTGTATTTATGCAACCGACTTCAGAAACTTCGTCAGCGCGATGTAAAACAGAAACTGCGACGAACGTTCGATGACTAGATGGCGGTAGGAGTCGTTAGAAAGTCTATATTGGTACTCCTACTGGAAGACAGATGGCGCCAGATCGCCACATAATATAGGACGTAAACAGAATCCGCACTGACGCATGTGTGCAGTAAAGGACCTCGCGCCTATGTGTGCGTCTAGACGCAGGACCTCGGCTCTGCTCGAAGCAGCTGGAGAGTCATACTGTAGCTATTTGCTGCCGTACGAATGGGCTGGCTCGTCCGGGGAAGTACTCTCACGCAGAAAATCGGCGTGAAGCAACAGCACCCCTGTTGCGTTTCGTTCGGTCATTGAGAGAGCCGGAGGCCCGATCCCCCCCCCCCCCACTTTCGTCTATCCCTTTTCCTCCTTAAAAGCCGGCAACGGACTAGTGGCTCTTTAAAATTAAATAAGTAATTGACGAACGGAATCCTTTCCACTCGAGTCGGACTCGCACTTGCCCAGTTTTATTAGTGACAGCCTAGGAATAATATTATCTATGGAAGCGCGTAACTAAGCCCAAAAAATTTAATGGCTCCATCACATAAATACCACGGAGGGCGGGGCAAAAAGCATAAATCAACGCACCGCTTTAGTCAGGGCTTGTGTCACGGGAGTTTCGATTGTGAATATTATTAGGTTTTGCGCAATTTAATATTTTGCAATTATACCATCGTGTGTCATGAAGTAATGTAAGAAACCATACGGATACGAAAAACACTAGACTTATACATTTCCTATTTAAGTAAATATACACTTTCAAAACCCATACTTGACACGCCGTCCTCGTTGAGAAGGATAGCTGGATGATTCGCCCGAACATTGTCGAGAAAGACCGAGCGCTCATTGGCGAGTGCGATTTTCGATGTGCGAGTGTCATGTGTACGTGCGTCGTAGTTGTGCGTGTAAGGTGTCATATTTTTTTGCTCCGATGCGTGGGGGTTATGCTTCCATATCTTTATAGTTCGCTGGGAACAGCCGCCTCATAGATGTCAGACCAAAGAGCTGGTAAAATTACAGAGTTAATAATTTGTATGGTATTCTGCATTTGGGGTCTGGGCGGTCGTATGCGCCGCCTCTGGGGACGGGAATGTCCATAAATTTGACTCCAATGCTTTATTAGTTTCGTACGTGGCCAACATAACGCTGGGACTACCCTTTTTACAAATGTAACACATTGAGTACAAGTTGTGGACTGATTAATAATTAACGCGATTTTAGCTGCTTCTGCGACCTCGTCTACGCGGTGTTTGGTTAGCGGTATCCCGCGGGAACAGCACAAATTTCCGGGATAAACGATGGCCTATGTTGTAATCTAGGGTTTAAGCTATCCCCAATAATTCCCATTCCAAATTTGAACCAAATTCACGTAAGTATGTAAGCCGAATTTAGCCAGTATTTCACCAACGTTACAATATTGCCAGTTTCTAATGACAATTCGATGTTGACTTTGACACTTTTTATGTTAATTCTAAATTAGTACTTTTTGATGTAAGTGCGGAAAGTATGTCATTATGCACGAGTCCCGAGGTGTCTAGGCTCGAGCCGCAAGGCGAGGGTCGAGTCTCGGGACGAGTGAAAATGACACTTCCGCACGTGTACCAAACGACTTTTTTTAATACATTTGCAAAAAAATACAAAGAGGGGGCGGGCCCACCACCACCCGCCGGCGCCCAGGGGAAAGGCGGAGGAGAGCCGCCGGTGCCTTGGAAAAGTAAAAAGCACTAGTACGAAAAATACAACTTATCGCATGAAACGTAGCTACGAAATGTACCACTTTTTGAGCAACTGTATTGAAAAATCATTTTTATCACCGATTCTATTGACGAAGCCTAGCGCTGATCTTTAGTTTGTTCATTTGTAATAATTTTTTGTGTTTTTTGTGATTGGTTGTTTTTCTACACTAATATTATAAAGAGGAAAGATTTGTACCTATTTTTGTATGTTTGTAATGACTAGGCTCAAAAAGTACTGGGCCGATTTAAAAAATTCTTTCACCAATAGAATGCTACATTCTTCCAATTTGACATAGGCTACATTTCATTTTGAAAAAAACTAGGGATCCTTGGTAAAATTTGAAGAATGTAACCGAAGGTGTAGAAAAATGAGTCTTAAAATGTCTTTCGTCGAATGCGCTGCCGAAACTATTAGCGATAGAACAAAATAATGTACAACAATATTGAAGAACATCATAATGTCTACAAAAAACTCCGCGGTAGCATATGTCCAACTATTGTAGTTATGTCACTACAACAACTTTTTTCATTTTATAATTGTCTACCCCTTGCGAAGCCGGGACGGGCTGCTAGTATTGAATAAAACTTTGACACTCAATGTCAGTTGCTGACTTGAAGATCTTGTTTTAACGCGCTTCATACTGGCAAAGAGATGTAGTTCGAATTGTCATTGGAAACTGTCAATTTTGTAAAGTTGGTGAAACAGGGGCCTGGCGTTTGTTTCGGACGAACTCGTACAGCGGTAATAGTTTATGCAACTGTTACATAATGAGGGTGTTTTTATGAAACGAAACGAAGCTAAGTTCCATAATAGGATCGCACTTGTGTTATAAGGTCTAATTATGTAGAGTTGCATACATTAATTTTATCTACACATAAATAAGTGGTCGCGGGTGAGCAAAGTGATTGTTTTTAGTCCATAAGTATGAGAATTGTTTGTTGTCAATACGTGCCACTAGTGGCAGTGCTAATGTTCCCATAATAATTCAGATGTAAACGCGAAATTACACTAGATATACACTAGGGGCTCTGATCAAGCTTTGACCAAACCGTCGCTTCAGAAACCAGAACGGGATAAAAAAAAACGAGACAGAGCGAGATGGCGCTCTACAACACCATTTTGACACGTTTCTCCCAAACAACGCAATATTTCTCTGGAATTTTAAAGCAATTATGTAGATTTTTTGACCGCGAAAAACTTGAGAAAATATGATATTGGGTGTGTAAATTTTGTATATTAAGTAAAATAAAATCGCAAGTTCGTATTTCGAGCCAAAAGCGAGTGATCTATTATCTATGCCAGTGTTGCCGTTCAGGGAAAAAGAAATCCATTCATTATCAAGCATTGCAGTCTACGGAAATTTTAAATTTTATCTACGTAAATTTTTATTGATATCATAAAGCAAAAAATGCGTGCCCAATATTTTTTTTTCTATAATCTGTCTGACGGACATGTTATAGCTGAAAATAGGGATAAATAGAATGGACTGTATAATGATAAAGGCAGTGTTTTAAAGATATGAAATAATGTAATAACAACTTAAATCTTTCGCTTTGATACAATACCGGAAGACAACTACAGCAAAACGACATAAAAAAGAATAATGTAACAATCATACATTATAAGTAAGGAGTTCGCAACAGGACTAATTAGAAATATTACTTTTTTACCCAGAGGACACATTCCTATTGCTAATAGAGATTCCTTACGTAAATATATACCGTACCTGCATAATATATTCGACGCGGGCGGAGCCGCGTGCGCTCTCTAGTTAAAATATAACACCGAACCCCAAAGAGAAGCCAAAATCGATTAGACCGTGGTCATTCCAAAATAAAGGCCGTTCCTTATTCCGTCGAGTTCCTGTCCTAAATCATAGCGGGTCGCGGAGGAAATCGTAAATCCCCGACCGGCGCACGCGCCCGCGCGGCGTCCGCGCAAACAAAAGGTTCGACTTAACAAAAAAGACCTTAGAAAAACAAAATATAAAATAATCCTCTAAAGCCATGAGTTTTATGGCCTAGCTCTAGCAGAAATATGAAGTGGGTGCGGCGCGAGCGGAAAACGGACCAACCCCCTCTGGACACCAAATGCCAGGGCGAACGTTTCCGAAACGCATATGCTCATTAGCACCTATAAATCTCTATAGCCTCGAATCGCGGCTCGCTTTCGGCCAGATGACAAGCGAGATGACAAGCTATGAACTAATCACGACGCACTCCCCCGGCCCGCTCGCCGCGGCTTTTTTCGTAATGACTTTCCAAGTAAATTATAGAAGATGCGGTGTCCAGAGGGTGGTTGGTACGTGGTGCAGAATATTCTTTGAATAAAGGACCGACTTCAAATTTCTGCTAGTGCTAGGCCGTAAAAGTCATGGCTTTAGAAGATTATTTCATGTTATTTTCCAAGGTTTTTTTGAAGGGGTTTTACTTTTTTGTTAAAAGATTTTTATTTACCCAATTTTATAATGATTTTTTTTCAGAATTATGCTCCAACTCCTAACCGTTAAGGAGTTGTACCTTCCATCATCAGCTCACCATGAGATGATGACTTCCAGACGCAAATACTTGAATAGCCTTAGAAAACATATGAAACACATAATACGTCCCTATAAAATTTGAGGGTTGCCCTCGATTTCCCTGGGATCCCGTCACCAGATCCTGACTTGGTGACAATGGGGCCAACTAGAAAGTATACCCTTTCAAACAAAAAAGAATTTTTTAAATCGGTCCAGCCGTCTTCGGGTATCGGGGAACATACATAAAAAAAAAAACTCCGACGAATTGAGAACCTCCTCCTTTTTTTGAAGTCGGTTAAAAATGTGTAGTAGTGTAATTGTAATTTTGCGGGTGGTAGGACCTTGTGCGAGGTCCGTCCGGATCGCTACCACCATCTTACTCGTTAATCCTGCCGCTAAGCAGCAGTGCTTGCACTGTTGTGTTCCGGTGTGGCGAGTAAGACAGCCGGTGTAATAACGGGCACAAGAGGCATTTCATCTTAGCCCTCTAGGTTGGCAATGCGTCTGCAAACCCTCCGGAGTTGCGGGTGTCTATGGGCAGTGGTGATCACTTACCATCAGGTGACCAACTTGCTCGCTTCCCTTCCTCGTTGTATAAAAAATAATAATAATTGGTGTTTGGATAATGGCCTCGTGGAGAGTGCCGAGATGCGTCAGGCGTTTTGTTTAGTGGTGGTAGTGGTAGTTACGTCTGTGAGCCATGTGTTGATTTGTGTAGCAGTGTAGGCGGAGGCATGGAAACATACATTTTACAGGTATAACTATTTTCACTTGTGGTCGCGGGTGAGCAAAGTAATTGATTTTAGTTTATAAATGCGGGCCTCCGCAAAGTAACGCCTGATTCAATAAATTATAAATTATTCCGCCCGTTTTCTCCGATATGATTTCTTCATTCCTACAAGGAATCAATGAGTAGTACTAAAGATTTGCTTCGCTTTACACGAAAGAGTAAACTCAACATACAATGGACTTGGGATACTTCTAACGGAATCTTGGGAATCGATATTTCTAATTCCTTGGTCGTACTGATCTGAAAACCTTCGGCAAAAAGCTACAAATAGAGTCCGTATCAGTGTTTTTAATCTATCGAACGAAGCGGACCCGATCAAGAAGAGTATATTGAGAAACAAAATCATTAGAGCGATCCGCCGAATAATCAGTAATTACAATGTTCGTAAAAAACTTCAAATTTAAACTTTAAAAAGTCTTGTTAAGACGCAATTGTGAATAAATTCGCGGTAGAATTATTGCTTTTTGGGGCGAGCGAAATACCGTTGAAGTGTTTACTGGTAATTCGCTACATTTAAATGGAATTGGAGATGCGGCCAGTGCCCCGAGCATGAATATTGGAATCCCACGTAACGTAATCGAGTAGTACTTAAAGTTATCGAGAAAAATCAGAGCGCCTAGTGTGATTGACGACCAACAAAATACGTCTCAATCGCGTTCACGTTATTTTTATTATGAATTGCCCCCTCTAGAAATCATCAATCATCACCAGCCTTTTTTACGTCCCATTGCGTTGCACAGGCCTCCTCTCAGAATGAGAGGGCTTGGGCTATAGTTCCCACGCGGGCCCAGTGCGGATTGGGCACTTCACACACAATCAATGAATTACTTCGCAGGTGTGTGCAGGTTTCCTCGCGATGTTTTCCTTCACCGAAAAGCTTATGATAAATTACACATAAATTCCTAAAAACTCAGAGGTGCGAGCCGGGGTTTCAACCCACGACACTGCTTGAGAGGCCATAGGTCAAACCACTAGGCTATCACGGCTTTTTAGAAATAGGTATTCATTTTTGTTTTTCAACTACCAAACTAAGTATCGGCTTTTACAAGACACCTAATACTCCTTCACCGACTTTCAGACGGACGGACATTAGTGACGAAACTATTAGGGATCCGCATTGGCTTACTAAAACACCATGGACTAGTACAAAATTCACGAAAAATGTGTCCCAGTACAACACGGCATTTTCCGATGACAGCCATACGTCATAGCGCTGTCGTTCGACCAAACTAAGACTGACTGACGCTCGATTAGTGGTCTTTTGGTTCGGACGTTTTCAAGCGCTAACCCGAAGTCCATGGCGTCAGTAAGTCTAGGATTCTGTTTTAAAAACGTAAGCAACCCCAATTTTTCCGCTACTCACGGCAAAAGTTCGCCACTTTCTGCTTATTTTATAAAACAATTGCTTAATGGACGTCCGTGTTTCAACAAAAAATACCTATACAGAAAAAAAAACCAACAACCTTTAGCGAGGCAATTGTCGTTACTGCCGACCCGGAGCGGAAAATGAACGGTAAAAGCTTGAATTATTGTTACAGGCAATATGGCCGATGAGGCAATTTATATACCTATAAACAGTACCGTGACTGACTGACTGACAGACAACGCACAGCCTAAACCTAAACCTAACTAAACCTAAACTAGGGACTTGAAATTTGGCAAACATATACCTTGAGTATCCTAGAGGTGCACTAAGAAGGGATTTGTCGAAATTCCTACTTGATAGGGAACTAGTCCATTTTGAAATATTTAACGGGGGCAAAGCCGCGGGGCATAAGCTAGTTTATCAATAAGGGCAATCGCTAGTCAGAAATAGTCTCGAGTGAGGTCTATCTGTCAATTTCCATCATAGGCCAGTAGCTTGTCTCTCATTGGCGGAGAATGACAAGTAGACCTCAACTCCTCAGCCTAAGCCAGTACGTATATAGGTAGGCTGGTCCAGTATAAGACTGACAGTGGCGTGCATAGAGTTTTTAGCCAGGGTAGGCAGAGAATTTCGAGTAGATCTATGTATGATATTCAGTAGTGAATACCCACTGGATGCCCAAAGTTAAAAAAAAAACAGGAATAAGGTTTCACATTCTTGGCCGGATTCGATCCCGGGTACCCGTGCGTCATAGACCTACTGAGTCTAGTTAGACCAAACGCTAATTGGAATTTTGGGTTGAAATTAGTGAACGCTTTTCAAGTAATCAAAAGCAGTGCATTCTTGTCGCGACCGTAAGATTTGATTTGATTGGTTGATTTTCATACATGTGTGAGTGAGGTGCGGTGGGCCTATTCGTACATAGCTTACGGTGGAGCGCGATGTCATAAGAGTGTGCGTGTCGGGCAAGCACTCGGCGCGCTGCTTTTTCGTAGAAAGAAACACGTCGCGTTCGCGCTGATTGAAACGGATTTAAGCGCGGATTTGTAATATTTTGTTTTTATGAAAATATAACTAAATGAATGATATTTCAGTCAAGTATTATTACATCTGAAAAATATGTATGTATGTAAATTGATTTAGAAGGCAAGCAGTGCTGTTTTGCTTTATAGGGATGCACGCCACTGAAGACAGACGAGCATGCGAGTCCGTTAAATAATACGACGCCAGCAATTGCTGTTCCGGCCTTAGCGAGTTAATAAATACTTAGTGCTTATATCAAAAATCAGTGGAGAAACAACAAAAAAAACTTTTTAGGTTTATGTATACATATAAATATAAATTCATTTATTTCCATTAAGTAAGTACATTACAACAATTTTAGTGGCTGGTACCTCCTTTTAAGCTTAAAAACCCTGTGTCAGGAGGCACCGCTCCTCCATTATGAATACATTTTGTATACCTACATTATTATTTCTAATACACACAAGGGTTTTTATTGTGAAAATATGAATTTAGAAAATCATGCAATTGTTTCAAATCATGCATCACTGCAGTGAGTACAATTTTTAGCAAGCCAAACATTCAAGAATTTGTTTATTCAGAGAAAATAGAAGCACCCGTGCGGCGCGAGCGGTGTTTGTGTGTGTTTGTGTGTGTGTGTGTGTGTGTGTGCGTGTGTGTGTGCTTGTGTGTGTGTGTGCGTGTGTGTGTGCTTGTGTGTGTGTGAGTGTTGTGTGTGGTGTATAAAAACATTCCGACGAATTGATAACCTCCTCCTTTTTTTTGAAGTCGGTTTAAAATGTTTGAGACATGCGGAAGGATGGACGGATATAACGAAATAATAGGGGTTCCGTATTTGCAATTTCGGCTGCGAACCCTAAAAATTCTTCTTGCTTTTCAACCATGGGTCGCAGATCGGAAACTTTCCACTCATTAGATAAAGTCACTTTTCATTAATTATGAAGTAACCTCAAACTAAGATAAACCCATGACCCAACCCAAAATAACCCGACGGGTTGTGAAGTTTCACTTGAATCGTTTATCGCAAAAGTTGCGGGGTTTATAAAATAAGGCCGTGATTAGCCGGTTTTATGGTTGCACAGGGCTGATGCCTTTGACTTTACCTCTTAAAAAACCCTATACATCTCCTGCTCAATTAAAACGTGCCAGTAAAGTAGTGTTCTGGTTTTGCTGTTCTAATAATTACTTTTTACACTTGTTTCTAAAATGCGGTATTTTTTTTTCTCTCTTAATCTTTTAATGACAGAGTGAGGTTTCTTTGTGTAATTTGTCTGTGGTTACGTATTGTAAGAGCTAATGTAACTTGTTTTTAGAAAAAATGACTTTGTGCCAAGTCTCTTGCGGCGTATTCTTCTTGGCAATCATGGTCTTTCCGAAAGCGCTGGTAGACTCAAAAAAAAAAAAACGATTTGTAAAAGAGCATTCAACTGCCTATTTGCTGAATAAAATTTTGAATTTGAATATCCTGGGACGATTATAGAGAGTTCGTTAACGCTATGTAGAACCGTGATGACGTCACCCGCGTGTGGCGCTACGGCCGCCACAGGGGTAACGTTGCCGCAGGAAGCTGATTCCATTATCCATTCCACGGTTGTTACGCGACTGGTACTTACTTACCCACATAAGTATTAATGTTTGAAACATCGGGCCACAACGAAATATCGAGGCAATAAAAATATACTGCACGATAAAAAAAACGGTACTTTTCCTTACATTTACCCAAATTATCGTGCGAATTCGTGTTTTATTGCGGCATCTAGTAACATTCACGTGAATAAAATGTCACTAGTCAGAGGCCCGAGTACGAATATTCGAATCTTGCGTAACGTAATCGAGAAATCTGTATGACATTTGGAACAGCGCTCGCCGGCCAGCGTATTTAAAACTAAAGTCCAGTATGAAGTTTCTCAATTTCGACACTTACTTACACCGGCTGTCTTATTATCCACACTGAAACACAAAACAGTGCAAGCACTGCTGCTTAAAGGCGAGATTAGCGAGTAAGACGGTGGTAGCGATCCGGATGGACCTCGCACAAGGTCCTACCACCCGCAAAACTTACGTACTTACCTACAAACATTGCAAGTTTATGTCTCTGATTCCCTGGAGAATGGGTAGGGTTCTGGTTTGGGATGCGACCTGTGTCGATACAGTAGCACCCTCACATCTCCAGGGAACCACACAAAAAGCTGGTGCGGCGGCAGAAACGGCTGAAAATAGAAAAAATTCTAAGTATCAATCTCTCGGTCCGAATTATAATTTTGTTCCTGTCGGGTTTGAAACTTTGGGTCCATGGGGTCCCAGCGCTTACAAGCTTATTTCTGAGTTACAAAAGCGCTTAGTTGATGCAACTTGTGACCAAAGGGCTGGCAGTTTTCTCTCTCAAAGAATCAGCATCGCTATTCAGCGAGGCAACGCTGCCAGCCTTTTGGGCACTATGCCACGGGGGCCTTATTTAGATTTAATTTAGTTTTAAGTTGTAGTTTATTTAGTTTAAGCTTAGATTTAATGTCATTGTAAATTGCTTTTATTATGTAAATAAAGTATTACTGAAAGTTAAATTAAAACTTGTGAAATTCGCTGATTCGCCCACCGGGCAACAACCTTTGGTTAAGTCGCAGTATTTGTTGAACCACAGCTAATTTGCAGACTGCTTTGAACGTGGTCTAGAGCTACAGTGTTTTTTTAACCACCAACATATACAGAAGGGATTATAAACTTAGAATGACAAAGTTAAAGGGACACCGGCGCTTGAGGCTACGAGAATAACTCCACTCTGCTGGAAAGTTGAAGATAGAGAGACGTTTGTTCACACGCATTCGACACATCGTACCTACCTTTAGGATGAAGACGACACATCTAATAATTACCCGTGATGATGATGATGCGAATCTATCATTCTATAACCAACTTAGAAAAGTTGAAAACCCCGGACATTGTCATTTCAAAGTTCAATATTTCAAAAATGGGTTAACCGATTTTAATGAAACTTAACTAAAACCATATCGATTCAACTAGCTTTCGGCTGAAAGAAACCGCGTCGAAACCGGTCCACCCGTTTGGGAGCTATGATGCCACAGACAGATACACAGATACACACGTCAATTACATTTTTTTTATAAACTCACTGAAACATGAATACACAGAAAAAAAACAGAAAAATGCCAACCCCGGGAATCGAACCCGGATCCTCGACACTCCGGGTCGTGTGCTTTTCCCCTACACCACGATTGGACACACGTCAAACTTATAACACCCCTCTTTTTCGTCGGGGGTTAAAAAACAAGTGCGAGTCGGGCTCGCGCGCCGAGGGATTGTCCAATTACAATCAAAGGAAATGAAATAAAATAACCAAATCAATTTAAGTTAAACAAAAATAAAGGTGTTGGCCTGTTTAATTTCCAATAAAATGCCATAAAAAAAACATTATCATAACACAGCATTGGCCTGTTTTGGTGTTTGTGTCAAGTGTCAACGCTGACGGTAGGTTGACGGCGTCAGCGCGCAGGTTTAACGTAGCCGTTGTAATTAAATAATGGGTCCATTTTATAAACCAAAGCTAAGGTTTAAATAACACCATTTATTACTTATAACCCCCTATCGGAGAGGGGGCGGGGTGGAATCTTTGTTCCTCTGTTCGTCTGTCTGTGGCAGCGCCACGCCCAGACAAATTTAGCGAGAATTTTTAGTGCTTAGTGTTAATTTCACAATCACAACAAACGTCTCGATCGCGTTCACGTTACTGTAATAGTTGATAAAAAATACGTGTACTTACAAACTCTATGGACTTTTTGTCTAGTACAAAATTCACGAGAAACATGTCAACACGGCATTTTTAAATGACAGCCATACGTCGTAGCGCTGTCGTTCGACCAAACTAAGACTGGCTGACGCTCGGTTAGTGGTCTTTCGGTTCGGACGTTTTCAAGCGCTGACCCGAAGACCATGGTGTGGGCAGTCAATGAAAAGACATGATTTATTTTTATCTCTCGAGTCACCTTTTACTATTAAAGTTAGCTTGATGTTTAGAAGAGGTTCTTGCAAGGTGGCCATTGAGAGTGAAACTAATAAGTGAAAGTGTAGAAGTAGCAAAACAATAAATCCATGTATACAAGTATGAACTGAGAAACAATTACTTTGCTCACCCGCGACCACTAATGGCAAATAGTTATATCTGTGCGGCAAATGTATGTTTCCATGCAACACCTCCACCTCCACTGCTACACGAATCAACACATGCCACACAGACCCAACTATCACCACCACCACTATACTAAACGCTGACGCGTTTCGGCACTCTCCACGAGGCCATTTACGAAGCACAACAACAACCGCTCAACATGCCACCACTTCCACTACTGACATATGTAAACCATGTACTCAACTTAGTTAGTGACAAAACCAACGTACCCACTAATATTTTATAAATTCCAAACTACCCTTTTATGTAAGTCCTAAACTACCCTTTTTTAAGAAATGAATTCCAAACTATCATTTTTATTTTTAATCTACGCCAGGTACCACGTTAATAATTGTTAGTAATTGTTTCTTAGTTCATAAATATGGACCTCCGCAAAGTAACGCCTGATTCCATGTATACAAGTGTTGTCAACTCAAGATGTTTTAAAATGGCCGCCTTTTTGCAAGGCCAACTTTCAGTAGCCAGATTCTAGTTTTGCCTACGAATTAGTTCGCTGAATTTAGCCACATACGCATGTGGTTTTGCCTAATTTCGATTGTTTTCATCTGTTACCGAACACGTATACGTGATTTATTATCTGCGATACCAACCAGGGCCCTTACAGGTCTGACACTAATATATGATGACCTCCAAGCAGGTGAGTGATTCAAGAGTGCCACTTGGATTACTGCCAAGAATCAAAGCTACGTTAACGCGACTTTTACAGGACCTAAAATCCACTCTATTCCCGCTAGTTAAAGTCAACCTCGAGTGCTTACGTTGCGTGGTATTTTTGTACCAGTATGCCTATGGCTCCTTGTGGAGCCGTTGACCTATATTAAACAGACTCTTCGGTTCTTAAGGTCGGGGTTGCTTTAAATCTTCCACTTTTTCATCTTGTAATAGTCAGTCCCGATAGTTTGAAGTATACCAGTACATATTTTAGGTGTCGTAAAGTCGGTTTTTGAAGTTTTTTCTGTGTTAGATAAGACGCTGGGAAAGTTAAATAAAAACGAGCTGTTGAAAAGGTGTACTTTATTTAATGAATGAGGTGGAAGTTGATGAAAAGTTTTTTTTATGTGATAATAAGCCAGTTGATGGGTTCTTGACATGTCCAAAGGTTACCGGATTTTGAAATCGTAGAAGAAAAGATACGAAATTATTATTTTATCTACACACACAACCGTAAGTAATGACCATCATTACGACAGTTAATTTTAGTCTTCAAAAACCAATACAATTTAAATATAGGCCTCAATAAAAAAAAATAGTGGATACGCAACATCAGCTCGATATTATGTTTGTCTATGATAAAAAAAAGCCAAATTCGTGACAGATTTATTATGCCTTCGGCTTCTGAACCCATCTTAGAGTACTTAATAATATGTGTGTAAATAAAGTAATGTATGCAACTCAACTATGGGTACTACACTACACAGCGGATAACATACTTATAAGTATAGATAAATACATGCTTAAATACATATTAAAACATCCAAGGCCAGAGAACAAACATTCGTATTCATCACACAAGCATCTGCCCCGACCTGGATTCGAACCCGGGACCTCAAGCTTTATAGTCAGGGTCTCTAACCACTAGGCTATCCGGTCGTCGTTTTTAATTAACAAATGTCCATTATCAACGTGCCATCATATGGTTTCGTCAGGCATAATAGTGTTTGGGTCGGTTAACACGGAGAGTCATTCCGGGGCCTTTTGAGCTACCGCGGCTCAGAGTTTCGCTTGTAATTAACGTGTGCTGAAAGAAATAATTACGTTTGTCTTAATTTTATTGCGGGAAGTAACCCCTGAACCTCTCTACTTGCAGCAGCGTAGTGGTACTTAGAGCAGGAAAGAAATGGAGATGTTAACGCGCGATATCCCCTCTGCCATAATTTTACATCAAGCCTTTGCAAAAAGCGTAGGTGTGTTGATTGTGTGCGTGTTTTCGGCATTTGTGTGACAGTTTTGTTTTAGTGTGAGTTTGTAGAAACGTAGCATATCTTGACATGAGCGTAGATGTGTGTTGTAGGTATGTACCTCGTCTCTCAAAAAATATGTATGCACAAATAGATAAGCTAAAGACGGTTCCAGTTCTGTCTGCTTCATGCAGTGGTACGTAGGTACTTATCAATGTTCAGAAGGAATTAGTTGTTGTATAATTGTCTGACCGAGCGCAGAGCGCAAGCGAAGCTCAGTTTGACCTTGGGCAAAATGTTTTCTTACCGTTTACAGTTTTCTTCTGTTATGTCTATAACAATAGAGCCGTGCTTAGATCATTGTGACCGCTTCGGTTGCTTAGCTACTTCTGCTGCTGACTGTATGACTGTATGTCCGTCTGTCCTCTCCAGGTCGCCCTTCTCAACCGATTCTCGTAAAATTTTGTGATTATGGTTCGATAAATACAGTTTTTTTTGCAGATTCGTTTTTTGGAGATAACAGAAATGAGCTATCGTGGTCTAGCACGGACCAACCAATTTATAACTTATTTGGAAAGTCATTACGAAAAAAGCCGCGGTGAGCGGGCCGGGGAAGTGCGTCGTGATTGGTTCATAGCTTGTCATCTCGCATGTCATCTGGTCGAAAGCGAGCCGCGATTCGAGGCTAGAGAGATTTATAGGTGCAAATGAGCATATGCGTTTCGGAATCGTTCGCCCTGACATTTGGTGTCAAAAGGGTGGTTGTTCCGTGTGGTCTAGAGACACAGAGGCACTGAACCATTAATCACTTAGCGAATCTATTTGTCGAATGGCTGTAGGCGCAGTGCAAGTGACAGCTGTAGGGACAGCCCTACCTTTCCTGTTCGGGTCAGCGACAAAAACTGTGACTTGAGATTCAATTTCGAGTTGGTCTGGCCCCCGTTTCATAAACGTGACAGGTGACAAATAGCAACGACAATTCGATCTACACTTCCAAGTTGCTATGAAGTCTGGTAATACAAAAACTTTTCAAGCCAGTAATCTACACCAAACTGTCGTTGTCATTTGTCACCTGTCACGTTTATGAAACGGGGGCCAGGCCCCTATTTAACCAGCTTTACAATTGACAGTTAACAATGATAATTCGAACTAGATTTCTTTGCCAATATGAAGCGCGCTAAAACAAAAGCTCTTCAAGTCAGCAACTGACACTGAATTGTCATTGAAAACTGACATTTGTAGAGTTGGTGAAATAGGGACCAGATCGAAGCCTATTGTTTTGGAATTATACGTAACTAGAATCGTCCCACGATAACTCTGCATAAGATATTAATTGGCAACCCAGAAAAATCACGCTGCTGTAATATTTTTATCATGTCACTCAGACATTTCTTTAATTATAAATTAAATAATAATGATAGTTGTAATCAAAAGCAACACATTTTTTTTTAATATGGCTCTGTCCATTGGAGGACAATTTTGCCAGTATTTAGTAGGTTTTGCCGTTGGATGGTAAAAACAGAGGTATGTTAATGGTGGATGAACGATGACATGTCGAATGTAATCAAAAGTTCAAAACGTGTTGTTTGACTATAAATCAGTGTTGCCATAAACTTTCATGATGCCAACTTCAGATTTCTACTGTTGTCGATTCATTGCAATTATTGTGGGTTGACTCTATACGCGGGTGATCGCTTAGCTCGTGAAAAGACCAGTGTTGCCAACGAGGAATATTCGCTGGCAATGTTTTAATGAACCTTCAAGAATTCAGGGTCGAGTAAGCCTAAGTGAGTACCCCCTGTAAAGTATTTACTAAAAAAAAAATACTAATAAAAAAATCTTCCATAGATATTGTCAACCATCAACATCTGACTCACTCAACCCCTGGTTGAATTCTCGACGGTTCGTTAAAATGAATCCTCTAGGACGCTGTGTTGTACTGTCCCCCCCCCTCCTACTACTTCTACTACTACCGCTTACTGCCTAACTACCCCCTAACTACCTCTACCCATAACGGCTTATCCCTACCTACCTCTACGGAGACCTATCTGCCCTACTAAAGACCTATTTACTTAATATTAATTCATAGGATTCATCCTATTAAAATACACTATAATTTCCTATGTAAGTTAATTTACCTTGTTTAAGTCATAAAATTGGCCAGGTGATCGCTAGTGGTTTAAAATTAAGAACCTACACTGGGAAAAAAAAGGGTCGATTTATCGGCTATCGGTAGCCGTATAAACCCGGTACTGCGGTTGCAGCCGCGTCAAAACGGTTACCTTTGCCGTGTGTCGCTAAAACGGCTACGGAGGACACACGGTTAAATTTGCACACGGTACTGCAGATTTAATCAATTTGTCAACACGGCTATGATCATACACGGCTAGATTTGCACACGGTACTGCGGTTGCAGCCGTGTCAATTTATCAACACGGCTGTAATCAGACACGGCTCGAGTTGCACACGGTACTGCGGTTGCAGCCGCGTCAAATTATCAACACGGCTATAATCAGACACGGCTAGATGTGTCAAATTATCAACACGGCCAATAATCAGACACGGCTAATAATCAGGCACAGCCATGTGAACAGTTCAACACGGTTACGGTCAACACGGCTGGAGTAGCCGTGTGAAACGGCTGCCTCATCCATATTGACACGGCTAGTTCAGCCGTTTTCCTACCAAATGACACGGTTGGTTGAGCCGTGTGACGCGGTTTGACGTGGTCGTGTGAACGGCTACCTGAGCCATGTCAACACGGCTATTCCAGCCGTCTTTCTACGCTGTAACATGGTTAGTTGAGCCGTGTGACACGGTCCAAAGTGGCCATGTAAAACGGTTGCCTCAGCCATGTGAACACGGCCATCCGAGCCGTCTCCCTACGTCTCAACGCAGCTGGCGGAGCCGTGTAACGCGGCCCGAAGTGGCCGTGTAAAACAGTTGCCTCAGCCATGTCAACACGGCTATCCCAGCCGTCTCCCTACGTCCCTACGCAGCTAGCGGAGCCGTGTGACGCGGTCCGAAGTGGCCGTGTAAAACGGTTGCCTCAGCCATGTCAACACGGCTATCGCAGCCGTCTCCCTACGTCCCTACGCAGCTAGCGGAGCCGTGTGACGCGGTCCGAAGTGGCCGTTTAAAACGGTTGCCTCAGCCACGTCAACACGGCTATCGCAGCCATCTCCCTACGTCCCTACGCAGCTGGCGGAGCCGTGTGACGCGGTCCGAAGTGGCCGTGTAAAACGGTTGTCTCAGCCACGTCAACACGGCTATCGCAGCCGTCTCCCTACGTCCCTACGCAGCTGGCGGAGCCGTGTGACGCGGTCCGAAGTGGCCGTGTAAAACGGTTGCCTCAGCCACGTCAACACGGCTATCGCAGCCGTCTCCCTACGTCCCTACGCAGCTGGCGGAGCCGTGTGACGCGGTCCGAAGTGGCCGTGTAAAACGGTCGCCTCAGCCACGTCAACACGGCTATCGCAGCCGTCTCCCTACGTCCCTACGCAGCTGGCGGAGCCGTGTGACGCGGTCCGAAGTGGCCGTGTATAACGGTTGCCTCGGCCATGTCAACACGGCTATCGCAGCCGTCTCCCTACGTCCCTACCCAGCTGGCGGAGCCGTGTGACGCGGTCCGAAGTGGCCGTGTAAAACGGTTGCCTCAGCCACGTCAACACGGTTATCGCAGCCGTCTCCCTACGTCCCTACGCAGCTGGCGGAGCCGTGTGACGCGGTCCGAAGTGGCCGTGTAAAACGGTTGCCTCAGCCACGTCAACACGGCTATCCCAGCCGTCTTCCCATGTCCCTATACAGCTGGTGGAGCCGTGTGAGCCGGTTGAGGCAGCCGTTTTGTACGGCTACTGCAGACCGCGTCAAGCGGCTCCGCCAGCTGCGTAGGGACCTAGGGAGACGGCTGAGATAGCCGTCCCCCTACGTCCCTACGCAAATGGCAGAGCCGAGTAACGCGGTTGAAGTATCCGTTTTGCAAAACAGTTTTCTCGGCTGCATCAATATGGCTATACTTATGCCCCTTTTATGTGCGCAACACAAGAAAATGGCATAAATAAGTAGCCGTACTGACACGAATGTCTCAGGTTCACCAGCTGTATAGTCCAAAAAGGAAGAAAGTCACATATACTGTAACACCTGCGAAAGAAAGCTGCAGTTGAGTTATACAAGATAAACGCTAAAACAAACTAAAAGAATACAAGAAATCTCCTAATAAAATCTTACAATAACTTATTTTTCTATGTAAGGATGGTCAAAAATGATTATGATTTGTAAATAATTAATAACATAAATTTTAAGAAACTGACAATTTATTTTTCAAAATCAAATGTATTCAATTTACACAACAGTGGTTGACAATTTCAAATTACAGTTAACAATTAATTTTAATATGTTTGAGCATGGATCAAACGAAACTGGGTACTTAAGGATCTCGTGATCTATTTGAACCACCACTTTGGTATGCGGGGCCCACACAATTTCCAAGCCTCGGCCAACCTGCAAGACGCTGTGATACGTTAGAGTGAGCTGACGATGTATTTTGCATCATGTTTGGTGTATATAATAATGGAAGGAGCTCATGGAACATCAATAATCACTAACCCAGTTTCGTTCAATCCAGATTTGAAGAATCATCCAAAAATGGTTGTTATTGTTATTACAAACTGTAACTTTAGTTGAAATGAACATCAATAGGTTTTTGAAACTACCCCGGTTGCGAACAATCAATATTCCAAACGGGATATGTATTACCAGGATTAAACGAGTATAAAATACCACCACCGTACAATTACTGTGCACCTATCTGTTATTTTATGGAAATGAGATTAAAAAGAAAGATAAACACATGAGATCATACACCGCTATCGCATGGCTAAGTTTTTTTTTCAAACAATTGGGTATAGTAGGATTTTAATAAAATGTCGGAATCCACTTAAGAGCTTACCTTCCAATGAATGGTATTGTTATCTATTGTGAAGTCCGACAGCTAATTAGCTGTGAAAAATGAAACGCATAATATAACAAAAAAAAAACGGATTGCAACTTTACCACCCAAAGATGAAGATTCAAATTGTAATGGCAACGCTTTCGAGATATATTATTGTTTGAAATAGAAAGCGGCAGCCACGTACTATTTTTGTGTGTGTTTGTAGTTCAAACAATACTATCTCGAAAGCATTGACATTACGATTTGAACCTTCTTCTTTAGGGAGTAAAATTGCTATTCTTAGGAAATCGTTTGTTATAATGCGTTTCATTTTGCACTGCTAATTAGCGGTCGGACTTCATAATAGAGAACAATACCATTCATTGGAAGGTAAGCTCTTAAGTGAGTTCCGACATTTTATAAAAATCCTATTATAACTATATAGTCCCCGCCGCTATGAAGTCAATCCTGACTCATTCCACAGCTATGTAGTTTGATGCTAGACGTGCTTGTTTGAACCACGCAACAACTTCATAACTGTGCAATGTGTCAGGATTGACTTCATAGCGGCGGGGCACTAAAGTAATACTACCCTTTTGCTTAAGAATTAAATGCAGTGCTATCAAAAATATACTGATCCAAAGAACCGGAAAAGTAGAGGTTGCCAACCCTCCTCTGCAGCAACTCTTGCACCCAACAACCATTGTATCATATAAATAACAGATAGGTGCACGATTATAATGGAAGTTCTCCGATATAGATTGTCCCGTGATCATTATTGGCGCATGCAACGACTTCCAAATATCGGGAAACTTAGTTAAATCTTTCCAATCATATGAAATGAAATGATTACTAAATTAACTTAATAAACTACTTTACATTTAACATTACCTAATGAGTAAATAAGGGAGAGCTTTAGCCGTCACTCACTAAAAACAACAATTTTTCCATATTTACAGGAGTAGGTAGGTACTTAAGAACATTTTTTTTGTTTTGTGTACTAATTGATTGACAGGAGCGTTACTTTGCGAAAGTCCATATCAGTGAACTAAACCTTGGTACTCCGCGAACACTCGTGCAGGACAGGTGCGTCTGTGTGACAAATGTGTCTTCATGCGATAGCCCAAAACCCACCTCCGCTTCCACATAAATCAACATGTGTCACACACACCAAAATATCACCAGCACCAACTACACGCAGACGTAGCTACTAGCTGTCTTGAAAGATTGTTCGTGGAGTAGCAAGGTAAACCGTTTAGCTCATTACTATGTATACTATACTACGTATGTTTGTAAACGTCTGTTTGTAAAATCACGGTTAAGTCAAGGACGATGAAACTAAGACTGCCAATGTCAAGTAATCACGTTCCTTTCAAATACTAATCCTGCTGTAGCTAGTTTCACTATACAGGATGGCACATTTAGATCGGTCAGTATGGGCAACTATAAGACATATAAAGATTTGTTCTTAGGAACCATGTCATCGATTTTAGTGACAAGAAAAACTGCATAAACAGATAAAACAAAACTTGTACTCAGTTCGGGAATTGAACCCGGTCGCATTGAAAAATAAAACTTACATTATTTATTTTTGGATATTGACTGTGTAGGTCATGTTACTATGGAACATGATAATATAAAATTAATAAAATGCATGGTATTTGATATCCTTTAATTTAAAGTAGATGTTCGAAATTACGACCTTTTTTTTTTCGTTTAGGTAGAAATTTTATAAGTTGGCCGTTTACCACTTAAGAGCTTATCTTGTGAACAATAACATTGTTCTTTTTTTAAGGCTACCGCTAATAACAATGAATTGCAAGTAACAAAAAATGCATACAAAACCATCTTCTCTAAGTCACAAGGTTGAAATAGCTATAGCGTAGCACATTCTACAATGACTCTCGGACATTGAAAGCCGTACTCAGGCAAGTCGTCGGCGTCATTATCGAATGTGCTATGCTATTGCAATTTCAACCTTTTGATTTAGACAAGATGGTAGCTATTTGTATGCATTTTTTATTACTTGCTATTAATTGTTATTAGCGGTAGCCTTAAAAAAGAGAACATTGTTATTGTTTACGTACAAGATAAGCTCCCAGCTTATAAAATTTCAACTATACCTAATGATTATTGCGTTTCGCATCTTTAGGTGGTGAATTTGTGTTAAAATTGACTATGGCTGCTTTTACAATGCATTTTATTCATTTTAGATAACGTGTTGACACCAGTAATGGACAATGACCTAGTAATGGACAATAAGGCTTATTTAATAGAAAATAAAGGACAGCCATTTATTTTAAGACAGTTAATTTTCAACCGCATAATCTTTCAATTAATGTATTGATTGAATAAGAATGTAGTGTCCATTACTGCTGTTTTTCAACTCGTGTCCAACACCGGTGCCATCAAGCTATCATGTTGCATAGTAACATTTACTGCTTATGCTTATGACCTACCTACACAATCAATATCGGAATAGAAATAATGTATAGTTTTATTTTTCAATACGACCGGGTTCAATTCCCGAACAAAGTTCAAGTTTTTTTTTTAATACATGTTTGCAGTTTTTCTTGTCACTAAAATCGATGACATGGTTCCTAAGAACAGATCTTTGTATATCTTATAGTTACAGACTTGCCCATACTGACCGATATGAATGCGCCATCCTGTATAGAGGCCTAAGTACCATTAATTTTGTATGACACTTCGACGTCTGCTTAACACAGTAGCGCCATCTATGATCTCAGAAAAAACTGATATAGTTGGCGCTATTGTGTTAAGCACAGGTCTCATTGTCATACGAAATTAATGATATCGTGACATCGTGACCTAAGCTCTCTATAGTGAAACTAGCTACAGCAAGCCTGCTAATAAGCCTATTGTTTTAAAGGAACACGATATTGTTTAGACATTGGCAGTCCTCTTAGTTTTATCGCCCTTAGTTAAGTACAAAAAAGTTAATAAAACATGTACAAAGGCTAACTTATTCCTTTAAGGAATCTCATCCAGTTAACAATTGAGGGGGTTTTATAAAATCAACCGGTAAATAAACTGAATACTATGTATAAGTCGACCAAGAAAGTACTTTATCACTTTTAAATCTATTGGTACGCCGTTACGGTTCAAAAGTGGTAGCACTAACTTTGTCGACTATACAACGAGACAATGACAGTAACAGGTAAATTTGGAATATAGGTACATTCTGACACTAAATACCGTAATACACATGTATACTCGTAATATTATTATCACTGTCAATCGGTGTCAATTAACACATTTATTATTTAGGTATTTGTGACATTTCTTTCCTTAAATCAAGGACGATAAAACCAAGAGGACTGCCAATATCTATACAAAATTTCGTTCCTTTCAAATAATAAGCCTTCTGTAGCTAGTTTCACTCTCACTATACAGGGTGTTTGGTATAACGATGTAGGAACTTTAGGAAGTGATAGAGGGGACTATTAGGAATAGTTTGAAGCCTATTTCTTAGTCTAATATGTGATAGTTTTTTTTAAATCGAGTTTCTCTGAATTTTTTAATTGGTACCAAAAGCTGACATAAAAAAACAAATTTTAAACAAACTGTGCAAACAATCAAATTGCTTTCTTTATAATCGACACCGCAATTAATTGATTAACCAATCACAAAAAATCAGCTTTCCACTGGCTCCCCTTTTTTTTATTATCAATTTTGTACGTCACCGTCACCGGCCGTGAAAAAAAACTTCCAAGGATATTAATGTTCCAATTAGTTTAAAAACATGCTCAATTTGTTTACCGTAATTACAAAAATTAAAAATTAAAATTAAAAATTACAACATAATTGCAACAAATAAAAAAACTATCACTCGTGTTGACCAGTCGTGGCGTTCAACATGTTGATGTTGAACGCCAAGACCGAACAAAAAGTTGCCCGTACGAAGTAGACAATTATGGAATTTTACTCTTAGATCAAATTATTTATTTTTTACAATTATGTTTTCCAAATAAAAAGGCAAATAAAGACACTTTCACACGCACTTTGTTTTAAATTAACTTTGCAAATTTAGCAATTAAATGACTAAGCGATAAAATAAATACCATTCTCCCACTTACGCCACTAAATACAATTTTAAAATCACTTTTTGTTAGACACACACACACATACACGCACACGCACGCACACATACACACACACACACACACACACACACACACACACACACACACACACACACACACACACACACACACACACACACACACACACACACACACACACACACACACACACACACACACACACACACACACACACACAAACACACACACATCATTCATCTATTTGTTAGACACAATGAGTGTTTTCTGTTACAGCTAATTTAAATAAGATTTACTTAGGATAGTGATAGTAAAACGTCAATATTCTAAGTAGTTTTTATTTACATTGAAGTAGCTGTAAAAAGGTTAATTTTTGACAGAAAACACTCACTGAACAAAACGTAATTTTAAAATTATATTTAGTGGCGTAAGTGGGAGAATGGTATTTATTTATCGATTAATCATTTAATTGCAAAATTAATTTAAAATAAAGTGCGTGCAAAAGTGTCTTTATTTGCTTTTTAATTTCTACTTCGTACGGGGAACTTTTTTGTTCGGTCGTGGCGTTCAACATGTTGACCAGTGATTTTTTTTATTTGTTGCAATTATGCAGTAATTTTTGTTTTCAATTACAGTAGGTAAGCATTTCAAGCAAGTATTTAAACTAATTGGGACATTGATATCCTGGAAAGTTTTTTTTTCACAGCCCGATAAAGTTTATTTTTTTGGCGGAACCCACTCATGGTGACCTACAAAATCGATAAAAAATTACCTAAAAAAACGTGTAGCCCGTGGGAGGCTGATTTATTGTGATTGGTTAACCAAATAATTACGGTGTTAACCATAAAGAAATAAATTTGATTGCTTGCACAGTTGGTTTAAAATTTCATTTTTATGTCAAGTTTTGGTACCAAGTTAAAAATTCGTAAAACTCGATTTAAAAAAAAAACATCACATATTGGAATAAGGCATATATTATAGGATTCAAACTATTCCTAATAGTCCCCTGTCACGCCTCCTAAAGTTCCTACATCGTTATACCAAACACCCTGTATATTTCGTATGTGACTTTGACCTCTGCTTAACAAAATAGCGCCATCTATGTTAGTTTTTTTCTGAGACAGATGGCGCTATAAGCAGAGGTAGTGCCATACGAAATGAATGGTACGGAGACCTCTCTATAGTGAAACTAGCTACAGCAGGCTTATTATTTGAAAGGAACGACATATTGTGTAGATATTGGCAGTCCTCTTAGTTTTATCATCCCTGCTCCGAACCTACTGAACAGATTTAATTGAAATTTGGTACACATAATGTATTTCTATGATCCAAACACGGACGTGTAACGTAAATAAATGAATTTTGTGCACTGGGGTAACTTTTGGGGGTTGAATTAGCAGCCCTGTATTTTTAAATAAGTGAGTTTTAAATGATTCGTTAATTACATAAGACATAATGAGAACGGGTGCTTGTTAAACATATTAAGGTAATCGCGGTTAATACGTCTTATTTAAAATAAGTGGTTTCAAAGTTATTAAAGAAAATAGACAAAAAAATTGTTACGGATTACAGAAGCTTTTACCTTTTTATTTTTTTATTGTAAATATCTACCTTTTTGTTTTTTCTTAATTTTAGGCTCGGTAGTTTTGGAGTAACGGGGGGGGGGGGTCAAATTTCATCTATTTTCTTTGGTTACTTTAAAGCCCCTATTTCAAAATTGTAAAAAAATATATTTGGGACCCTCCACCACTAACCCTTTAATTTGAGATATCACGCGGTAAAATTTGTAAATGTTTGTTTTATTTATCCAAAAGGGAACCCCATAAATATTCAAAATTCATTTATTTACGTACTTGTACAAATGTCAACTTAAATCGGTCCAGTTTTTTCAGGCATGTACGTAACCCTGATTTTTCTAGAAAACGAAGTGGACAACTACATTGCATTGCCTTTATTAGACAATGACCAAATCAAACCATCAAACCTCTTATAAGACCGCAGGCCAAATATAAAAAAAATGTCTTTCCGATTACAAATCTCAGCAGCAAATATTGCAAATGGCACTAAAAGAAGTACTGAAGTTATTTTCTGTAGCTCAGCATCTGAAAAATAAAATTTAATGTTAATTAATCAACCGAATATTCACAAAATACTGTCGAATTTATAAATAACAATAACTGCCTAAACGCCTTTTCGACGGAGAAGGGGCTGGGTTGCAAATCAACAAAAAATACACAAAAACATTCTTCGCTTACGTTGGGAGATCGGTTCTTTCTCGCTGAATTCTTTGTCGCTGAGCCCGTAAGGACTTCAATAGTGTTTGCAGCTATGAGGAAACTCTATTTTCAATCAAATCTGAGTTTTGTCTTAACCCAGTGTACAACGCTGAGGGGCTAATGGTTGGATTAATATTTCTTAAGTCTGTCTTTATCTGTGAACCAAAAATACACAAGTTAGTGTTGGTAAAATTTAAAAACCTATGTCTTATACTTAAATTCATGTATTTCAACTAAGTACACCATTTAAAATGTGTTGAGTTTATTTTTCTTTGCTATTCTCACCACAGCCACAATGTTTTTTTTTGCTGGTAATAAATACCAAGAAACGTCAGAATTCTCCTAATTACATTAGTTAAGTAAGGGTACAGAAATTACAATAAAAACTAGATATTAACATAAGACTGTTTAGGAGCAATAGTGTTGAAATGGATTCATTGAAAGCACCAATATGAATCACAAATACTTAAGCAAATCACTTACCAGGTGTGCACCGACGCTCGTCAAACAAGGCAAAGGAAAACTTTTTCAAGTACTGTGCGGCTGCTGAAACAGTCATTAAGTGCCGCTTGCGAAGTGACCACGTTGCATTCCAAGCTGTTTCTAGTATAGATGAAGTTTATAATCCCCCGGTATTTGGCTATTGTAATCGTGTCGCCGTTAATTTTCAGCTCCTCTGTGGAAAACGTTGAGACATAATAGTGGATTGCATTACAAAGGAAATCCAATATTACATTTATTTACAGATGTTCTTTTAGGGTTCGGCACCTTAATAGGAATAACGGAATGCAAGCTTTGTTGTTGACGGTACTTTTTATTGCATTAAATAAATAAATAATTACATAAATATACTGGGATAATTATTGACACCAAATGTCCTCCTGGTCCCAAACTAGACAAAGCCTGTACCCTGGGTATTAAACAACGGATAATCATACTTATACATATAGATCAATACATACTTACATACATATTAAACAACCAAGACCCAAGAACAAGCATTCATTTATTCATCATACAAACATCTGTCCCGACGCCCCCGACCAGGGATTGAACCCGGGACCTCAAGCTTTATTAGTCAGGGTCTGCAACTACTAGCCTATTCGATCGTCTTTGTCATTAGATACACTTACAAAATTTTAAATGAACTGTTGTTACCTACCTTCCTTCTAAATTATGGTCCTGATCAAGTTGTTCATCCTGTAATGGCCGCTGTGATTGTTTCATTTTACGGTCACGTCGATCTGTACAAATTTCCTCTGAATCATCTTTGCTGAAGCGATGGATGAGACCTTAATGGTTTGTTTACCTAGTAAACCTCTTCTCCCCCACCAAATAGCCTGCCTTTTGCCGTATCTTCATCTAAACATGAAATTAGAGAAGTAATTGAATTAAATCATTCAATTAAGACATAATAGAACATAAATTAGGTTAGGCGGTGCAACTAACGTAAAATACATAAGTATGAACAAATAGGTAAAGTTAATTACATCAATATTACATAAAATAATAAATAATAACAGAGGCATAACATGCGAGCAGAGCCGCGGCACGCAGTGTGCGTCTCGATGCAGCTGGGTCGTGCGCTCCCAGAGAAAGGACTACAGATTAGTCCGAAACATGTCGGGCTAAACTCGACTTATATACGTGAGTGATCAGTTTTTATTTCACTATGATTGAGTCTCACGGTAATTGAATGTTAAAAGAATAAAGAAATATAAATATTCACATTGACATTATTTTGTTATACCTGTTATATAATTTCCCATGAGGCCGCACACGCTAAACCAAATAGGCTCTGGTTCCGTTGTGAACAAATCGTGGATGTGCTTTGCCCATTGAATGCCCGGTGTGCTGGTTGGTGCGGGAGTGCTGAGCTGACTCATGAGTTGGAGCCTCAGGGTGAGATTTGAGCTGGCCGTTTGTTGGGAGGACTGCTAATTGAAATGAATAAGTTAATGTACGTCTTAAACTTACATTTACGACCACTTTACACCAATTGTAGAGCTAATGAGCTGTATTATGTCGTCCAATATCGCGCCACGAGAGTGCTGTTTTGATACCTGGGACTGGGAATGACCGGGCTGATATCCTGGTAGGTATTTGCTGCTTAGATTTCCAATCATAAAGATATCTTTTAACTTTGGCCTGATATTCAATAAGAGGTATCAATTGTTTGATTTGCTCATTGTCTAATAAAGGCAATGTAGTCAAGTTCACTTAGTTTTCTAGAAAAACCAAAGAAAACATTATTAGGTCCTTCTATCTAATACAATGAATGAGAATGAGCTATGGCAAATTATTAAGTACCTAATCCAATATAAGAAAATAAGCAAACAAATACCCAGTTAAAATGTCAATAGCAGGTAACATAAAAATCACAAGTTTAGATTAGAGAAATAAACGGATCACTCACGTATGTCAATCGAGAATAGACTGACATGTTTCGGACTAATCCGTAGTCCTTCACACATTAGTCTGAAAGATGTCAGGGTATACTGTCAAATAATAATACTGTTTATGTTAACCTAAACTTTTAACATAAAACTACTGTTGAGATTCAATCATAGTGAAATAGACATGCCCGACATGTTTCGGACTAATGTGTGAAGGACTACAGATTAGTCCAAAACATGTCGGTCTATACTCGACTGACATATGTGAGTAATACGTTTATTCCCAACTAACAAAATGGTTGTAACATATTTATATTTTATTGGATACTGTATGTTCTCTTTGTACTGTTTTGTGGTTTTCAATAAATAATATTTGTATTTGTTCTCTAATTCTAATTATTTATTTCTGAAATAAATTTTATTGCATGAATAAAATAGTAAATATTTTGTTTCACATGTTCCATACATTTCAATTCAAATATTTACACTCATTTAAAATAGCTGTTATAATGACACCTATTTAAAAATAAACAAATAATAAGTGTTTTATGATAAGTACCAATTGCAATGTCATCCAACTTACATATCCATTCAGTATTTCAAGTCAATGCCATTAAGTGTTGAAGAGTTCCCTCCTACGGAAACAATCCTGGCCGGATCATAAGAATATGACTACCAGATTATTTTACTGCCACCGGACTTACATACCTAAGTTGTATCCCAAATTTCATCTAAAATCGGTTGACTTTTAAGGCGGTTTTAGTTTTTTGTTAAATATCTACCTGGGACTGGGAATGGCTGTGCTGATAATCTGGTCCTACTTGCTGCTGAGATTTTTTTAAATTTTGCCTGTGGGCGGTCCAATAAGAGAGATCAATTGTTTGATTTGGTCACTGTCCAATAAAGGCAATGTATCAAGTCCACTTCGTTTTCTAGAAAAACCAAAGAAAAGTTTGAGCAAATAAAACTGTGCCAATTAAATATCACACAATACCACAACCCGAGACCACATAAGTACACAATACCACATTACTTATTATTATTTTACCGTAATTAAATTATCTGTGCCATAGCCATCAGTTAATAATATGTAGGTCCGCCTACATTGGTAATTCTTAGGCTAGGTATGAAGGTGCAGGATGCAGATGCTTATTTCTGAAATAAATTTGATTGCATGAATAAAATGGTTTTTGTTTGGCTGGGTTGGACTATAGCAAAGGGGGGGTTGGGCTAATTTTGGAGAAAAGTTTTCCAAGTAAAGGTGCTTAATATTTTAACGTGTTCTTTAAATAGCTGATACCTATAATGGATGAAGTGATTCAAGGCAAAGGTTTATACCTATGTACCTACTTATTATATTAATTAAGGTTTTGTATAAATTAGCTGCAATATGACAATGAATGTTGAAATAATGCCGCGTTTAAAACCGACGTTTTGTAGGACAAACTCAAAAGTAGGATAATCTAGTAGGTAGGTAGGTACCTAAGTTACATTCGTTTTGACTAATAGGTACTAATATTATGTAATTACTAAGTAGGTAAATAGCGTGACGTGAATCATTAGGTAAGTATATATCCAACTTACTGAAAAATGCTTCGGCGTAGGTAGGTATTTCTCGAAACTCCATTTTCAAGAGTTCAATTAAATCGTTGGATAAACTGCAAACAAAACAAATGCACCATAAATTTCTTCTTTCTTCTCTTTTGTTTAAATACTCTAAGTAAGTATAAAATGGCTAAGGCTATAAGTAGAATACAAACAAACAAACCAGAAGTCGCATTCAGTGCTATCCCAAAACAATAAGTAGGTAACCAGGTACATACCTACTTACTTATAAACTTGAAATGTAATCCTATCCTGTATTTTTGTAAGCCCAACGGCATTTCTGTATGTAGGAACGACACAAGACATCATTAATAAAAATTATTACTTACTATATTCAACACGTCACGACACGATCGGTCGGATTGTTCTATATTACCTATTATGTATTCTGAGATTCACAGGTACTGAGTTTTGCGCGTGTTAATGGTTCTATTCAATATTTTTTCCAAAACACAAGTTTGAACTTTGAACGACTACGGCGACTACCTATAGGTACTCCATAAATCACAAAGTAAACAAAATTTCTCGTTAAGTACCATTAGCTAGTTTGCACCTAAATATTGCTACTTATTACAATTTTATTAAAATTATGAACTTACCTCATCGTCCGGAGTGATCACACGCACAACACAACACAAGTCGGAAGTGCTTTTGCTTTTTGCAGCAAAGCTAGTAGCCTATTACCTATTAACTAATAATCCGACTACTACCAAGCTCCATCCATGATAAAATGGCGCTAGCTTGCCCAACGCTACGCTAACGAAAATGGATGCCAAGTGAAGCCAAGCCAACGCCCATCAGTGTTGCCAGATCAAATTTTTTTAAATATGGGAGGTTTACCAATAAAAATTTGGGAGATATATGGCGACATTATGAAAACAATCGGGAGATACATTTTTCCTTAAAATTATTTAAAACGACATCTCTCAATAAATGTTTTATTGTGTTTTTTTCTAACATATTTTCCTTTACCTAAAAAAAGTAGCAATTGCTATTTTTTATATTTTTTTGCTATTGAATATTCATCTTTTTAACCGCCGAAGAAAAAGGGAGGCGTCAAGGTCAGGTCAAACTTATGTTTGACCTGTGTAACTGTGTATCTGTCTGTGGCATCATAGCTCCCAAATGGAGGGACCGTTTTCGATGCGATTTTTTTAAATCGAAAGCTAGTTTAATCGAGATGGTTCTTATATAAGGTTTATTATTAAAATCGGTTGACCCGTTTTTGAAATACTGAACTTTGAAATGACAATGTCGGGGGTTTTTCAACTTTCCTAAGTTGGTTAGTTTCATTAAGGGGCTTCCCTGAGCCAGACGCTGAAATGGCTGAAAAACCACCATGCCTTGTTTTTAAACACAGCTGCTCAGAACCTCAATTAAAAAATTACCTGTAATCTGTAATGGATTTTAAACTGTTTCTGTTTTAGATTTCCTAATAGCAAATCATTACATAAACAATTAAGGCGCTCCCCTGAGCCAGACACTGAAATAACTGCTTTATAGAGCCATTCTGTACATTATTTAAACGATAAAAACAAAATGTATAAATGCATTAAGTATCTTTAACATCTCAACTTATTTTTCCACGTTTTTTTTTTCGTATTTAATGCTTATGATATTCTGCATCACAAGTAAGTCAAGTCGCAATTAATTTTCTGTCACTACTCACTTCATCATAAGCATAATTTACTTTGACTTGTGACATACACCAATGTATAGAATATTTAATAGGCTGGGATTTCCACGTTTAACATTATTATAATACCTTTCTTATAATCATCATCATCATCATCGGCCTATTTACGTCCACTGCTGGGCCTGTGCCTTTATTTATAATATAAAAAAAAACGTAAATAACATATTTACGTAGGTATTCGGTGCGAATTCTGAACTTTTTTTTATTAGAAAAGACGCCTTATTTGTGACAACTCTGTAAAATTAAGTTAGTAAGAATATTCGTACACCAATGTATAGAGAATTTAATAGGTTGGGATTTCCACGTTTAACATTATTATAATACCTTTCTTATAATCATCATCATCGGCCTATTTACGTCCCACTGCTTAACCTGTGCCTATAATTGTAATATTTTTTTTTTTTTAAATAAGTTATTTACTTATTCGGTGCGAATTCTGAACGTTTTTTTTTTATTTGAAAAGACGAGTTATTTGTGGATAACACTGTAAAATTAAGTTAGACCGATAATTAATATGTCGCCACTAAAACGAAGTTGTTTAGCAGAAGTGAGGTGGGGTGAGGAAGGCGCCAAACGTTCAACGTCATCCTCTCAGGGAAGTCTCTCTCTCTAGTATATTATACGCATTTTACAAAGTAGGCACATAATGTATTTTACATTGCATTTTTTTCGTTTCGATTTACGCAGTTTTTTCGTAAAGAAAGTTTAAGCCGTGGTGTTCTTAAAAAATCGGGAGTTTTGAGTAAGAATCTGAGAAGTCGTGAAACATTTACTAAAATCGGGAGATATCCCGGAAAATCGGGAGATATCCCAGAAAAATCGGGAGACCTGGCAACAGTGCCCCAAGCATCAAAGGCGAGTTTCGAAATTCGAATATTCGAATCCTGCGTAACGTAATCGAGTAGGTTAGTAACGGTATCGAAAAATGTGTATGATGTTTGGAACAACGGCCGCTCGTGAGTGTATTTAGAACTCAAATTTAATACGAAGTTTCTCGATTGCGATGAAAAAAAAATTGAATTTGAATTTGATACGATAATAATATGGTCTTTGACCTTGGCCTGTCCAGATTCTGGATGGACAATAATAATTTTTAAAAACCGGCCAAGTGCGAGTCGGACTCGCGCACGAGGGTTCCGTAGAAAGATTTTAACGCTTTTCCCCAGTGTTTTTATGAAGTCCAGTGTTAGCAGAGCCCTGCTCCTAAGCAAAATGTACGCAGTGTGGGGTCAACTTATATTGGTCTGCGAAATCTACAGACAGAAATAAAAATACAAGATTTTGAGGATTTTCTGAGTGGTTGTTCTATAAGAGCTACCTTTATGCTTCATACCAAATTTCAAGTTTCTAGGACAACTGGAAGTACCCTTTAGGTTTTCGGAATTCGGCAATTTGTATGGAAATAGGTAGCCTATTTAATGACTGTATCTTTTGATTGCGTTGACTTAGAAGGTTGATTTTTTCACAGCTTCAAGGGACCGCTGACTTGAGTACCTATTTGATATTAATTTCAGCATGCTACCTGCATGCGTTCCACAGAAAAGGGGTCTTGACAGACAGACGGACAATAAAGTGATCACATAAGGGTTCCGTTTTTTTCCATTTGAGGTACGAACCCTAAAAAGGAGGGCTACCTAACTTTTCTCGAAGCGTTTCGCCGTATTTTCAAACCCTTATAGCCTCTGAATTGATGTGCAAAATTACATTTGTAATTACGTAAGTACCTTCAAATTACATAGGTATCACGAGCTTTTCGTTCGGAAAACATTGTGCGGAAATCTGCACACTCCTGAGGGTCGAGTACGAATATTCGGAATTCTGCGTAATATATACCTATTATGTGTACCTATTTTATTTTTATTTCATGTAGGTAGGTAGGTAGGTACAAAGGTACAATCCCCGATTACTTACCTACTCCTAGACGGCTGGACCTATTTGGAAAATTCTTTTTTTGTTTGAATGGGTCATATTTTCTAGTTGGTCCCATTGTCAACAAGTCAGGATCTGATGATGGGATCCCAGGGAAATCGAGGAATGCGGAAGTGTCGTTTTCACTCCGGGCACACCGGGACACCTCGATGGTCGTGCGAAATGACGTAGGTACCTACCTACTATCCGCACTTATATCATAAAGTACCTACTTACTAGGTATAAAACATTTCGGGAAAAGTAGGCAAAAATCTTCGGGCCTTGACACCCATGATGGACGGACTTTACATCCCTACACGGAACCCTCATGCGCGAGTCCGACTAACAATTGGCCGGTTTTTTTAAGGCGGTTTTACTTCTTGTTTACCTAGGTTACATTGAAAGGAGGTCTTTCAATACTTAACCTGTATCTCCAAAGTCTGCTAACAGAAATGAACTTAAGTAGGTACCTACCTACCAGTATCTCATGAATACCTACCTACCGATAGTCGATCGGCCATGTTCCTTTTTAATTAGGTTTTCTTGTGTATCATAAAGTATCATTATGTGCTTACGAGTACGTAGGTAGGACTTATATTAATTTTATTCGTTTGTGTTGTGCTGACTGCTGATTAACTTATGAAAAGCAAAGTAGGTCTGTATGTAGGTACTTACCTATCTACACCTACTTGAACTTAGCATTTGAGAATGTCGTGTCGAAGTAGGTGTATGTTGGTTTTGGTTTATACTTAGGTACTTAACACATAATTTTATAGTAGGTAAGTACTTAAGTACTTACTTACGGACATGTTCGTCTAAGATGTACTTAAGGTATCTACATGGTTCGTTTTAGTCAAAACTTCGGCCAGGGGTTGAGTAGGTAGGTAGGTACCTAATGGCCTGCGCAAACCGGCGAAAGGGACAGCAGAGGATAATAGGTACTTATTAAGTAAGTACTTAAAATTTTCAATGTAAATTGTAGGTAAGTATGCTATTTCAAATACAGTAAGGTAAGCATGCTCCATTGCCTCTGCATACTCCGACGGAATACAAGGTCAGTCTCCGCGAGCATTCAAATTTACAGGTAGGTAAGAAGTACCTTACCTTATTGCAATCGAAATAGCATAGGTACAAATTACCTTCATCAAAAAAACCTCTGCTCTCCCGTCCGCCGGTTTGCGCTAGCCATAAGTTGTGATCTGATCTGATCACCCCTGTGAAGTTTTTTTTAAAAACAGAATTTAAAAAATCATTCCCCCGTAGCGTAGAGGCAATGAATTGTATGGGAGAATGTTTTTTTAAGTACTTACTTACCTACTTATTTTTTTCAAAGTAAAAACTTTAATAGGTTAGGTAAGTAAGTAAGTATTCTGTTTATATTATAAAAACTCTTCGTGGCGAACAGTGCGCCGGTGTAGGTATAGGTAGGTACTTACTAGGTATAACTGCTCCGCGCAAGTTTGACTTTAACCTACTTGTTCGGAGGAGGTTAATGTGTTTCTTCGCCATAACTTCTTTAATTGTTATTATTTATTATTGTGCAATCTATCGTTAGTTATAATGCGCCTAATCTAACCGTATCAAAAAAAAATGGTTTGCCTGATACGATACCTACCTAATGATACATAACTAGCTTATGCCCCGCGGCTTTGCCCCCGTGAAATATTTAAAAATGGGCTAGTTCCCTATCCCGTGGGAATTTCAAAAAATCCCTTCTTAGTGCACCTCTAGGATACTCAAGGTATATGTTTGCCAACATTTCAAGTCTCTAGGTCCAGTGGTTTGGGCTGTACGTTGTCTGTCAGTCAGTCAGTCATTCAGTCAGTCACGGTACTATTTTATAGGTATAGATAAGTAGGTAATACCTATGTAAATTGGTAGTTCTTCTGTCACGGGAATCTAGTCTCGTTTTTTTCCCCCGAGTTTTAAGTTGTCCAGCAGAGGCCTGCTCCTGACCTGACTAAGCAAAATGTAAGCAGTGTGGGGTCATTTTATATGGTCAATACATTAACTTAATACAGACAAAAATTTAAGTGATTTATAGTTGTGCTATAAGCTATAAGAGCTACCTTTCATACCCAATATCAAGTTTCTAGAATATCTGGATTCCACAGCAATTTGTATGGAAACACCTTTTTATTTTTTAATGACTGTTAAGGTTCATTGGGGTTATACCCGACGGGACTAGGTGGGAGATCGTGGTAAAAACTTTTTTCTCGATATTAGTTCGCGTCAGATTATTGAAACATGTTGTAAATGGTTAAGGGTGTCCAAGCAAAATTGCCGAAATTTCATCCAGTGTCATTATTGAATGTGCCATGCTATAGCAATTTCAACCTTTTGGTTTAGAAAAGATGGTAGCTATTTGTAAGCATTTTTTGTTACTTGCTATTAATTGTTATTAGCGGTAGCCTTAAAAAAAGAGAACAATGTTATTATTCACAAGACAAGCTTGTTAAGTGGTAAACGGCCAGTTTATCAAATTTCTACTATAATAATATTACTGTTCGCAAGAACTACAAAAAATAACCTTGTATCGCATGTATTTGTATTGGATTAGAAACTTACTTATGCAGTTAAGATGTCTCTGAAACGTGATTGAAATTGCATTATTTTTAAGTTTTTTTTATGACTTTGTAGGCTAAAAAACTAATTATGTTTAAAATTTGGAGCTTGTGGGTATGCTAGAAGTACCTTAGAATTATAATGATCAGTCAGTCAGCCAGTCAGCGTGTCAGTTACAAAACTAAGGAACTTGGACGGGGAGTAGTTCTTACTTAAAATACAAGTTCAAATTGAATGTTATTGAGAATACTTATATCTAAGTCATATTGCCCTATAGGTTACTAAAAATTCAGGGTTCTAGCTTTAGCCAGCACAAAATGACAGGAGGGTACGGCCGTGCCTCTTTCTTTTGCTCGACTTGTTGGGGAACACTGCCGTGCCCCCAGATTTAGTGAAACTTTGTGTATTGTCTGTTTTGTAATGAAACTGATTATTATGTGGCAGATATAAGAAAAGGTAAGAAGGACGAAAATCGGAATATAAAAACAACGACCTGGCTTGCATTGCGTCGATTTATCGCACACAAGTGCTTTTCGCGCCAATTTCGGTGATTCGTAGTAACCCTAAAATCCATTTCTCGGAATTGTGTTCATTTACCTATTTAGTCTTTTTTGATAAATTTACGGTACCTCAAAAGGAAAAATGGAACCCTCATTTATAGGATCACTTTTTTGTCCCTTTGTCTGTCTGTCTGTCTGTCATGACCCTTTTTTTGAAAGTGTGGAGGTAGCATGCTGAAATTAATATCCAATATCAAACCTGCAGTATCTTGAAACTGTGAAAAAACTACTCAAAATGTACATTTTGCTTAGAAGCAGGGCTATGCTAACACTGGACAACTTAAAACTCTGGGGAAAAGCGGAAAAAATCTTCATACAGAACCTTCGGTGCGCGAGTCTCGACTCGCACTCGGCCGGTTTTTTTTATGAATAACTAAGACGAAGACAAGGTTCCAGCTGTGTTTTTTTTTTCGGATATACCCTTCGGGAGTTATTCTGATATATAAGTAATCATTTCGCAAAATAAACTTAACAATGTATGTATGTAATGTATGTGCTTTTGGCATAATACAATGCACATTATGATAATAAAAGGTTGAGAATACTTGAGGACCACTGACCATTCCTGGGGTGATTCCGATTAGCAAAGGTGTAAGTAAGTGCTAAGATTAGCGGTACCAGTTATAATAAAGTAAACACATCTTGCGTAAGGGGTAAATAAGGATGAAAAATAAGTGCGAACCTTCAGTTAGAGTAAAATAAAGTCTACTTTTAAATGATTTCGGAATTGTCCCAAGGTAGTCCGTCCAATGCCAAAAAAATATGACTCAATGTTTTAAGAGCTTAATTTAAAAAAACCTACTAAGTACATAATAACCTGGAATCTATTACATTTACTATATATCTGTTCATTAAGTAAACAGAGGTAAAACAACAACGGCAGTAGAGTAGATTCAAAACTTCATTGAATAGCATTTTTTTTTATACGACGAGGAAGGCAAACGAGCAAGTGTGTCACCTGATGGTAAGTGATCACCACTGCCCATAGACACCCGCAACCCCGGAGGGTTTGCGGATGCGTTGCCAACCTAGAGAGCTAAGATGAAATGCCTCTTGTGCCCGTAATTACACCGGCTGTCTTACTCTCCACAACGGAACACAACAGTGCAAACACTGCTGCTAAGCGGCAAGATTAGCAAGTAAGATGGTGGTAGCGATCCGGACGGACCTTGCACAAGGTCCTACCACCCGCAATAATCGGAATATAGACCACTAGTCAACTCGCATGAATTCCTGTCGGGTCGAAATTACCCCAATGCACCCTATAACCAAATTCAGTGGAAATTTGGTCTTTCCTCGCATCCAGTAAGTAGGTATTAATTACCCCAATGAACCTATTGTTCTTGTACAGTCTATTAGTTCTACTGTGCCTACTCTGCCCGTATTCCCGGCTAAAATCGACTTGCCTGATTTGTAACAGGAATCTGTAATTTTTTTCATAAACACGAAGACGAAGTTGAGCTAAATAAAAGCTTAGTACTTAATTAAAAAACCTTGCCGTTTTCCTTTGTGAAATTCGTTTTAATTACGCCATACTTGTACCTAGATACCCTATAAGGTACGGTACCTACCTACCTAATCGCGGTCAATATCCCCTTATCATTATGCCTATGTAATATGTTTTTGTTTGTAATTAAATGACTAGTGTACGTCTTCTAGACACTGGCGTGGCGCTGTGTGTGTCTCGGTCGTGCCGTGTGGGCGCCGAGCGGGCGCGCGACGCGGCGTGCTTACCTACCTACCTACCACATGACTTGGCGAAAAGAATAATGAAATGTGATTTCGGAAAAATCGGTCAAAACCCTATGAAACTATATATAACTAGAAAGGTCTCGTTGAGACCTGATTGTACATACCGGTATTATCGCTTAATAACATGCTAGATGATCGGAAAGTCAATATTAATACTAATATTTATGGCTGGCGGCAGATCCCGGCGCTAAGCGCATCTTATAGGTACCTAATATTAACACATCTATAAATCGCTAGCACAGAACAGTTTAAACGCGAGATTAAGTAGGTACATACCTAAACAAATTATCAGATAAGTTAGGTAGGTATTTGAATGAGATGTTAGGGAGTTTACTTCGATAGGTAGGTCTAGGTACCTACCTATTTAAAATGGCCTGGCGCAAAGGCAAATGGTTTTTGTAATTAAATGTCCACGGGCAACAGTAAAGTAGGTAAGGTAGGTACCTTAGATGTGTAAAAAGCTTAGTAGGTACCTACCTACTAAGCTTTTTACACATCGCGATTATCATCGCCTACCTATGACGCTATCGCGGGAGCAGAACCTATGCGTCGTGCGTTTGGCCCGTTCGTTCATTTGGAAACCACTATCATATCCTCAAAATACTCACAAGATTTTCGAATTATCTATCTGATTCCTTATACCTATACCTACACGATGCCCATTACACAAGATTATAAAAATCAAGGCTATTCCAGAAACTTAATTATGTTTAAGAATATAAGTAGGTAAGTACCTATCATTTCCGAAATCTGTTATATTGGAAATCTGATATTTTAGGGATCTGGTGTTTTGGAAACGAGCGGTTTCGTTAAACTCATGTTCGCATTAGTAGAAGTGCCAGAACTAGCTCTGGGCTCTGGGGTGTGCTAGCAGCGCCATCTGTGCTGGTAAAGTTGAATTGAGAAATGTTTTTACATGTCAAAGTGTTTATGATCTTGACATAAGATTGATTTTTGTTCTATGGGAAAACTTTTTTCACTATAGCTATGAATCCAATTGATAATAGTTCAGACAAGAATCGTTAGGTGACTGACTACAATATACTACGAAACCGATAGCGACAATTGCGACATCTAACGGAATATTCTTAAACTATCTGGCTGTACCGATAAGTATCTTACCAAAATCACTTCTGACACTGTAAATATGAGACAGTACCTAAGAGTTCTCAGCCTTTCCACGAGAGGCCGCCTTTTTTTGTATGTAGGTATGTATAAAGCTAGATTCATTTGTAGGAACACTTTCTTCTTTTACCGGGTTGGGCCGTTATAAATAAGAGAGAAAAAAAAGCTGTTAGAGCCGTAAATGTCAAAGTTTTCAAAGTTTGTTTTTTCCTTGTGTAGACGCCACAACAGTTGCCATCTTAACAGACAGAACAGCTTCGATAGCTATGTTAATGCACTTGATTGAAACGCAAGACCCGCGGTACTGTGTCTAAACGGCTCTGACAGCCAAGTTTGCGAGTTTAATTTATGACACGGCTAACGTAGCCAAGCTTTGTTATACACACGGTCCGCTGTACCGTTTATAGAACGGCTCCGACAGCCATGTTTGCGAGATTAATTTAAGACACGGCTAACGTAGCCAAGTTTTGATAAGCGCACGACCCGCAGTACTGTGTTTAAACGGTTTCGACAGCCGTGTTTGCGAGATTAACTTATGACACGGCTAACGTGGCCAACTTTTGACAAGCGCACGACCCGCGGTACTGTGTCTAACCGGCTCTGACAGCCATGTTTGCGAGATTAATTTATGACACGGCTAACGTAGCCAAATTTTGATAAGCGCACGACCCGCGGTACTGCGTCTAAACGGCTCTGACAGCCATGTTTGCGAGATTAGTTTGTGACACGGCTAACGTAGCCAAGTTTTGATAAACGCACGATCCGCGGTACCGTGTCTTAACGGCTCCGACAGCCATGTTTGCAGGTTTAATTTATGACACGGCTAACGTAGCCAAGTTTTGATACGTGCACGACCCGAGGTACCGTGTCTTAACGGCTCCGACAGCCGTGTTTGCGGGTTCAATTTATGACACGGCTAACGTAGCCAAGTTTTGATAAGCGCACAACTCGCGGTACCGTGTCTTAACGGCTCCGACAGCCATGTTTGCAGGTTTAATTTATGACACGGCTGACGTAGCCAAGTTTTGATAAGCGCACGACCCGCGGTACCGTGTCTTAACGGCTCCGACAACAATGTTTGCGAGCTTAATTGATGACGCGGATAACGTAAACAAGTGTTGTGTTACACACGGTCCTCTGTACCGTTTATAGAACGGCTCAGACAGCCATGTTTGAGAGTTTAATATATAACACGGCTAACGTAGCCAAGTATTCATAAGCACACGGTTCGCTGTACCGTGTTTAAACGGTTCCAACAGCCATGTTTGCGAGGTTAATTTATGACATCGCTAACGTAGCCTAGTGTCATAAGCACGCGGTGCGCTGTACCGTGTCAACAACGTTACCGATGCCGTGTTTGTTGTGTGCACATGGTTCCGACAACCGAGTCAAATGGTAGCCGTGTAATTTTGCACGGCTACGGTTTCAACACGGCTGGAAAATTAATGAACACGGTACACGAAGCCGTCTAAACCGGCTCTGTTAACCGTTTACACGGTACAAAAATCTCTAGCCGTGTACACGGCTCTTCACACGGCTGCCAAACCCGGCTAGCAGAACCGTTTACACGGCTACAAAAAACGTAGCCGTGTTCGAAAGCCGTGTATTTTTCCCAGTGTACGTTATAACCGTAAACGTAACCCTTTAGTACTTTTAGTATAATGGGAAATAGTGTAAATTATTACATAGCTTAATAAAATACTTAATGAAGAAAATAAGTTCATGTTCATGATAATTGTCAGTCAATAGTCTGTAAAATGTTTCAATTTGCAAAAGGAATTTTATTACGCAGCTAAAGTTCGGAGGCCCACTCCCCGCCTCCGAAAGTGGCCTAACGACACCGTACAGGGGCTCAGCCTCCTCTGCGATGGCTCTGAAGGAGCATACTACATAATTCCTTTTCGTGTAGTAAACACTTCATCATATTAAAAGAGAGTACATTCAAAGGGGCGTCAGTTTATAGTCTGGAGATATTCCTAGACAAAACTTCTGATCTCAATACTCCTGCAGTAGCAAATTAGAATTCAGTAGTACATAGACTTCAATGATCAATTAGGTACATTGACCAATAAATAGCTATCGGAACACCTGGTACCGAGAAGCGTTGAACTTGCGTCTGCCTTTGTTCTAGTCAAAATGACTGTTCAAGGTTATTTTTATAAAAGATAATTATCAGTAAGGCTTCTACCTTTAGAATAATATAGATAATAGATGGCCACTACAGGACTAAAGGAATCCAAAGTCTGTTACCAGGAAAGTCAACAGCCTTCACTAGGAGATTCTACTTTCAGCAAATAAATATTGTTTTGTTGTGAGTTGTTGAATCATTTATCTCACATATTTGCTTCTACTAACGTTTGTAAGATGGGATATTGAATGAAAGTGAAAACGCCGAAATCTCTCATTCGTCCGGAAGTAAGTATGTTTGTCTGTAAGTAAGTATATCAAATAAGTCAAAAGTCATTTAAGTCAATTAGTTTAAACACCTCCACCATAAGCATCTTAAAGCAGCAATATTACTAAGCCGTGCCTATTGTATCCTGACATCTAAACTAACCAACTATTCTAAACGAAACTTGCAAACTAGGAATCCGTATTCCACATTTAAATTACTCGCGGGTCCTCTCTCGAAGTGCAGTGAGAGAGCCTATTTTAATACTAAATCTACGTTGGGCGGGTGAACCCGACTACCTACTCCCTAAAACCCGTGTGCTCACTAGATATGTCACAGAGGATGGGGAAAGACATATACTAGTGTGACGAATACGAATGTGAATATATAAATGTATAGATAAAGAGGTCTAAATGATGATTAATTTAGAACGCCGGAATGGCAATTCAAATTCTTCACCACCCAGGGAGAATTTTAGGTCTGTCTCTTGAAGTAAAATACAAGACCCCGCCTCACTCCATCAGCGTACTCTACGTTAAGAACGTTCCCAGGGAGAGCGAACCTGTCAGTTAACACCGCAAAGGTGACCCGGCTCTCTCTTCCCAGAAATCGGTTACACTAACCGAAATTCGTCCAGGTTCTCAATTACCCCTTAATTACTACAATTACCATTTAAATAATTATAAAACAAGCACAGAAGATTTTAGTATTAAAGGTCTAACCCCCACTAATCCCCACTATTAATTATCACTTAAACACAAATACAAATCAATATGCAATTCTCCAGTAATGAATATCTCAGCACCCACTATTCTAGTACTAAAATACACAAAGCTGGAAATTCACACATCAATATCCCATTATAATTAACACTAAAATTAATTAAAACCTCCAACAAAATTACGACACTACCAAATCAACCCCGAGAGAACCTCTTCGAACCCGAGTTCAAATAAAAAGCGATCCACGATTCTCCTGAACGCTCCTTTTATACTAATTCCAAGTTACACCGTCGTCAGAGTTTACAGTGGCGTCCATGCCTACACTTCTTACACTCACCTCAAAAGTTACAGCGGTTACTTCGGTTACATCGGTTACATCGGTTACATCGGTTACTTCGGTTACATCGGTTACTTCGGTTACATCGGTTACTTCGGTTACTTCGGTTACATCGGTTACATCGGTTACTTCGGTTACATCGGTTACTTCGGTTACTTCGGTTACATCGGTTACTTCGGTTACATCGGTTACTTCGGTTACTTCGGTTACATCGGTTACTTCGGTTACATCGGTTACTTCGGTTACATCGGTTACTTCGGTTACATCGGTTACTTAGGTTACATCGGTTACATCGGTTACTTCGGTTACATCGGTTACTTCGGTTACATCGGTTACTTCGGTTACATCGGTTACTTCGGTTACATCGGTTACATCGGTTACTTCGGTTACATCGGTTACTTCGGTTACTTCGGTTACATCGGTTACATCGGTTACATCGGTTACATCGGTTACTTCGGTTACTTCGGTTACATCGGTTACTTCGGTTACATCGGTTACTTCGGTTACTTCGGTTACATCGGTTACATCGGTTACTTCGGTTACTTCGGTTACTTCGGTTACATCGGTTACATCGGTTACTTCGGTTACATCGGTTACTTCGGTTACATCGGTTACTTCGGTTACATCGGTTACTTCGGTTACTTCGGTTACATCGGTTACTTCGGTTACATCGGTTACTTCGGTTACATCGGTTACATCGGTTACTTCGGTTACATCGGTTACTTCGGTTACTTCGGTTACATCGGTTACTTCGGTTACATCGGTTACTTCGGTTACTTCGGTTACATCGGTTACTTCGGTTACATCGGTTACTTCGGTTACTTCGGTTACATCGGTTACTTCGGTTACATCGGTTACTTCGGTTACATCGGTTACATCGGTTACATCGGTTACTTCGGTTACTTCGGTTACATCGGTTACTTCGGTTACATCGGTTACATCGGTTACTTCGGTTACATCGGTTACTTCGGTTACATCGGTTACATCGGTTACTTCGGTTACATCGGTTACTTCGGTTACATCGGTTACATCGGTTACATCGGTTACATCGGTTACTTCGGTTACATCGGTTACTTCGGTTACATCGGTTACATCGGTTACATCGGTTACTTCGGTTACATCGGTTACATCGGTTACTTCGGTTACATCGGTTACATCGGTTACTTCGGTTACATCGGTTACATCGGTTACATCGGTTACTTCGGTTACATCGGTTACATCGGTTACATCGGTTACTTCGGTTACATCGGTTACATCGGTTACATCGGTTACATCGGTTACTTCGGTTACATCGGTTACTTCGGTTACATCGGTTACATCGGTTACATTTTCCTCAAGGTCGTCGCCTCGTGAGCGTAGCGTTTGAGCTCCTATCGTGAATTTCTTAGTATTGAAAGTAGTCGAGTTTAATAGTATGATATATGAAATATTTTACTATGGGTAAATTATTAATTAATTAGATTAATTTGTTTATTAATCAACCTTTATTTAATAAAAATAATTATTCTTAATTTCTGTAATTTAAGTACCTTCCTATGGTCACATAAGGTGGAACTTTACAGGCTATCGTCTGTAAGGTTACAGTGTTCAGCAGAGCTCTAATTATCATACGAAATGAATGGTACAGAGACCTCTCTATAGTGAAACTAGCAACAGCAGGCTTATTATTTTAAGGAAACGGTAGTAGGTACTCGCGTCAATGGTAGTCGTCATCATCAACAGAAGTAGCTAAGCAACCGAAGCTGTCACAATGACCTAAGCACGGCTCTATTGTTATAGACATAAGAGCTTGTGCAGATCATTGTGACCGCTTCGGTTGCTTAGCTACTTCTGCTGCGGACTGAACAAAATGTTAGTCAAAACAAAACAATCATACCCGTTTTCAAAATGGCTGATCTTTTTCAAAACGCCTAGGGATGGCATCTGTAGTCTTGTAATTGTTACAATTGTACTCCAAAGGTCCAAATTCCAACGACACCCCGCTTCAAATCGGTACTTTACGGCTTTGCTTTAGAGTTCAATATGCTACGGTAAATACAAATAATCCTTATGAGGTTACGGCGCAGGTGATCTGACTCGAGGCAAAAATAATGACGCGATATCCCTGACTCACATGACCCCTGACGCGGCTTTTATACTGCGGTTTCCTGCCCCTTATTTCTTGGACTATAGAGCTGTTTTTAGCGTAACCGGGGGCAGACGAGGTGTGACAGCGTGCGGAGAGAAAAAAATAAGTTATGCCCAAGATTAAGCTTCACGGCAATACATCTTAAACCTTATGCAAATGCAGCTATTGTATTTTTAGGGTTCCGTACCTCAAAAGGACAAACCGGCTGCGAGTCGGACTCGCGCACCGAGGGTTTTATGCACATTTGTAGGTATGTAAAGCACGTCTATCACGGGAATCGAGTCCCTTCTAATTTCCCTAGTTACTTTTCCTAATTTACCCCAAACGTTTCAAAAATGTCCAGTGTTAGCAGAACCCTGCCGCTAAGCAAAATGTATGGAATTTTTATATTGGTCAGTGACATTTACCTACAGACAGACAACCTTTAACCTGATTGGTTGTGTTAGGAGCTAAATTCATACCTCAAGTTACTAGATCGACTGGAACTCTTTTAGGCTTTGATACCACGGCAATTTGTATGAAACCACCCTTTTCAATAATTGTGTCTTTTTATTGCGTTAACTTGGACTTTTTTTTGCAATTTTAAGGGACTGCGGACTTAAGTATTTGCTATAAATTTCAGCAGATTACCTCCACGCGTTTCATAGGAATAAGGTCTTGATAACAAAAGTGATCTTATAAGGGTTCTGTTTTCCTTTTGAGGTGCGGAACCCTAAAAAACATTGCTCGCAAGGCTGATGGCTGATGGGGTCAGAAGGTTCTCGAATGGCGTCCGCGGACCGGGAGACGAGCTGTCGGTAGGCCTCTAACAAGATGGAGTGACGACTTGGTACAGATCGCGGGACCGCGGTATGGATGCGAAAAGCACAAGACCGGTCTGAGGGGAGAGCCGCGGGGGAGGCTTATGTTCAGCAGTGGATGTCTTTCAGCTCACATGATGATGAATGATGATAATAATGAACCCTAAATACCCAACTTAAATTTAAAAAACAGATAACTCGACTGCAATTCTGTGAACAAAAACACCCTATATCACTTCCACAACTGAGACGAATCCAATGACACCTCATACGTTGAAATCCTTCAAACGGTTTGGACTGTAGAGCGTGTCAAAGAATTAGACATACATAAATACGCTCGAAAAACATAATCCTTGAGCAGTCGGGTAAAAAGTTGCTGGTTCGACACGGACCAACCACCCTCTGGACACCAAATGTCAGGGCGAACGTTTCCGAAACGCATATGCTCATTTGCACCTATAAATCTGTCTAGCCTCGAATCGCGGCTCGCTTTCGACCAGATGACAAGCTATGAACCAATCACGACGCGTTCCCCCGGCCCGTAAAAGGCGCCCGTAAAAGGCTCACGTAAAAGTATTACAACCAAATTATAAACAACTAAACGTGCGTGCGGCGACGCCAGCCGTGACAGCCTCACTGAGTAGCTTGCTTAACGAGTACTCTAATATCGTGACCTTGAGCCCGTCCGGAGCGGGAGTTTCCGTTCTACTATGTTATTATTTTATTCTTATGGTATTAGTCATCACATCCCCATTTCTGTATGTAGTAAGTAGGTAGGTAGCATTCTGCGAAAACAAGATAGGAAGTATCGAAACAAAATTCACGCTAAACTCTAAATTAAGGTTGGTAAATAAAACGGGTTTATTTAATCATTCAGTCCTCAGTGACCTGCAGCCGTCAGAAGGTAAAAGTAATTGCTGTACTAAGAATTTTATTATCAGACCCGAGCCAGGAGTAATACACCGTTGATCGTTCTGGGCCCTTCAACAGGGCTCTTGAATGGCGAAGAAGGATCACTTGTTGAAACACTCTAAAGCGTATTATGACTTCATAAACTCGAAATTCAAAATTTTATTCAGCAAATAGGCAGTTGAATGCTCTTTTACACGTCTTTTTTTGAGTCTACCAGCGCTTTCGGAAAGACCATGATTGCCAAGAAGAATGCGCCGCAAGAAACTTGGCACAAAGACATTTTTTCTAAAAACTAGTTACATTGGCTCTTACAATACGTAATCACAGATAAATTACACAAAGAAACCTCACTCTAACATAAAAAAAATTAAGAGAGAAATAAAAGAATACCGTATTTTAGAAACAAGTGTAAAAAATAATTATTAGAACAGCAAAACCTTACACTTTACTTTACTGGCTCGTTTTAATCGAGCAGGAGATATATAGGGTCTCAAGGTCAAATATCTGTGAGTATTTGAATTACAAAGGGATGTTCAGGGTTCCAGAATTAATACTATAATACTTAATCTAAATGGTTTAGAGACGTATAGTCTCTAGGGTCAATTTAAACTAAATTTAAAATCAGCAGAGGTATAAAACGCCTCCACGGTCAAATAACTGTAATGAAATACCAACGTAACACAGGGGGTATCCATGCGCGTTTTAAATTCTAGAGGAAAATACATCTTACATGCATGCTTGCTTGCCCGCATGTTTGCTTGGTTGTAAGCTTGCGTGCTTGCATGCTTGGTTGCATGCTGTTTCATTTCAACGCATTTTCATTTAATTTAAAGCTATTTTCTGACATAATTTTTAACCCTTTGATAAATTATCCTGATTTTAGCAGAAAATAGCTTTTGATGAAATGAAAATGCTTAATAGATAGATAGCTTGCTTGCATATTTTCTTGCATGTTTAATGCCTGCTTTGAATGTTTTTTCGCTTGCGTGTGTCTTAAAGTCGTTATGATTCACGCGACCGACGCCGCAAGTAACAGCTAGTATTTTCATTAAATATTATACATCTTAAGCACTTACCCCAAAGATGAAAACTTGTTTATTGTAGATTTGATAGAGGTGGTTTCTGAAGCGGAACGAGAAGGAATATTACAACTGCGATTGAACGAAAAGAACAATAATTACTTATTGGTTCTTCTTTTCGATTAGACAAATATCATATCAATACTTTAGTTTGTTATTCAGAACAATTTTAAACGCTTTGACGCTTACGTCGTGCGCGCTCTTTCTTATTGACACACGCGTTACTATACATATAGCGTTGACTGCCTAATATTGGCGACTAATTTACGTACTTTTATTTTAAGGTAGCTATATCGAAAGGCGTACGTTTACACTTACCTTGTGTGGCGGCTACAATGGTTTATTTAGTACATTACGTCTTAACCACGCTAAAATTAGCAATGTTTCACATTTCTACAACTATTTTTAATCAGGGCGGGCAGTGAAAGCAGCTGCTCGCCTCGGATATAAATAATCCCATCAAAAAATAAACGTGAATAAGGGAGCCAAGTTCCATAGGTACTGAACAAAAGAGGTGATATCTAAATTGGTGCCAAGGTTTATTTAAGTGGTAACATTCATCATCATCATGTCAGCCGAAAGACGTCCACTGCTGGCCGGCGGCCTCCCCCGCGGCGCTCCACTCAGACCGGTCTTGTGGTTTCCGCATCCACCGCGATCCCGCGATCTTTACCAGGTGGACACGCCATACACGCGTTGAGGTAACATTAGCTGAGCCCTTTTTCAGATTTACGGATTCTAAATAAATATTTCTGTAGCTCTGACATCTATAGGCGGGATCAGAATCGAGGTTTCGCTCTCGAATGTTTCCTCCTGCAAAACTTGATCAATCGTAACGAAATTGTGGAAACTGAAGGGGAAGAAAATACTCTGTGTCAGACTGATTTGAATTTTGCACTTATTCTTGTCAGATTTGTATAGTAGGCTTGTTTGCGGCCTATTTCATTGGCCCGTTTTAAGCATTGTTTGAAGTAATCTAGAACTTGTAAAAACAAAAATTTCAAAAAAGCAACACAGGCAGACACAGATATTGACAACATTAACCTAATTTGTAAATATCACTGATCTATGGTCAGAAATCATTGAGAACACAGTCAAGAACGTTTAGAAAAAATGACCGCTAACGTTTGCTCGGAGGCTTTCCGTCTTAGTGAATATGCTCCTTGGCTAATTTTTATAGCCAGCACTTTTTGCCAGATTGAGAAATGCTACCTTTTATTATAGAACCTATTTTCCTGGCAAAAAAGTCTTGGATGTGAACATTTCGACAGGCGGTAGGTATAGGTGTTAATAAAAAACAGTATTTTGAAAAATATTTCCAATCTCAAAAAATCTATCGTTTTCTGATATACACTCAATCACCGACATGGATGCCAAATTTCAACTTTCTAGGTCACTTTGGAAGTAGGTCAGGTTTTTGATCTAGTATTTACCATCAAGTCAGTCAGTCGATCAGAGAGAAAAATTAAGATTTTTAGATATTCGTACTAATAACCGATTGACCTGTATTTATGAAATTGGGGGTGTTTATGTTAGATTGATTTTGGTGTGTCAAAAGTAGCTTCAAACAGTTCGTGTAATATAACACAGCTGCTGCGTCTCCAGTTCCCTTTTCTTGAAACATCTAATATTGTTATGTATATGTCTGTAAGTATACCGGGTTTTTATCCGACCGGATAGCTTAGTGGTTAGAGGCCCTGACTATGAAGCTTAAGGACCCGGGCTCGATACCCGATCAGGGCAGAGCGCCTAGGTGTAATCGCCGACCAGGCCAAGAAATACGTCTCGATCGCGTTTGCGTTTGACAATTCTCATACTATTTGAGACTTTAACGCAAACGCGATCGAGACGTATTTTGTGCTTTTTGATTACACTAAGGGCATAGATGTTTGTGTGATGATACGAATGTTTGTTCTCGGGTCCTTGGATGGATTGTATACAAGTATGTATTTATCTATATAGGTATGTTTATCCCGTATGTATGTTTATTTACTAACCACCCTCTGGACACCAAATGTCAGGGCGAACGTTTCCGAAACGCATATGCTTATTTGCACCTATAAATTTCTCTAGCCTCGAATCGCGGCTCACTTTCGACCAGATGACATGCGAGATGACAAGCTATGAACCAATCACGACGCACTTCCCTGGCCCGGTCACCTCGGCTTTTTTCGTGATGACTTTCCAAGTAAATTATTAAAGATACGGTGTCCAGAGGGTGGTTGGTCCGTGGTTTATTCGTTGTCTAGTACCCATAGTACAGGTTTTGCCTAGTTTGGGACTAGGTCAATTGGTGTCGATTGTCGCATATTATTTATTTATTTTATGCAAATAAAGGCTTCTGATTTCTGAACTTGGCTGGTCACGCTACCGTGTGTCTAGATCAACCGAAGCCGTTTTGTAAATCGCGCGTTTATGATAGAATTATTTGAATAAACAAAACTGACCGATTGACGTGTTTATGCAACGCGACATTAGAAAAATACACTGATTTTGATTGCACGCGTTGAAGGTTAACTTAAAACCGTGGCTTTTCAACTATGAGTGTGTTTAGCGCAAAACACGGACGCTAAAAACAAGAGGACTGACAATGTTTACACAATGTCACGTTCCTTTAAAATGATAAGCCTGCTGCAGCTAGTTACACAATAGAGAGGTCTCTGTACAGTCAAGGTCACCAATATGTACACCTTATTAGCTTCAGATTCAGATTATTTATTGGCCAAGTAATCAACATTACATTTTAGCACGTCATTATTACTATGTACATTATTGAGTTTTAATATTAACAAGCATTTATTAGTTAGTTTGTGAACTTAGTTCTGATCATATAATAATGGAATAAATAAATAAAATAACAGCAGCAACTCAGACGATACCGTTTTCTGAAGAAATAGTATGTAAAGAATTTTTAGAGGCTGGCAGTTTAGCATAATCCATGAACTCATTGATTGAATAGAAGGCGTTTTTTTGGAAGAATGCTTTAATTTTTCTTTGTAAAACTGTGTTTGGCAATCCTGTTAAGGCTAATGGCAGCATACCGTACATCCTTATCTAATTGGGTATGCCTTGTTTGTAGTACCTTGCCAATCTGACTTTTGGGACGCATAATTTATCTTTGTTTCTTGTATTATACTTGTGAATGTCCCTTCTTTTTTTCATAATCTCTTTGCCGTTGTGAATTTCTAACAGACTGTAATATATGAATAGCGAGATGACCGTCATTATCCGATCTTTCTGGAAGTAAGGTTTCGCCGATACATAGCTACGTAAGTTGTTCATAATCCTAATCGCTCTCTTTTGCAGCTTAGGTGTGCTCTGAATTCCTGCTCCGTTACCCCACACTGTAACTGCGTAGTTTAAGTTAGCTTGTATGTAAGCACGGTACTCCATATTCAGGGATTTCTTATTAATCAGTGATTTTAGCTTTAGGAGCGCGTAATTCCCGCTAGCGATTTTTTTCGATAATTGGTCAATATGTATTGTGTGGGTAATTTCATTGTCTATTTCGTAACCTAAGAATGTCGTATGAGTTTTGTAATATAAATCTATGTCATAACAGTAATTTAATTCTTTTGTTTTATTAATATTACTCCTATATGTAATTAATGTGTTTTTTTGGTATTCAGCATAATTCCATTAGCATCAAACTATTCTTTAAGAGTGGCTAAGGTCTCTCGTATTTTTATTTTCATAGTTGTATGATCTTTATCCTTTAATCCTACATGAGTGTCGTCAGCAAACAAGGTTACCATAGCGTAGTCTGGCAGATTATGTGGTAGATCATTTACATAGATCAAAAATAAGACAGGTCCCAGTATCGATCCTTGGGGCACGCCAACGTCAACTTGAGTCTTGCCGGAGCACGCTCCATTGACGGTCACTTCTTGCGTTCTATCCTCAAGGTAATTTTTAAGTATTTCAAGTTCGACTCTTTGAAATCCATAGAATTTAAGTTTTTTACGGCCTTTATTACTGCGACGGTAAGTTGACGTATACATATTTTTGCAACTTTGCGCGGATTCATGTCCTTGACTTTGACTGTACAAAATGAATGGTAATTTTGTGCAGATTCACCTACACTTGTCACGTCGGGAATACGGGAATTGGGGATCGTAGCAATAAAAGTTTGTTGTGGTGATGGAATCGTTGTTTATATATTAGGATAAAAACGAAAAAGCACCTAAAACAAACAGCTGTTAGCTAAATTGATACAATAAAAACTGATAAAAATGCGTGGTATAAAAACATATGGGTTAACACTTACGATTGTGCCTTTTGCAGTATTGCAGATAACAGAAGATTTAACTTTACTTAGGTTGTATAATACGAAAGTTCACGTAACAATACTTCACTTATTAGCACTAAGCCTTTGACTATAGGCTTATAGAACTTGAGAAACTGATAAAGATTCAGACACACGTCCGCAAGTACGACCGTACGCTGGTAAAACTGGAGAGCGAATGAAATAAAAGTCAAAGGATCAGAAACAAGAAATGAATTTCGAATTTGAAATTTAGAAAGAACAGAAGTCAATATGTTTTTTTTTTAAAGTAAATCGATAAGTAGACTAAGGTTTGTAACGGCTATACTAGCCTCGTTACACACTAGCGCCATCTGATATTGGTTTTTTCTTCGAATTCATAGATGGTGCTGTTGCACTTGTATGTGGGTTAGGCTAAGGGTGGGTGGGTAAACCCCGGGGTTAACAGTAACATTACGCTAGACCAAATACCTAGGTAGGCATGGCCTATACTGTGGGTACTAGACAACGGACAGACATACTTATATAAACATTAAACATCCAAGACCCGAGAACAAACATTCGTATTCATCACACAAACATCTGCCCCGACCGGGGATCGAATCCGGGAACTCGAGCTTCATAGTCAGGCTATCCGGTTGTTAAGTGATACAGATACCCCTCTATAGTAAATTAGCTACATCAGAGCGTCGAGTGTAATCAACGACCAAAACAAAATCTCAATCGCGTTCGCGTTTACGTCTGCATTACTACGGGCAAATTGGCACCGCCGCTAGTGGCACGTATCGACAACAAACAAACAAACAATTTTCATACTAGATATTTGATGCCCGTAACGCAAACGCGATCGAGACGTTTTTTTGATCGTTGATTATAATCATCCCACGATAACTCTGCAACGAACTGACAACAGTAGAAATCTAAAGTTTGTTTATGGCAACACTGATTCATAGTCAAACAACACGTTTTGAGCTTGTGATTTGTTTATTATTTTGCCTTTGGCAGTCCTCTTCGTTTATCGGTACTACGAAATATCGATCGATTTGACACTTTAACACTGGAATAGCCGAACGGGGAACACTCGTACCTTTAACAGTCAGCAGTATTAGGATAATATTGTTTTTAGCCCCCGACAAAAAGAGAGGTGTTATAAGTTTGACATGCGTATCTGTGTATCTGTGTGTCTGTGTAGCTGTGTATCTGTCTGTGGCATCATAGCTCCCAAACTTGTTTACCGATTTCGATGCGGGTTTTCGAAAGTCGAAAGCTAGTTTAATCGAGATGGTTCTCAGCTAAGTCTCATTAAAACCGGTTGACCCGTTTTTGAAATATTGTAATTTGAAATGACAATGTCGGGAGTTTTTCAACTTTTCTACGTTGGTTATTAGTCGAAGTATCCAGCTGTTGTTTCCTCAGTGGGCCTTCTTTGCGGTATTAAGTCACATCCCAATAGTGTGAATTTGAAGGGAGGGATGCTCGGGCCTTGCGGAGTATTTTTTCGACTCCAAAGTTAAATAGAACGACCTCATTAATGAGAGTCAAATTATCATGAAGATTAACGTCTATTTGGAAGGAATATCTGAATAATAAATATTCATCGTTTACCTTCAAGACTTTCTTAGGGTTTCGAGGAATCGAGAACCGTCAGCGAGATGTTTTTGCTTTTGTATTGACAAGCGGGATTTGACGTTTGACGTTTCGTTTAATTTTCGTTTTCTTACTTTTTTTTTGAATTTTTTGGCCTGGTTGCAGAGACCTTTAAGCCATAACTTTATTTTGTTTGAGGACACTTTGCAGATTTTACAACTGTTTTTTTATGGAAAGAGGGAGGCAAAACGGGCAAGCGGCCACCTGATGGTAAGCGATCACCGCCACCCATGAGAACCAGCAACCCCAAGAGAGTCACTAGTCCGTTGCCGGCCTTTAAGGGGGAAAAGGAATAGAGGAAAGGGGGGGGGGTCGGACCTTTGACCTGTGTATCTGTGTGTCTGTGCATCCGTGTAACTGTGTGTGGCATCATAGCTCCCGAACGGATGGACCGATTTCGATGAGGTTTTTTTAATCGAAAGCTAATTAATTAGCTAAGTTTGATTAAAATAGGTTCACCCGTTTTTGAAATATTGGACTTTAAAATGACAATGTCGGGGGTTTTCCAACTTTTCTAAGTTGGTTATAGTTATGAAGATTAATAATAGGGTTACAGTTTTGTCCGGAACCTTCAGTGCACAAGTCCGACTCGCACTTGGCCGGTTTTTTTTTTTCAAGATAATTTTCACCTTGCTCAAATCAGTATAACTGAAATATTAAAGGTACATTATTATCTGATATCCTAGAAATGTTTTCGTCTCAGCCTAATAGCCTCGTATAAAGAGGCGTCATAAATATATGAGATAAAAAAATAATACCTATCAGAATGGATACTTTACGCCCTTCAGAACTGCTATACGATAAATTGAATAAGGTTGTGGCGCGTGAATTAATTAATTATTTTCATTTGCTTTTAAAAAAGCCGTGCTAGCCTAGTGGTTTGACCTATGGCCTCTCAAGCAGTCGGTCGTGGGTTCAAACCCCGGCTTGCACATCTGGTTTTTCCGCAATTTATGTGCTTGATTATGTTTGTAATTTATCTTGAGCTTTTCGGTGAAGGAAAGCATCGTGAGGAAACCTGCACACTCTTGCAAAGTAATTCAATTATGTGTGAAGTTCCCGATCCGCATTGAGCCCGCGTGGGAACTATAGACCAAGCCCAGCATTCTGAAAGGAGCCCTGTACCCAGCGGTGGGACGTAAAAAAGGGTGATGATGATGATGATGATTCGTTTTTCTACAAGAGTGTGAGAGTGCGGTCACTGTCACAATATAAAACGGGCGAATATGTCCCAGAAACCGACATTCGTCGACAGCTGACAGGGCTGCTAACTAGCTCCCAAAATAACTAGTATAAAATGCCCATGTTTTTGATAGAACGGGATTTTAAATGAAATTTAAAATTTCCTCCCTCAGCTTAGTTTTTTCAACGCTACAGACTGAAATGTAAGCACTTTGAAATTCTCGTCTTTGACAAATATTCCTGAAAAGTAAATACCCGTCACTATCTGACCCCTATCTCACCAACTTCACAATTGTCAGTTTACATTGACAATTCGAACTACATTTCTTTGCCGATACGAAGCGCACTAAAACAAAAGCTCTTCAAGTCAGCAACTGACACCGAATTGTCATTGATTAGAAAAGTTGAAAAACCCCCGACATTGTCATTTCAAAGTCCAGTATTTCAAAAACGGGTGAACCCATTTTAATGAAACTTAAATAAATAAATAAATAAATAAATATCATGGGACAAGTGACACCAATTGACTTAGTCCCAAATTAAGCAGCGCTTGCGTTATGGGTACTAGACAACGGATGAACATACTTATATAGATAAATACATACTTAAATACATATTAAACATCCAAGACCCAAGAACAAACATTCGTATTCATCATACAAACATCTGCCCCGACCGGGATTCGAACCCTGGACCTCAAGCTCCGTAGTCAGGGTCTCTAACCACTTAGCTAAGAACCATCTCGATTAAACTAGCTTTCGATTGAAAAAAAACCGCATCGAAATCGATCAATCCGTTTGGGAGCTATGATGCCACAGACAGATACACAGACACACAGATACACAGGTCAAACTTATAACACCCCTCTTTTTCGTCGGTGGTTAAAAAACGGAAAATGCTAACCTCGGGAATCGCGTGCTATAAAAAATATAATAATAATAATGCTAATCTTAGTGTAAGGCATAACCTGTTAAATCCTACTTAGCTGAAAAAAGTCATACAAGCCACTTGTAATTTATTTGCAGCCTGCAGAGTGATACTTCCCCGGACGAGCCGACTCATTCATAATACCTACAGAGGCTCGAGCACGACTTTTCTAATCCTGTGTCATGTAAAAACGAATAGTAAACGTTATCGAGTTAGTATGACGTTTGGAACAGCGCCCGCCCGTGAGCGTATTTGGAACTAAAATTTAGTATGAGGTTTCTCGATCTCGATACGATAACCGTAACGTAACGCAGGATTCGAAAAGTCGCGCTCGACCCTCAGTATGACTCTCCCGCTACAATTGTAGTAATGTTATCGTGTCAAACCGATATTAATATAAATTTGTATCACGCAACAAGGTTCGTTCACTCCGATGGCATTGACAAGTAATTCATCGGCGATTGTCTCATCATTTTGTCACTAATTGTCAATTACATGACAATGACACTTCAATCAATTTCGCCGATAATTACACAGGCCTACATGGAACCAAGAGCGATAAAGCCAAGAGGACTGCCAATGGCTATACAATGTCGCGTTCCTGTAAAATAATGAGCCTGCTGTAGATAGTTTCACTATAGACCATTAATTTTGTATGACACTTAGACCTGTGGCTAACACAATAGCGCCATCTATGAACTAAAAGAAAAAACTGATTTAGACGGCGCTATTGTGTTAGCCAGAGGTCTAAATGTCATACCAAATGAATGGTACAGAGACCCCTGGACTCCGTAGTATTACCTAACCAACTTAGAAAAGTTGAAAAACCCCCGACATTGTCATTTCAAAGTTCAAAATTTCAAAAACGAGTCAACAGATTTTAATGAAATATAGCTAAGAACCATCTCGATTAAACTAGCTTTCGAACAAAAAAAAAAACCGCATCGGAATCGGTAAATCCGCTTGCGAGCTACGATGCCACAGACAGATACACAGATACACAGGTACACAGGCACACAGATACACAGGCACACAGATACGCAGGCACACAGATACGCAGGCACACAGATACGCAGGCACACAGATACGCAGGCACACAGATACGCAGGCACACAGATACGCAGGCACACAGATACGTAGGCACACAGATACGCAGGCACACAGATACGCAGGCACACAGATACGCAGGCACACAGATACGCAGGCACACAGATACGCAGGCACACAGATACGCAGGCACACAGATACGCAGGCACACAGATACGCAGGCACACAGATACACAGGCACACAGATACACAGGCACACAGATACACAGGCACACAGATACCTCTTTTTCGTCGGCGGTTAAAAACTAGCTACAGCTTATTATTTCAAAGGAACGCGGCTTCGTATAGACACTGGCAGTCCTCTTGGTTTTATAGTCCTTGATGGAACGCTGTCGCAGTGAGATAATTGCTAGCGATTGTTTTGGGGCGTCGATGGAGATTGGTCGTGTTATTGTGACAGGGTGCTATTGTGGCGATAAGTTTGATAACAGGAGATGAAACTGAGAATTCCGCTAGAGGCGCCAACAGCATAAGTGCCTGAATGTCATTGTTATGGAAATGAAATGGCCGTAGTACCATATGTATCACTGATTTCTCGAAGGGGTGTTATAAGTTTCACCTGTGTATCTGTGTATCTGTGTATCTGTATCTGTCTGTGGCATCATAGCTCTCAAACGGATTGACCGATTTCGATGCGGTTTTCTTTAATCGACAGCTAGTTTAATCGAGACGGTTCTTAGCTAAGTTTCGTTAAAGTCGGTTCACCGATGTTTGAAATATTGAACTTCGAAATGACAATGTCGGGGGTTTTTCAACTTTTCTAATGCCAAAGTAAAATGAGTCCATTTGTCATTTTCTACCAATCATAGGCCAGTAGCTTGTCTCCCATTGGTGGAGAATGACAGATAGACCTCACACGCCACTAGCGAACCTAGCGGATTTTTGACTCGCGGTATTTCAAAAACAGCTCAACCAATTTTAATGAAACTTATCTAAGAACCATCTCGATTAAACTAGCTTTCAATTAAAAAGCCCGCTTCGAAATCGTTCCACCCGTTTTAGAGCAACGATGCCACAGACAGATATACAGATACACTGATCACAGATATTATAATTGTATGTGTATGTGTCGAATTAGTGTCTAATAAATATGTTTTTCTTTCTTTCTTTCAGATACACATAAACACAGATACACAGATACACAGATGCACAGACACACAGACACACAGATGCACAGACCCACAGATGCACAGATACACAGATTTTGGACGGCCGGATAGCCTAGTGGTTAGAGACCCTGACTACGAAGCTTGAGGTCCCGGGTTCGAATCCCGGTCGGGCAGATGTTTGTATGATGAATACGAATGTTTGTTCTTGGGTCTTGGATGTTTAATATGTATTTAAGTATGCATTTATCTATATAAGTATGTTTATCCGTTGTCTAGTACCCATAACACAAGCTCTGCTTAATTTGGGACTAGGTCAATTGGTGTCACTTATCCCATGATGTTTATTTATTTATTTATTTACAGATACACAGATACACGTGTCAAACGACCCTATACATCTCCTGTTCAATTAAAACGTGCCAGTAAAGTAAAGTGTTCTGGTTTTGCTGTTCTAATAATTACTTTTTACACTTGTTTCCTAAAATGCGGTATTTTTTTTTCTCTCTTAATCTTTTAATGACAGAGTGAGGTTTCTTTGTGTAATTTGTCTGTGGTTACGTATTGTAAGAGCTAATGTAACTTGTTTTTAGAAAAAATGACTTTGTGCCAAGTCTCTTGCGGCGCATTCTTCTTGGCAATCATGGTTTTTCCGAAAGCGCTGGTAGACTCAAAAAAATGACGTGTAAAAGAGCATTCAACTGCCTATTTGCTGAATAAAATTTTGAATTTTAAATTTGAATTTTGAATTTGAATTTTGAAACTTATAACATACCTTTTTTTTGTTGGGGGTTAAAAGTTGCCGATTTTGTAAACTAGGTGTCATCCCTATGGTGGCATTTGCATAAATAATGCGTTAAATAGTCAATCAAGTTATTTATAGACGCTTAATAGAAAATTATGTAAACAGATAGAGATCGTGATTGATAACTCACTATGCTAAGTCGTTTAGCCACAAAAGGATCCATTATCTAGCAGAGGCCGAAATACCGGTAAAACGGTATAGCGATGCACATTAAATACCGGTAAATATAACATTACCATAATAAATATATCGGTTTTACAGGTGGGTATATGCATACCTACTGTCTACTACAGTACTCAAAAGACAAATTAGAAAAGTAGAAAAACCCCCAACATTGTCATTTCAGAGTTCAATATTTCAATTAAAATAGCTGTCGACTGAAAAAAGCCACATCGAAATCGGTCAACCTGTTTCGGAGCTATGATGCTACAGACAGATACACAGATACACAGACAAGATACACAGGACAAACTTATAACACCACTCTTTTTCGTCGGGGGTTAAACATAGGGGCCACTAGGTATTTTGATAATTACGTGTAAACAATTATTAAACAGTATATTTTATCGAGAAATAATTGACTACCTTTTTCAAACCGACTTCAAAAAAGGAGGTTCGCAATTCGTCAGAATATTTGGTTTTTTTTTCATACGCGTTTAACCACAATCACGAAGGTAAGCGAAGATGTGGTCTACGATACTTAATTAAATTATTATTAGCCTAAATAAAAACAAAAGCCTTTTATTACGGTTATTTACAAACACATATAATATTACGTTTAATATAATTTTCACGTAACGACCATAATATTTAGTGGCCCCTAAATTATAGTTATTATTATTAGTAGGTACCTACTAATCGAGTTGTGACCGATTTTTTTAACGGCTTAAAACTCAGCTGTTCAGAGCGTCTTGTGTAATAATTTTCCAAAAATAAGTACGTCACGATCGCATTCGTATTTACGTCTGAATTACTACGGGCACATTAGCAGCGCCACTAGTGGCACGTATCGACAACAAACAATTCTCATACTATTTGACCCCCGTAACGCAAACGCGATCGGGACATATTTTTCACCCGCAGTGCCTTTAGTGTACTCAAACAGCACAAATACGTCTCGATCGCGTTTGCGTTTGAGTCACACGAGTAGATAAACGGAACAGAGTTAAATGTTCATAAGAGCGTGCAAAATTGTTACCTATTTTGGTAGGGTTGTCACAATAGGGAGACAAATTCAACAAAACATTTGATAAACAGTTTTATTATTCAGTATGATAGAATACTTTACAAATTACTTACCCTAGTGATTTTCTTTTTATAATTGTTGTTTTTTAATAATTTATTGCCTTTTAATGGTGTGGTTAAATTCTAAATCTGCATATAGTTTTTTCAAGTAATCTAAGTAACGGGAAACACTCACAGGGTATATCAAATATACAGTCTTGACTTAACATTGACAATATTTATTTCAAGATCGAGATATTCGCGAAACCTTTGCTCGAGCAATTGAACAAATACAATAAAATTATCAGGAGGTATAATTAAAAAACCCGTTTGTACTTTACCACCATTAGAATAAAGTATATATTCAAATTTGCAACTAACAAAACAAACAAAGTGCGTCGCACCGACCACGGTGGTGTAACTTAGAACAAAATGTACACTTCATTGTCTAGCTAATTTCAGTAGTCACTCAAGTTACATTGTATAGTATATACTTAAGTAATATTCTATTTGGTTGAGTTATAGACATGAAGTTGTTGTCACACGTCGATAGGTGGTGCTAATATCAATATAGTTTATATTGGAGTTTTAAATTTTGGAATAAATATTTTATTTTCGCTTAATAAATGCTCTCATTTATCTTCCCCTGTTTAAAAATGCGTTTATGCTAATTAATTATTTTGTGAGCGCTGGTAACATCGACCTTTTTTAATTATAGTAATGTCTTATGTAAAATATCATTACACGCATCAGTTTTTCTTACGCTAAAATATTATATAGAATATTCTATGGACACTGGTTGAGTAAACGTATCATATTTGCAAGTAAACCCTAATAAAATGAGGCGAAAACTTAGATTTTTAGTAATTTAGGAGGTTTTGATATTTATTTAGATTTTTTTATTTACTAAAAACAACGTACAGTGAAGGTATAAGTGGAACGGAACGAATGAATAATGGCCGCGATTATCTCTCTAATCTGTGGTTTTTCATATTCACCAGGTGTCTAAGTTGGAGTTGGAATGCCTGATAAAAAGAAAATGTGTAAAAAATAAAGCACTGAATGATTATCAAATTCATCAAAACGGGAAATTGGGCAATTCCTATTACACCATGTTCTAATGTATATAATAGAACATGGTGTAATAGCAATTGCTCAAAGTAAATTATTTTAACATTTAGGAAACTAGACGTCAATGACGTCATCGCATATTTTGCCGTCACACAGCACCAGATGTCGCTGTGTGCGAAACGTTGAAGTGACATCTCTATCTCAGTTATAAAAAGGTACTCTGTGGCACCGACCCTGAAATTGTCCACTGGCTGTGCCGGCGTCAACCGGTTTCGCCGCGTACGCGCCAAGCGGCCAGTGGTCACACACACATGCCCCGCGTGCTTGTAGTAGTGCAACCGATTCGCGCGGTTGTATGAACATTATTCTCTGTTCCGTTGAAGTTGTGTTTGAGTGTCAAATAGTATGAGAATTGTTAAACGCGAACGCGACCGAGCCGTATTTCTTGGCCTGGTCGGCATTACACTAAACGCTCAGGTCTTACAGTTCTCGTAACACGTTACGGTCAATTGTCAAAGAAAACCGCGACCTACCCAAAAAACCTACCAGAAACGTGGACACGAGACACAACAGCCAAACCGTATGTCCGTCGTCGCATGTTGTGCTGGTCGTGCACGGAACTCGCGGGGGGCGCGAATCGCGAATCGCCAGATCTGAGGCGACCGTCTGCGCGAACGCCCGCGTCCGTGAGTGTTCGAGACTGTACGCGAGTGCGAAAACTTAAGCGGATTGCAATTGCTCACGGGCGAACCGAACTTCACGGGAATAATCAAGGTTAGTGCTGGGTAAGAATTGTGCAATTGCGAATTACCGGTTTTTAAACTGTGGTTTCTGCGGAGCGAGTTCTTTAAGTCTGTTTTGAGCTACGCGGAGTTTTAAACTGTTGTAACGGTTTCAAAGTGTACTTTACTTTAATAGCACAGCAACGTGTTCGCATTAATTTGTTTGTTTCGCGACCGATTTTGTTCTGTGAAAGCGTTAGGTAACTTTTTAAATTATGCAATAACTGCGTCTTTAAGTTTTTTGTTAAACTAAAACTTTCGTTTCGCGACTTTATTGTGCTTTTGCAAATGAGTCATCATTTACGCCTGTTAAAAAACTGTTGAACGGATTCAATCACGTGTTTTTAAATTTTAATTTAACCGTTAATTAGTTACAATATTCGTCGTAAACACGAAACAGATTCATTACGGTTTCAACAAGAGATCGGCCAGCTTTAAAAATAGTGTCACGGCGACCTTAAAGCGTATATATATATCGTTATTTAATGTCCACCGCTTGTTACCGTCTCGGTTAAGGAACACGCTCGTATTTTCCGACCTATCCGATCTTTACAGCACATGTCTTGACAGTAATGGCTGACAACTGCGAGTTTTTCGCTGGATGACGATCAACAGCCATTCCAATAATTAGTCTGTTTCTTATTTTTAACCTCGACGAAAAATATATTAAAAGTTTGACCTGTGTATCTGTGGCATCGTGGCTCGCAAGCGGATGGACCTTTCAATGCGGTTTTTCATTCCAAAGCCAGTTTAATCGAGATGGTTCTTAGCTAAGTTTCATTATTAATCGGTTCACACGTTTTTGAAATATTGAACTTTGAAACGACAATGTCGGGGGTATTTCAACTATTCTATGTTGGTTAGGTTATGATCTTTCTATTGACGATAAAAACTATCTATCTTCAATTTGCCGTCTCAGTAAACATACTGTCGGCCGGCAATCCAACCTCTGCCACAGAATACATAATACTACCTTGCTTGCTATCTGTAGATGGCCTCTGCCATCCTCCCACCGACAGATAGCAAGCAGAGGTTGGATTGCCTACCGACAGTATGTTTACTGAGACGGCAACATTGAAGATAGATGTTTTTATCGACAGTAGCTCAAAACGAGAGACATATTTAATATTGAGAGCGGCTGTAATTTGGGGTGATTTCTGAACAATCACCATGGTAATAAAGTTACAATAGAACTAGCTTTCGATTTAAAAAAATACGCATCTAAATAGGTCCATCCGTTTGGGAGCTATGATGCCACAGACATGCACAGATACACAGACTTATAACACCCCTCTTTTTCGTCGGGGGTTAAATCCGTCAGTTGGGTCCTTAACTCGTTTAAAATTGGCTTTCAATTGCTAAAAACCTAACCTTTCTAAATTGACTGAAATACCTACCATCCAGGCCATAGTTTATTTCTTTTAGTAAGCTCGGACCTTTTTCTAAGTTTAAAAAAACTGGCGGAGCCCGTCCATATTTGATTACACGGAAAACATCCGAGATATTTTGAAAAATAAAGCACGTTTATTTACAAGTACGAGTAGTAGTGAAACTGTTTTAGCGAGAGTTGCCGCCGCTTCAGGTCGATAAGCAAGCGTAATTTTAGGAGCTATATAATAGACAATGCAAATCATGACATGAACCCCCAGTACAACAGTGATCACGCCACGAACCCTATGTGGGTTCATGGACCACACAGTTCAAGACATCTTAGGCACTTACTTACTTTAAAATAAAAACTCATTCGATATCAACAGTTTTAAATGATTCGCGGTTAACTGCATTAGACATAATGAAAACGGGATATTGACCGCGGTTACCTAGCACGGACCAACCTCTGGACACCGCATCTTCTATAATTTACTTGGAAAGTCATTACGAAAAAAGCCGCAGTGAGTGCGTCGTGATTGGTTCATAGCTTGTCATCTCGCCTGTCATATGGTCGAAAGCGAGCCGCGATTGGTGGCTAGAGAGATTTACAGGTGCAAATGCGTTTCGGAAACGTTCGCCCTGACATGTGGTGTCCAGAGGGTGGTTGGTCCGTGCCTTATAGGATTGATGAGCTTCAAACATTTCGACGCAGTTACATGTATCATGATTCATGATCACGGGCAATTTGCTGCGTTGAAATATCGGGAGCTCATGAAACCTATAAGGAAATCGCGGTCAATATCCCGTTTTCACTGTGTCATTCTATATCAAACAATATTTTGTACTATCCATGCACTAATGAAACAATCAATTATAGTTATTTGTTATACAAGGGTGCAAGGTTGTATTTTACCCGCGAGTGTTTCAACACACGAGAAGTAAAATACATATGCACCCGTGTGTAACACAAAACTTTTCACCTCACTGTAGCGAGGAAAGCGCGAGATAAAAAAAAAACAGCTCATAAAAATAAATCTTCAGCACTGGAATCACAATTTTTTACGACATTATAACATGAAACTCTGGAAGTTGTGTATTTTTACGTGAGTCGGAGTCGTTGAGAAAAATTTTGTTGATAGTGTTGACATTTCTGAAGATGCGTTTAGAAATTGCATCGACTCAACTTGTGCGTTCAGAATTATATTCAACATCATTATAAAAAAAACAAATGTTTCCCATAGAATTTTATTAAATAAAGCTAAATTTGGTATTTTTTATTAAATTCTCAAACCATTTGTTATTTATTTAATGATAATTTTGATAATTAATATCAAACGAACCATTATTTTGAGCGTTTTACGTTTTGTTATCTGTCAAAAGCTACTTAAACACGCTCCACTCCAAGGTCAAATTACTTTCCCCACTAGTGGATAAAACGTGATTTTACCCGCTTGTATTAAAGGATAAAAGACGGCTTTCCGAGGTAGTGAGAGGAAAATGAATTATTTATTGGTCGAATGTGAGTAATTACAATGGTGTTAAATATTGAGAGTGTGTTACAATCATCCATCATCATGCAATAATACTTATAAGCTCAACATGTTCCAATCTTTTCTGTAACGCAAGAACATTGTTCTAAGCTTTTCTAAATAGCACCACCCGCTGTAATCTGTTCTACTTTTAATCCATTAACGTTGAATGAAGAAATTTAGGTACTTTAAAATAAAAAATAATTTTACATTAGAAAATAAAAACATTATAACACGATTTTTATAAAAATAATAGGTCCCTCCGAGACCATAGACGGAACGTCGCGTCCGAAACGTGAAGGAAAATATATATTATTTTTACGCGATTGAGTCCCGAGTATCGTAATAATGTGTGAAAATAGAGAAAGTTAAAATCAATATAAAATTTACAAATAACTAAAACTAACTTAAAAATAACAAGAACAAAGCTTACAAATTGACATACATATACAGATTAAAACGAAAAACTGCACTTACAGAAAATTTGCCCCAGATCGCTGCCTGTGTTAATATTGTAATACACATAATTTAATCAATAGTTTCAGTAACGCAAGAACATTGTTCTAAAATTTTCTACATAGCACCACCCGCTGTAATCTGTTCTACCTTTAATCCATTGTGGTTGAAGTGTAGAGATCGCTCTGTAGCAATAATTCCGCCTATTACTACCTACCTCGTATTATCTTTGCATCTCTTTCTAACCCCCGACAAAAAAGAGGGGTGTTATAAGTTTGACATATGTATCTGTGTGTCTGTGTGTCTGTGGCATCATAGCTCCCAAACGGGTGGACCGATATCGATGCGGCTTTTTTCAGTCGAAAGCTATTTTAATCGTGATGGTTCTTAGCCAAGTTTCATCAAAATCGGTTCACCCGTTATTGAAATATTGAACTTTGAAATGACAATGTCGGGCGTTTTTCAACTTTTCTAATTTCTGTTTTGTGTTGTTTACAAAACATTGTGTGTTCAGCGAGATATGTTGAAACAAAGCCAAATTCGAGCAGTTACCTACATGAACGGAAATTTTATGTTTGCGTCTGAATACTAACACACTTGATTTACCATGTTATGTGTTTAACCCTCTCGCCATTGGTATTCTGTTCAGGCAAAAATACAGCTTATTTTATTAAACCCTGATTGATTAATTTCGTCGGATTCCCTGGAAATGGTTCTAACAATTTTAAGTTTAATTAAATTCAACTCGAATTTGAAAAGCGTTTCGTTGCGCTTGTGTAACAGACGAGCTGTTAAATATATTTATTAGTTTTCATTGGTCCATTGCTAATTACAAAGTTTGAATTTCCAATAAAGGAATAGTTTCGGGCTGTGGTATGAAATTCGAATAATATGAAACGTTAATCCTTTACCTGACTCGTTTACGAAATGTTTTTGGTTTTCAGAGCGCCTAGTGTAATCGCCGACCAAGCCAAGTAAAACGTCTCGATCGCGTTCGCGTTCAACAATTCTCATACTATTTGACACTTTAACGCAAACGCGATCGAGACGTATTTTGTGCTTTTTGATTACACTAAGGGCATAGTTTGCTACGTAAAAACGTAGCCAAATACATTTAGAATTCTGAATTAATTATACACGTTGAAACACTTAGAAACTTAGAAAAGTTGAAAAACCCCCGACATTTGTCATTTCAAAGTGCAATATTTCAAAAACGGGTGAACCACCACATACCACAAGAGCACAAGACACCACAAGACATCACAAGAGGCATTTCGTCTTAGTTCTGTAGGTTGGCAACGCATCTGCAAACCCTCCGGGGTTGCGGGTGTCTATGGGCAGTGGTGATCACTTATCATCAGGTGACCCACTTCCTCGTTTGCCTTCCTCGTCATATAAAAAAAAGTTAATCTTAACTAAGAACCATCTCTAGATTTCAATTAAAAAATACCGCATCGAAATCGATCCATCCGTTTGGGAGCTATGGTGCCACAGACAGATACCATCTTTTTCGTCGGGAGTTAAAAATAAACTTGAAACTAAAATAAACCGAAATCTAATTAGCATTTCTCATCGCCGTTTTCAACCGCATCTGGTTAAGAAACATTTTTATACAAATAATTTCGTAGCAGAAAAAAGTCGAATTTAAAACAAAGCTCGATTGATGGTACTATACTTATACCAAGCAAGTACGCAAGTATGCAAGTACTTACTTGCATCTTGCATTGATATGGTAAGCGAATACCTTGAATCCCTTTTGGTTTGAGTTGGTTAAACTTCAAAAACCAGCCAAGTGCGAGTCGGACTTCCGCACTGAGGGTTCAGTACAGTCACCAGCAATAATATATGATTATGGACAGCGCTGCAAAATATCTGATCACGGTAGAAGGCAAAAGTATATGACGACACTCGACGGCATAAAGATCTAATGGGTTGCGGCCGGCATATATATCGTTCTTGGTTTAGGGCATAAATATCGGACACTGAGTCGCTTAAAAATATCTGATACTATACAAAATCAAAATTAAGTGACTCGTCACCAGCATAAATATGTATTCACTTTGGAAGCAAAAACATCAAATCGCACGGACCGCATAAATATCTCACATGTTACAAAATCTAAACTATGTGATCAATCAGCAAACATGAACTTAATTCACTAGTATTACGAATCTAATTTGAATGCAGCGATCTGACGCTTCTTGAAAACAGTGCATACTTGTCACTATGTACGAGTATATATCTATCTCACGTTTCTTAGCTTTTAAAAGAAGAACAGTATTTTTGTGCTTGAAGTTTTTTTTTATTAGCGGTTAAACTCCTTGATAAAGTATATGGAAAAAATAATACGTCAACAGGGTATGTCATATTAGAAACGAAGAACTGAATTTGTTGGATTTAGATAAAACGAAACATGAGACAGACATATACAGTGACAAGTACGCACTGTTTTCGAGAAGCGTCAGATCGCTGCATTCAAATTAGATTCGTAATACTACTGAATTAAGTTCATGTTTGCTGATTGATTACATATTTTTGATTTCGTCAGGTATCAGATATTTTTAAGCGATAAGCGACAAGAAGCTCTGTGTCCGATACTTATGCCGTTACCCAAGAACGATATTTGTGCCGGTCACAACATATCAGATCTTATTGCCGTCGAATGTCGTCATATACTTTTGCCTTCTACCGTGATCAGATATTTTTGCAGTGCTGTCCATAATCATATATTATTGCTGGTGACTGTACAAAGATTTTCCCTATTTTTCCCAGTGTTTTAAGTTGTCTAGTGTTAGTGTTAGCAAATCCCAGCTCTTAAGTAAAATGTACGCTGTGTGGGGTCGTTTTATATTGATCTATGACGTGTACAGACAGACATAGAAATTAAATTAAAGATTATATTCATAGCAAATTTCAAGTTTCTAGGACAACTGGAAGTACCCTTTAGGTTTTCACGGTACGGCAATTTTTATGGAATACATCTTTTTAATGGCTGTATCTTTTGATTGCGTTGACTTAAAAGTTTGATTTTTTCACAGCTTCCAGGGACCGCAGGCTTGAGTATATTTTGATATTAATTTCAGCATGCTACCTAAACGCGTTCCAGAGAAAAAGGGTCTTGACAGACAGACAGACAGACAGACAAACGGACAACAAAGTGATCCTATAAGGGTTCCGTTTTTCCTTTTGAGATATGGAACCCTAAAAAAACAGTCAAATTCTTGACAGGTATGGGTATGATATGCCTTCGGCTTCTGAACCCATCTTAGGGTACTTATAATATGTGTATAGATAAAGTAATGTATGCAAATCCACATAATTAGGCCTTAAAATACTCGTGTGATCCTATTATGAAACTCAGCTTCGCCTCGTTTCATAAAAACACACTCTTGTTTTAAGTACCCTCATTACGTCTTGACAGACAGACGGACAACAAAGTGATCCGGGTGATAAGGGTTCCGTTTTCCTTTCGAGGTGTGGAACCCCGGAAAGCATTCCAAATCTTTGTTTTACGTATTAATTTATAGATTTCACAACACCCATAGCTGCATGTTTGAGGACCCCATAAACTGTCTTCAGTACCATAATTCCCGTGCTGCTTATAAGCATCTTCGCAGTAACTGCACACTTAAAACGTTTTATGTGAAAATGACTGTCAGTGTACGCGCGGTTCAAAGGACAGCCGAACTTGTATGTAAGACTTCTCGTTGAGAATGAACCAACATTTAAAGAGCTATTATTTTGAGAGGCGATCGTTAATTTAGATTAGAGTGTTGTGTCATTTTATAGCCGTTTTACTGGTCCACGCGTATTCGAGTTATCAACTGTAGGCCGAGTATGAATATTCGAATCCTACGTAACGTAATCGAGTAGTAAACGTTATGGAGTTTGCATGCCATTTGGAACAGCGCCCGCCCGTGAGCGTACTTGGAACGAAAATTTTGTATGAGGTTTCTTGATTTCGATACGATAGCGTAACGTTACGCAGGATTTGAAAACTCGTGCTCGACCCTCTGGTCAACGCGTATTCGAGTTATCTACTGTAAGCCGAGCGAATTATTACGAATCCTGCGTAACGTTACGTTATCGTATCGAAATCGAGAAACCTCATAGGTACTATATTTCTGTTCTAAATACGCTCACGGGCGGGCGCTGTTCCAAACGTCATACAAAATTTTCGATAACGTTTACTACTCGATTACGTTACGCAGAGGCCCGAATACGTATATTACTGAGGAACAGTGGATCAGTCGGGTCCACTGGCTTGCCATATTTTCCACATATGTAGAACAGCAATATCTATCTGTTTCCTTCATTTTCCGAGCGCACGACCCCAAACATGTACAAACCACTTATCCGCTGGATCCAGGGTTGGTTAGATGCTCTGAAAGTGTTTTTCCGTTTCGGAGGTCTTGGAGGAGGAGAAATTACTTTCAATCAAGGACGATAAAACCAAGAGGACTGCCAATGGCTATACAATGTCGCGTTCCTGTAAAATAATGAGCATGCTGTAGCTAGTTTCACTATAGAGAGGTCTCTGTACCATTAATTTTGTATGACTCTTAGACCTCTGGCTAACACAATAGCGCCATCTATGAACTGAAAGAAAAAACTAATTTAGATGGCGCTATTGTGTTAGCCAGAAGTCTAAATGTCATACCAAATTAATGGTACAGAGACCCCTCCGTAGTAAAACTAGCTACAGCAGGCTTATTATTTCAAAGGTACGCGACATCGTATCGACACTGGCAGTCCTCTTGGTTTTATTAACCGACTTCAAAAAAATAATGATAAATAAATAAAATAAAATGCGTTTATTTCGGACAACAGAAACTAAAGCCTAAAGTTTTATGGCCTAGCATTAAGCAGCCGAAATATGAAGTCGGTGCCTCATTCAAAGAATATTCCGCTCGCACCGCACCGACTTCATATTTCTGCTGCTTAGTGTTAGGCGATAAAACTTTAGGCTTTAGTTTCTGTTGTCCGAAATAAACGTATTTTATTTAATTTTATTTATTTATCACTATTTTAGAGGATTATTTTACGTTTTTTTCTAAGGTTTTTTTGGCCCTAGCTTTCAATGGAGATGTTAACGCGCGATTTCCCCTCTGCCAAAACTCTAACATTGAGTCTGACTAAAATGATCAGGGTCTGTTGATTGTTTTGTTTCAGTGTGAGTTTGTAGGAACGTAACAAATTTTGACATGAGCGCAGACGTGTGCTGTACGTGTGTTCCTCGTCCCAACATTGTATTGTATTGCTTAAGCGCCTCCCGTCTGTCTGCTTTATGCTTTCAAAGGTAAGTTATACGAGTGTTTTACACATTTAAACATAGACATCTGTAGTTTATTCACGTTAATGTAGTTGGCAGGTATCTTTAGACAAATCAGGTGATATTTGCGTCGGTGAATTAAAAACCGGCCATGTCGGACTCGCGCACTAAGGGTTCCGTAATATTATCTATAAAAACGGCAATAAAATCATGTCTGTTCTATGGGAGCCCCACTTTATTTAATTTTGTTTTTAGTATTTGTTGTTATAGCGGCAACAGAAATACATCATCTGTGAAAATTTCAACTGTCTAACTAACACGGTTCATGAGATACAGGCTGCTCATGTAGCACGCGCGCCATTTTGTCGCTTGTCGCGCAGTGCGTGCCTTTCATAGTGACGGAATCAGTGAAGGACGCACTGAGCGACAAGCGACAAAATGGCGCGCGTGCTAGCTCCCCTGGTGACAGACGGACAGACAGACGGACGGACAGCGGAGTCTTAGTAATAGGGTCCCGTTTTTTACCCTTTGGGTACGGATGTAAAAAAATCCCGGAGTAACCGTGTAACATACATAGAAAAATATATATAAGTAGGTACAGTCGGATTGAAAATCTCTTCTTTTCAACCCCCGACGAAAAAGAGGGGTGTTATAAGTTTGACCTGTGTATACACAGATGTGTATCTGTCTGTGGCATCGTAGCTCCCAAACGGGTTTACCGATTTCGATGCGGTTTTCTTTAATTAAAAGCTAGTTTCATCGAAATGGTTCTTAGCTAAGACATAAGAATAAATAATAACATAGTAGAACGGAATCTCTTTTGACCGAGTCCAAAACGCCGCCATTTATATACCTACTTCCCCCTTCACGTCGTTACACCCCTCTGTCATCCAGGCGTGTTGCTAGGGTTGCTTGCTGTTAAATATTAGGTACTTACGTCTAAAGATAATATCACTAAGGCATAAGTTTTTCTTTGCTTTGCAATTATTATTTTATTCCAGTTTTACAAAATATGAGATTCCCACATAATTATAGACACTTCTTAATAAGAAGTTATTATGAGCGCCATACCAAATGAAGCCACTTAGGGTGATTTAAGTAAGTATTACTTACCTACAAATATAAAATAAAATACCTACATACAGGCTCACGTAAAACTATTACAACCAAATTGTAAACAACCAAACACGCATGCGGCGACGCCGGCCGTGACAGCCTGACTGAGTAGTCTGTTTAACGAATACTCTAATATCGTGACCTTGAGCCCGTCCGGAGCGGGAGTTTCCGTTCTACTATGTTATTATTTATTATTATGGCTAAGGCTCATCAAAATCGGTTCACCCGTTTTTGAAATATTGAACTTTGAAGTGACAATGTCGGGGGTTTTTCAACGTTTTTTAAGTTGGTTATTTCGAAGTGCGTTAATAAACCAAAAACATTATCTAACTCCGAATAACTTTGACATGACTGGGTCATAGTTTAGGTATAATAATGATAAGGGCGTTAGTTTATCATTTCATCCTGCATGCACAGTCAGCGGCAAACGTAGCTAAGCAACTGGCGTTCACAATGACCTAAGCACGGCTCTATTGTTATAGACATAAGAGCTTGTGCAGATCATTGTGACCGCTTCGGTAGCTTAGCAACTTCTGCTGCTGATTGTATATACAAGCGCAGTGGCGGAATCGTCGGTTTCTCGCGAAAACCACTCGTTTCCTCGTTTAAAAATATCCCACTGTATCGGGTTTTATGTGAAGGTCGCTGATAACAGTATATTTAACCTACTTCAAAAGGAGGAAGTTCATATTCGGGTGTAAGAATGTTTATATTAACCCTGACGAACAAGTGGGGTGTTAACAAGTTTGACCTGTGTATCTGTGCATCTGTTTGTGGCGTCGTAGCTCCCAAACGGATGGACCGATTTCAATGCGGTTATTGTTAACCGAAAGCTAGTTTAATCGAGGTGATTCTTAGGTAAGTTTCATTAAAATCGGTTTAACAGTTTTTGAAACATTGAACTTTGTAATGTAAATGTCGTGGTGGTTTTGTCAAGTTCAAATCGAAAACGTGAGAGCCCGTTGATGTCTTCAGTATGGCTAAGTTCGGAAACCAGAATCTGGGAGCCCATTGATTTAGTAGAAAGTGAATTTGTGTAAAAAGTATCAAAAAAGTTAATTTAAATTAAAAAAACCTAAGTATAAAAGTAGAGAAAAAAAACTAGGTCTGGCCTTAATTAGTCTTTTTGTATTTCTAGGCCCTCCGCAGGTACGGCACCCGAAGTCCCTAATTAAAGGACAAGGCCCAGAAATTTCACTTTTAGGGTTCCGTACCTCAAAAGGAAAAAACGGAACCCTTATAGGATCCTTTGTTGTCCGTCTGTCTGTCTGTCAAGACCCTTTTTCTCTGAAACGCGTGGAGGTAGCATGCTGAAATTAATATCAAATACTCATGCCTGCGGTCCCTTGAAGCCGTGAAAAAATCAACCTTCTAAGTCAACGCAATCAAAAGATGCAGTCATTAAAAAATATATTTCCGTACAAATTGCCGATTTCCAAAAACCTAAAGGGTACTTCCAGCTGTCCTAGAAATTTGAAATTTGGTATAAAGGTAGCTCTTATAACACAACCACTCCAAAAACTCCCAAAATATTAAAATTTTATGTCTGTCTGTAGATTTCACAGACCAATACAAGTTGACCCCACACTGCGTACATTTTGCTCAGGAGCTCTGCTAACACTGGACTTCCTAAAACACTGGGGAAAAGCGTTAAAATCTTTCTACGGAACCCTCGTGCGCGAGTCCGACTCGCTCTTGGCCGGTTTTTTGAATAGGCATTACTTCAGAGGTAATTGTGATATAAATTAATGTTTATTACTTCAGAACTCCGCCATTTATAAACCAGTCTCGTATTCATCAAAATCTTATTTCAATTATTTTCATTTCAAGTCCGTTAAATTTCCTGTTTCAGGGAAAAAGTTATCTTTGTAATGTAATAAGGTTGGTTTCAAGCAGTTCCAACTCCAAGTTCCCGTAATTTTATGAACGTTCTCACAGAAAGTCATCATCATCATGTCAGCCTCTAGACGTCCACTGCTGGCCGGCGGTCTCCCCCGCGGCTCTCCACTCAGACCGGTTATGTGCTTTCCGCATCCACCGCGGTCCCGCGATCTGTACCAAGTCGTCGCTCCATCTTGTTGGAGGCCTACCGACAGCTCGTCTCCCGGTCCGCGGACGCCATTCGAGAACCTTCTGACCCCATCGACCATCAGTACTGCGAGCAATGTGCCCCGCCCACTGCCACTTAAGTTTCGCAATTCTTCGGGCTATGTCGGTAGCACAGAAAGTGTCACAATGATTTTCCTAGCCAAGCCCCTATTTCACCGACTTTACAGCTGTCAGTTTTATATGACAATTCGAACTTCATTCCTTTGACAATATGAAGCGCGCTAAAACTAAAGCTCTTTAAGTCAGCAGTTGACACCGAATTGTCATTGAAAACTGACAATTGTAACGTTGGTGAAATAGAGGTCGAGCAATGCGATGACCACGGGCAGACTTGTAAAACATAATTATAAGGTAATCGCGGTCAATATCTCGTTTACGAAAAAGTAAACCGCCTTCAAAAAAAAAAACCTTAGAAAAAAACGTAAAATAGTCCTCTAAAATAATGATAAATAAATAAAATAAAATAAAATGCGTTTATTTCGGACAACAGAAACTAAAGCCTAAACTTTTATGGCCTAGCACTAAGCAGCGGAAATATGAAGTCGGTGCGGTGCAAGCGGAATATTCTTTGAATGAAGCACTTCAAATTTCTGCTGCTTAGTGCTAGGCCATAAAACTTAGTTTCTGTTGTCCGAAATGAACGCATTTTATTTTATTTTATTTATTTATCATTATTTTAGAGGATTATTTTACGTTTTTTTCTAAGGTTTTTTTTTTTGAAGGCGGTTTTACTTTTTTGTTAAAAGATTTTTATTTCACAATTTTACGTTGATTTAACATTTTCAGAATTATCCTCCAACTCCTAACTGTTAAGGAGTTGTACCTTCCATCATCAGCTCATCAACATAAGATGATGACTACCGGACGCAAATACTTAAATAGCCTTAGAAAATATATGAAACACATGATACGTGCGTATAAAATTTGAGGGTTGCCCTCGATTTCCCTGGGATCCCATCATCAGATTATGACTTGGTGACAGTGGGACCACCTCAGGAGTATACCCTTTCGAATAATGATTTAACATTTTCAGAATTATCCTCCAACTCCTAACCGCTAAGGAGTTGTACCTTTCATCATCAGCTCATCATTATGAGATGATGACTACCAGACGCAAATACTTGAATAACCTTAAAAAACATATGAAACACATAGTACGTGCCTGTAAAATTTGAGGGTTGCCCTCGATTTCCCTAGGATCTCATCATCAGATCATGACTTGGTGACAATGGAACCACCTCAGGAGTATACCCTTTCGAATAAAAAAAGAATTTTGAAAATCGATCTACAATTGACGGAATAATCGATGAACATACATAAAAAAAAATAATACATACAGTGGAACGTAGACCCTCCTCCTTTTTTTGAAGTCGGTTAAAAAGAGGGGTGTTCTAAGTTTGACCTGTATATTATCTGTGTATCTGTCTGTGGCATCATAGCTCCTAAGCGGATTGACCGATTTCAATGCGGTTTTCTTTAATCGAAAGCTAGTTTAATCGTGATGGTTCTTAGCTAAGTTTCATTAATATCGGTTCAACCGTTTTTTAAATTTTCAACTTTGAAATGACAATGTCGAGGGTTTTTCAACTTTTCTAAGTTGGTTCCGTTATCATTATGTCTAACTACTACCTACAACTAATGTTCCCCCTCTGGTGTGGGGGGGGGGGCGGGGAGGAGGGAGGGGGCAAATAAATGAACTAAACCGGCATGCCTGATCAAAGGTTCCCTTGATTGTCATTCCTTCCGCCAATATCCTAGGAAAGAATTCGCGGACGGTCAAATACTGAATCGAAGTCAATGACCTTTACGAAGGACAGACTTCAAGAAACACTGACAGGATTAGATATCCTACATTTGACATAATAAAAGCAATTTACAATGACGTTAAATCTAAGCTAAAACTAAGTAAACTAAAACTTAAAACTAAATAACCTAAACAACTTCGAAAAGTTCAAGTTAACAAGTTCAATATTTCAAAAACGGTTGAATCGATATTAATGAAACTTAGCTAAGAACGATCTCGATTAAACTAGGTTTCGAACAAAAAAAAAGCGCATCAAAGTCGGTCCATCAGCTTGCGAGTTACGTTGCCACAGACAGATACACAGATACAGAGATACTCAGATACACAGACACAGATGCACAGATACACAGGTCAAACTTATAACACCCCTCATTTTCGTCGGATGTTAATTAAATCTAAATAAGGCCCCCGTGGCATGGTGCCCAAAAGGCTGGCAGCGTTGCCTCGCTGAATAGCGATGCTGATTCTTTGAGAGAGAAAACTGCCAGCCCTTTGGTCACAAGTTGCATCAACTAGGATTGGATTAGATTCTTTTAGTTCTTATTGAAAATCGCATCACATTGTTAATGACAAAATTATAATTAATTATCTTATGCCTCGCGGCTTTGCATCCGTGGAATATTTCAAAATTAGCTAGCTCCCTATCCCGTGGGCATTTTGAAAAACCATTTCTTAGTGTACCTCTAGGATACTCGAGGTATATGTTTGCCAAATTTCAAGTCTCTTGGTCCAGTGGTTTAGGCTGTGCGTTGTCTGTCAGTCAGTCAGGCACGGTACTTTTTATAGGTATTGAATAAATTTGTATTAATTATAGAAAACATAAACACAACCATGAAAAATCTCACTGCGTTGTCAGCCTTGAAAAATGGCAGCAAGCTATAGTGTTGTTTTCAGTTTAAAACTCCCGCAAAAAGCTGCTCCATTTTCAACAAAAATCACGATTTCCGCTCTGACTTCTGAGGGAACTTTTCCCTTCGAACTAAGTAATTAGTGCTTACAGCTTACACTAGTACTCCAGTTTTCAGCTGCGCAAATGACATACACAAAGAAGCAAAGAAATGTATTCAGCTTCCTTGTAAATTTGCTTTTTTTTCCGCAGAGCTTTATCGACATAGAAGGAAAGAACGTATGTACCGCTTGTGCTAATTAGAAAAGTTGAAAAACCCCCGACATTGTCATTTCAAAGTTCAATTTTTCAAAAACTGGTGACCCAATTTTAATGAGACTTAGCTCAGAACCATCTCGATTAAACTAGCTTTCAATTGAAAGAAACCGCAACGAAATCGGTTCATCCGGTTGGAAGTTATGATGGCACAAAGACAGACACAGATACACAGACACACAGATACACAGGTCAAACTTATAACACCCCTCTCTTTCGTCGGGGGTTAAAATACCTTATTGTTCAATATTAGGTAATTGTTTAAACGTACTCTTTGTCCTGAAATATTAAAGTTAATAACACAACTTCCGTTCTATCTCGATAACAGTTGTGTGTATTTCTCTGTTTAACATTGGGAATTATTTAATAGTAGCTTACGCAAGTTACTTAATAAGGGTCCTTAAAACCACAGTTTTATGAAACGAGGCTAAGCCGAATTTCATAATAAGATCACACGAGTGTTTTAAGCGCTAATATAGAGTTGCATAATTAATTTATTTACACGCATATTATAAGTACTCCAAGATGAGTTCAGATGTCGAAGGCATAAGAGACCTGTCACGAATTTGACCGGTTTTTTAGGGTTCCGTACCTCAAAAGGAAAAAACGGAACCCATAGGATCACTTTGTTGTCCGTCTGTCTGTCTGTCTGTCTGTTTTTTATTGTGGCCTATATATTTTAGATTGCATATTGGCCTTTGAAGATGAAAACTGATTATCGTAATGCTGGTCATTACCTACGATTTCTGAACGCATTAGAGATGACTTATTATAATTGTGTAGATAATTTTTATAGTTTGCCAGCAGAGTAATTCTGATCAGCAGTAAAGAACACAAAAATAGCACCTAACTTTGTTTAAATTTCCAGTCTGTACACATTGAGCCCGATCACCTGGCCGCTTGCAGGGTTAAATTATGACTCACAACGCTTAACATAATTTAACAGCACTGATTAAATTAGGTACATACTATTTATTATCACAGCGGAAGTTTTTACCGACTTATCAAGTCATTTGACCAAATCCTGAGCTGCGATATTCAATAGCAATTTTAGGCAACTGCTTCGCAGTGGCGCTGTATCGACCGCAAACGTAAGTTTGCCGACTATCCGACATAATACAGTGATGTACGTAAAACTTCGATAGTACTATGACTCACTTTTACAGGGTTCTATTTCACGTATTGAATAAGTGAGTTAGAACTTAGTAATTGCAAGGCCGTCGCATGTTTTGCTGAAGCGTGTTAAAGTTATAAATACAACACGGAATCAATTTTGCAATTTTGCAACTTTTTTTTGTACTATAGCCGACAAACGGGCGTGCGGGTCACCTGATGATAAGTGGCAGTTGAATACACCAGACGCTCAGAGTGCCTAGTGTAATCAACGGCCAAAAAATACGTCTCGAACGAATACCATGAGTATAGCACATTGCCATTACGTGTCGCTAGGGGCGCTGCTCACAGTAATCGAGACGTTTTCTTGCGTCAAAAATTACACTAGAACCTAAATAGGCCGAGCACGAAGTTTTCGAATACTGTGTAACGTTACCTTATACTAAATTTTAGTTCCAAATACGCTCACGGGCGGGTGCTGTTCCAAACGTCATAGAAATTTCTCAATAATGTTTACTACTCGATTACGTTACGCAGGATTAGAAAACTTCGTGCTCGACCCTCAAAATTCAAAAGATTAAAAACAAAATCAGCAAATATAGGCAGTTGAGTCTACCAGCGCTTACGGAAAGACTATGATTGCCAAGAAGAACGCGCCTCCAGAAACTTGGCAAAAAGTATTTTTTTCTAAAAACAATTTACATTAGCTCTTACAATAAGTAACCAGTGTAAAAAAATATTTACAGAACACTTTACCGGCACGATCGATTTTTGAATCTCGCTTGGTGACTAAATTCTCACCCATGACATTCATATCACTATTTGAAAAAACCTTATTTTTGAATGTCATACCCGTCTACTAACATGCAGCTAACTTGCGTTTCTGTCGTAGCCAAGCGAGTCAACATAGTGGATTGAGGTTAGCTGTCACTGCCATCGGTCAAGAAGTCACTCAGTGATCTCGTTCACGAGTGGGTGGGGGCATTCGTATTCGAATTCACAGGCGTGAGAATTTTAGTCACTAGTAAGTTAAAAAAATACGACTTTATAGAAAACACTGAATTTAGTCACCGGGTGAGATTCAAAAAGACATGTATGACATCCATGGACTCCGAAAAGCGTGGATTGCTGCTAGTGGATGGCTTCCGCCATTATTCGCCACAACGGTGCCAAGTGTCACGGGTATCGGTTAGTTATTCCCTGCGTTAACACTACGTCGTAAACCAGTTAAAATTAAAACCGCTGCTAGTGTGAAACGTTTAAGAGGAAAATACGTAAAGCAGACAGACGGGAGGCGCCTTTGACTTATCTGTGCACTAGCATAAGAATAAATAATAACATAGTAGAACGGAAACTCCCGCTCCGGACGGGCTCAAGGTCACGATATTAGAGTATTCGTTAAACAGACTACTCAGTCAGACTGTCACGGCCGGCGTCGCCGCACGCGCGTTTGGTTGTACTTAATAGTTTTACGTGAGCCTGTATGTATTTTATTTTACATTTGTTAAGTAATACTTACTTAAATCACCTTAAATGGCTTCATTTGGTATGGCACTTATAATAACTTCTTATTTAAAAGTGTCTATAATATCTTCTTATATAATACCTTCGTAATAACTTATAAATCTCATATTTTGTAAAACTGGAATAAAAATAATGATTTCTAAGTAAAGAAAAACTTATATTTTGGCGATATTATCTTTAGACGTAAGTAACATTTAACAGCAACCAACCCTAGCAACACGCCATGACGACAGAGGGGTGTAAGGACGGGAAAGGTTTTTCTGCTACGTTTATAAATACATGCTTACAACACTCGTTTACGCTTATGTTAAAAGTTCCGTTACTACAAGCTCATACTAAAACAAAACTGTCACAAATGCGAAAAACACGCACACAATCAACAGACCCTGTGCATTTTGCACAGACTTTATGTCAAATTTTTGGGAGGAAGATTTTCATTTAACTTGTGCTGTGAAGCGTTACTTATGTCAAAGAATATGTATACTATGACTATGGTTATGTTTGAATCACGTCAGTTTTGTGACGACTGCTGATAATAGCTGCTAATTAATGATTCACTGAAAACGCCCAACATCTCCTTTCCTGCTAAGGGAAAATACGACGCGAAACTTTACTACCCGAAGCTAGCTAGCTTTTGTAGTGCATCAGGTATGTTTGCAGAGGCGCGGACTAGCTGTTTCAGGTCAATAATTAAAAACAGAACTGCCTCTCTGATGCGTCGTGTGCGTGGAAGCACCAACAGCCTCGTGAAAACGGTCCTGGAGTCTCCTGCTTGCGCTTTCTTGAAACACTGGGATTCCTTGCATATGGGATCCAGAGGCTTAGTTTATAATATAATGTAAACCTAGATTTAGATTAAACCAACACAGGAACAGGTTAGTGTAAACTAACACTTTAAGGACATGGTCTGAAGTAAATGTTTTTGAATTTTGAATTTTTGAATTTGAAACTGCATCCCAAGATATTATTATAACGTCCTTTTGGGGTATTCCTGCGATTACATTTGGGTATGTCCCACAGAACTATAAAGAGACAGAGGAAAGAGTGTCATATACCTCCCGGCCGCTTTCCGCGTGTGACATTATGTTTTAAAAACAAAATACTTGTGCCATTTACTAAATTATCTTAAAAAATAGTTATTTGTTATTATAAGGGTGCAAAGTTGTATTTTACCTGCGAGTGTGGAATTGAAACACAAGCAAGCGAAAGGATTCTATAGTTGAGCCACTAGCGAAGCGAGTGTTTCTAAAAATAGAATCCTGAGCGTAGCGAGTGTTTCAACACACGAGAAGTAAAATACATTTGCACCCATGTGTAACACAAAACTTTTCACCTCACTGTAGCGAGGAAAGCGAAACATGCAAAAAACCAGCTCATAAAAAATAATCTTCATAGTGATTCCAGCTATTTTTTTTACGATAACAGTACAATTTTAAGGTTTATGACCTAAAATAATAAATAATTAAATAAAGGTAAACTTGGTATTTTTTATAAAAATATCATATTCATATTATAATATTATAGTTCATATTTTTTATTAAATTTTTTAGCGCTATGACGTATAGCTGTCATCGAAAAATGCCGTGTTGTACTGGGACACGTTTTCGTGAATTTTGTGCTAGACCCAAAGTCCACGGTGTAAGTAAGTCAATGTTTTAATTTTAACTGATATGTCCTGAAGGTTATTGAAGTTCTGATAAACATACATACAAGGTGGCGGAAGATGCTGATTCGTCAAGTCTTAACTCTGAGAATACACTTCGCTTCGCTCGCACATTCAGAAACCTCATAAAGGAATACAAATCCCGTAATAAACTAACCCAACGCCATTACGCTTTATGGCGTAGCCAGCTAACAAAGTGGTAAAGTTGACGAAGTAATCTGCGGAACCAGTCAACAATAATAATTCTTTAACTCTTATAAGGGGCATTACTGCAGAGTGCTTTTAAAAAAAGTTCTTCAACTCTTGTAGAAGACGGAAATGGCAAAGTCAAGAGACTTGAGGTCAGGAAGACGCGCAACGAGGTATGATTATTACCTACCATAATTATACATCATCATCATCATCAAACTTAAGAGTTACACTCTTGTCGGTGGAGTGCCTTCCAATGATTTCTTCTATAAGCCAGTTCCTTGACCTCCTGATACGACACGACACCGGCCTTCTCCTTTATCTGGTCCATGTAGCTTCGCCTAGGTCGACCTCTTCCTCTCTTTCCTTAAATTATTCCTTCTAAAATGGTCTTAAAGAAGTTGTCGTATCGTATCAAATGTCCGATCATTTTCCCGCGCCTATTCTCTATGGTATTCAGGATCGTTCTCCTCTCAATAACCATTGATAGTACTTCCTCATTGGTCTTCCGTTCCATCCAACTTATGCCTTTCATTCTCCTCCAGCACCACATCTCAAAAGCTTCCAATCTTTCCCTATCTCTCTGTGCCAGTGTTCATATACATACCTCTACATAATTATTGTCAACTAGCTTTAATGTGTATTTATTTAAGGTCCTTGAACATTGAGGAACACGTGAGCCCCATAAAATGGCTTATCAATACCGCCCGATTAAAATTGTAATTTGTGGAAACTCTAGAATACCGCAGTATTGTTTGTACTTTAAGGTTTGAACCGTGCGCTTCCACACGCCGCTCGAAGGCGGCCCGCCGGGATCATTTGCGTCATGCGTCATGCGTCATCGGCGTCACAGCCAATTTGGAAGGGAATCGAATACCCTTTGCCAGCCCGATGACTCGTGAACGCGTTTGACTGCCACGGTTACTGATACGAACATTTTACAAATTAATCATTGTTTTTCCGCGAACGCGCGCTCGACAGATAAAGTTGGAAGCTGCTGTTATATATGACTGTATTTTTCTTCCGTTACTAACTGAGTGACTAACAGGCCCCTATTTCACCATCTTTACAATAGGGTAGTTGACTGATGTCAAAATAAAATAATTTTATTTTATATTTTACATCCGATCAAATCGTTTTGACATTTCTAAAAAAGATGCTGATTTGACCTAGAGGCAACATCCCTAATGTCATTAGACATAAGACATAATGAAAACGGGATATTGACCGCGATTACCTTAAAAACTGTTATTCCTAATGTCAGTTTTAAAATATGATAACTCGAACTACATTTCTTTTTACAATATGAAGCGCGCTAAAACAAAAGCTCTTCAAGTCAACGATTGACATCGAATAATTGACAAATTGACAACGCACAGTCGAAACCGTTGACCCTAGACTAGAAGGCTGAAATTTTGCATAGAGGTTGCGTTTACGATGTAGACAAGCACTAAGGAAGGATTTGCTGAAACTTCTATAGAATGGTTATGCCCGTACATGTAAAGTCGTAGCTAGTCGAAGCTAGTTGTTACAGAAAATATTTAAAATGAGTAAATATTTATCGAGCTTCATTCTAAAAATGACGAACACAATGGAGTGACCGGACCGGGAGAAGAGCGGTAGACCTCCAACAAGATGGAGCGACGACCTGGTAAAGACCGCGGGAACGCGGTGGATGCGGAAAGCACGAGACCGGTCTGAGTGGAGAGCCGCGGGGGAGACCGCCGGCCAGCAGTGGACGTCTAGAGGCTGACATGATGATGATGATGATGATTCTAAAAACGCCATTACTATGGGGTGTTATTCTCTAAAATAACAGGGTTGCGTTAGCTATGTAAAAAAATCGAAGCTAATTATATGACACCTCGAGCATCTGGCTCTCACGTTTTTGTACTGACAAAACCCCCGACGTTTTCATTTCAAAGTTCAATATTTCACATATGGGTGAACCGATTTTAATGAAACTCAATTAAAAACCATCTCGATTAAACTAGCTTTCGATTAAAAAAACCGCTTAGAAATCGGTCCATCCCTTTAGAAGCTATGATGCACACATATACACACGTCGAACTTATAACACCCCTCTTTTTCGTCGGGGGTTAAAATGGGCTTAGCTAATGTTACCTCATTCCTACCACCGAAGCGAAGTCGTGGGCGCAAGTTAGAAAACACACCCTATAGTAGGCATACAGGACGTGAAATTTATAGAGGGCTTTACGGAACCATGGAGTCAGTGGGCGATGGATTGAATTACTGGATCCTATTTCCTCAATGTGACAGACAACAGATGACAGCCATAATTTAGTCTACATTTCATAGCCATTATCGGTGATGATAAAGCCACAGAACTAATAAAAAACCGGCCAAGTGCGAGTCGGACTCGCGCACGAGGGTTCCGTAGAAAGATTTTAACGCTTTTCCCCAGTGTTTTAAGAAGTCCAGTGTTAGCAGAGCCCTGCTCCTAAGCAAAATGTACATAAAAATTTAAGATTTTGAAACTTTTCGGAGTGGTTGTGCTATAAGAGCTACCTTCATACCAATTTTCAAGTTTCTGAGACAACTGGAAGTACCAGTTAGGTTTTTGGATTACGGCAATTTGTATGGCAATAGCCTTTTTAATTACTGTATCTTTTGATTGCGTTGACTTCGAAGGTTGATTTTTTCACAGTTTTAAGAGACCGCAGGCTTGAGTATTTGATTTTAATTTCAGCATGCTACCTCTACGCGTTCCAGAGAAAAAGGGTCTTGACAGACAGACAGACGGACAACAATTTGATCTTATAAGGGTTCAGTTTTTTCCTTTTGAGGTACGGAACCCTAAAAACAGGATAGAATTGACACCTCGTGCACAGCGCTATAGCGTATGGCTGGCATCGGAACATGCCTTGCTTTACTGGGACACATTTTTCGTGAATATTGTACTAGACACAAAAAAAAAGTCCAATGGAAAGCATCTGCACCTCACTGGCTGTTGTGGTTATTGAAAAAAAATCTATTGCTTTGCTAAAGAAATTTCTTTTAAATGATTAACAAAAATAATGCTTTTAATAAACTCACTGAAACATGAATACACACATGACTAACTATAACTATAGTCTATGATACACAGAAAATACAGCAGAATAACGCCAACCTCGGGAATCAAACCCAGATCCTCGACACTCCGGGTCGCGCGCCATGCCCTACACCAAGATTAGAATTTAGGTATTGGCTGAATTCAAAAAAAAAATATTGGAAAAAGAGAAACAACTTAGAAAAGTTGAAAACCCCCGATATTGACATTTCAAAGTTCAATATTTCAAAAACGGGTTAACCGATTTTAATGAAACTTGGCTAAGAACCATCTCGATTAAACTACCTTTTGATTCAACAAACAATGACAATGCAAAGAAAAATTCGTTAAGCAGCTGGACTTGAACCAGCAACCTCGGCAATCCGTACCACGCTCCACCAATTAAGCTATACTTAACGTTGGTGTACCTAACGAATTTTTCAATGCCTTGTGTCATATTTTTTATTTGGAAGATCTCTCCTCAGCGCCATCTATGAGTAGCTTAATCAAGCAGCTCACCCACTACGGAACTTCTACAGTTACGCATTAGTGGCAAGAGATGGAGCTATTTTCTGAATCAATGAAAATAATCGATTTATTGATTATTTTTGTTTTTATTTTTATGAAACATTCATAGAATGAAATTCAACAAACAATGACAATGCAAAGAAAAATTCGTTAGGTACACCAACGTTAAGTATAGCTTAATTGGTGGAGCGTGGTACGGATTGCCGAGGTTGCTGGTTCAAGTCCAGCTGCTTAACGAATTTTTCTTTGCATTGTCATTGTTTGTTGAATTTCATTCTATGAATGTTTCATAAAAATAAAAACAAAAATAATCAATAAATCGATTATTTTCATTGATTCAGAAAATAGCTCCATCTCTTGCCACTAATGCGTAACTGTAGAAGTTCCGTAGTGGGTGAGCTGCTTGATTAAGCTACTCATAGATGGCGCTGAGGAGAGATCTTCCAAATAAAAAATATGACACAAGGCATTGAAAAATTCGTTACGTACACCAACGTTAAGTATAGCTTAATTGGTGGAGCGTGGTACGGATTGCCGAGGTTGCTGGTTCAAGTCCAGCTGCTTAACGAATTTTTCTTTGCATTGTCATTGTTTGTTGAATTTCATTCTATGAATGTTTCATAAAAATAAAAACAAAAATAATCAATAAATCGATTATCTTCATTTTTTTTATTTTTTTTACCTTTTGATTGGCAAAAACCGCATCGAAATCGGTCCACTCGTTTGGGAGCTATGATGGCACAGACAGATACACAGATACACAGGTCAAACTTATAACACCCCTCTTTTTCGTCGGGGGTTACAAAATACAAAAGATACGTAAGTACTTCAATTGAAATCATGATTAACAGTTAAACTAGCTTTCAATTGAAAAAAACCGCATCGAAATCGATCCATCCGTTTGGGAGCTATGATGCCACAGACAGATACACAGACACAGACACAGATACACATGTCAAACTTATAACACGCCTCTTTTTCGTAGGGGGTTAAAAATTACGATCACCTGTTTTTTTACTATTTGCGATAAAAAAAAACATTTGTCCCTAAAGTGCGTTAAGGTTCTTAGTTAATGAGCCAATAGATATTTAACAGTTTAAACGCAGTCTAACTGTTAAACATTTGCGTTAATAAATAGCCCATCTAGTGGGCCAAGCGGCTTAATTGTAATGCCCCAGACCCGAGGAGAGAGGCCTTTTGTAGTCCGAGCGACAACTGGGAATAGGGATAAATAAGGAAAGAAAGAATCACCGACGATGCCGTCCCGAATACTCCAGTTTTTAGGGTTCCGTACCTAAAAAGGAAAAAAACGGCACCCTTATAGGATCACTTTGTTGTCTGTCTGTCTGTCAAGACCCTTTTTCTCTAGAACGCGTGAAGGTAGCATGCTGAAATTAATATCAAATACTCAAGCCTGCGGTCCCTTCAGGCTGTGAAGAAATCAACGTTCTAAGTGAACTCAATCAAAAGATACAGTTATTAAAAAGGCTGTTTCCATGCAAATTGCCGTACCCCGAAAATCTAAAAGGTACTTCCAGTTGTCCCAGAAACTTGAAAATTGGTATGAAGGTAGCTCTTAAAGCACAACCACTCCGAAAATTCGCAAAATTTAAAATTTTTATGTCTGTCTGTAGATTTCACAGACCAATATAAGATGACCCCACACTGCGTACGTTTTGCTTAGGAGCAGGGCTCGGCTAACATTGGAATTCATAAAACACTGTGGAAAAGCGTTAAAAACTTTCTAGGGAAACCTCGTGCGCGAGTCTGACTCGCACTTGTTTGGACATGTGGACGCCATTCGAGAACCTTCTGACCCCATCTGCTATCAGTCCTGCGGTCTAGTGTTTTATGTATCCACCGCAATCCAGTGATCATCACCAGGTCGTCGCTTCAGCTTTAGTAATCATCATCATGTCAGCCGAAAGTCATCCCCTGCTGGCCGGCGGCCTCCCGCAAAGCGCTCCACTCAGACCGGTCTTGTGCTTTCCGCATCCACCGCGGCCCCGCAATCTTTACCAGGTCGTCGCTCCATCTTGTTGGAGGCCTACCGACAGCTCGTCTCCCGGTCCGCGGACGCCATTCGAGAACCTTCTGACCCCATCGGCCATCAGTTCTGCGAGCTATGTGCCCCGCCCACTGCCACTTAAGTTTCAGAATTCTGGCTATGTCGGTAACCTTAGTTCTACTGCGGATATAATCATTTATGATTCTGTCCCGCAGAGAAACCCCGAGCATAGCCCTCTCCATCGCCCTCTGCACTTTTTGTCGCTTGTCGCGCAGTGCGTCCCTTTCATAGTGACGGAATCAGTGAAGGACGCACTGAGCGACAAGCGACAAAATGGCACGCGTGCTAGCCCCCCTGAGTGACTTTGAGCTTCCTTATGAGGTCCATCGTAAGCCCCCAGCTTCAGCTTTGTTAATTTAAATTTAAGATGAAGTATTAACTAGGAATAGTTGTCACTCGGACTAGCGCCGGCCGCGGCCGAAGACAAAGCCCATTACCTTGAATTGATTTATCGGCACCTGAAAGGAACCTGCGGCCCTCCCATTAGTGATAACGCGGGGCCTCACCAGCGCCAGGGCCTGTGGACCAGTGCCTCTAAAGTAATCAACGCCCTGACGGTCTCGATCGAATTTACGTCTGAATTACTATGGGCAAATTGGTGTATCGACGAGACACAATTCTAGTATAATAAACGGATCACTCACGTATGTCAGTCGAGTACAGCTCGACACGCTTCGGACTAATTTGTAGTCCTTTCTCTGGGAGCACACGCCACGCCGGTGGCGAGACGTAAACTGCGCGCCGCGGCTCTGCTCGCGCGGCTGCTCAGCGCAGCTGACGGCGGCTCACAACTACTCTCGTTTTCATTTCACTCTGATTGAGTCTCCCGGTAGTTCATGTAAAAAAAGACACAATTCTGATAATTATTTGACACCCGTAACGTAAACGCGATCGAGACGTATTTTTGACAGTTGATTATACTAGACGCTAAGATGCCTGTAACCTCTCTGACCCACAGCAGTAGGCCAAGCACGAGTTTTCGAATCCTGCGTAACGTTACGGCTATAGTCATCCCGCGATAACTCTGCAACGAACTGACAACAGTATAAATCTAAAGTTTGTTTATGGCAACACTGATTCATAGTCAAACAACACGTTTTTAACTTTTGATTAGGTTAAACATTAAACAGATCATCGTTCATCCACCATCCACCATTAAAATACCTCTCATATTTCGTTTTCTAGATTTTTTTTACCGTACAACGGCAAAACCTACTAAACACTGGCAAAATTGTCCTCCAATGGACAGAGCCATATTTAAAAAAAAACAGCAACTTTTGATTGCTACTATCATTATTATTTTTAATTAAAGAAATGTCTGAGTGACATGAAAAAAGTGTTACCACAGCGGGATTTTTCTGGTTTGCCAATTAATTTCTTATGCAGAGTTATCGTGGGACGCTTATATCGTATCGAGATCGAGAAACCTCATACTAAGTTTTAGTTCCAAATACGCTCACGGGTGGGCGCTGTTCCAAACGTCATACAAATTTCTCGATTACGTTAAGCAGGATTCGAAAACTCGTGCTCGTCCCTCAGAACTGTGCTACTCAACTGGTAGAGCCATCGGGAATTTAAATTCCCCAAGCACACCTTTACTGGTTTTCCTTCGAAGACTATGAGACAGCGTTGACGGGGCTCCTCTTCGCGGAGCTTCTATTCCGTATAGTTTAGGCGCAACTCTAACCTAACCTACAATTGGAAAAGTTAAAGAAAACCCCGACATTGTCATTTCAAAGTGCAATATTTCAAAAACCGCTGAACCTATTTTGAATATTGTCTAAACAATATTCAGGCGTTTTGTGGAGGTCCATGTTACAAGTATCTAATGGATTTAATTAGTTGGCTCCTCTGCGAAGTAGTGCAGTATAGAATAAATACTTAGCGCAGACGCGGTTATTTCTCATGACTATATACTGCACTACTTCGTCGAGGAGCTGACTAATTTAATCCATTACTTGTAACAGATTTTAATGAAACTTAGCTAAGAAGAATCTCGATGAAACTGGATGAAATCGGTCCATCGTTTTGGGAGCTATGATGCCATAGACAGATACATTAGATAGACACAAAGATACACAGGTCCAACTTATAACACCCTTCTTTTCGTCGGGGGTTAAAATAGCTCTAGACGGTTGGCGAGGACGGGCGCAAACTCGTCTTGTTCAATTATGCAGTAACTTAATGTGATTTTCGTATCGAGTTGAGCTAAATTTTGACAATTAGATATTACAATGTAATATCGATTGAATGTACTATGTAGGCTTTAAAACCGATTATATTCATTATTGCAGTAACAAATCATCATCACCATGTCAGCCGAAAGACGTCCACTTCTGGATGGCGGCCTCCCCCGCGGCTCTCCACTCAGACCGGTCTTGTGCTTTCCGCATCCACCGCGGTCCCGCGATCTTTACCAGGTCGCCGCTGCATCTTGTTGGAGGCCTACTGACAGCCATTCGAGAATACATTCGACAACGACAGTTTGGTGTAGGTTACTGACTTGAAAAGTTTTTGTATCACCAGACTTCATATTAACTTCGAAGTGTAGATCGAATTGTCGTTGTAACCTGTCGCCTGTCACGTTTATGAAACGGGGGCCTGATGTCTACGTATGAGGTGTCAGTAGATTCGTCTCAGTTGAACGAGTGACATAGGGTATTGTTTTCCGGAATGCAGTGTGTGCAATTCTGGGTAACAATATATCCTATACCCCACAACTGAGGCATACGTTGAAATCCGACAAATGGTTTAAGCTTTAGAGCGTGCCAAAGAAAAGACCGTAAATCGAACGAGTTTGGAGTTGGCGATCGAACACCGTGACGGTACGTTCGAGGGTAGATGTGAAAACGTTGGCGAGTTGGCTATACGTTAAAAGTCCAGTGACACCTCTCTACCCTTAGCCCTCCGCTCCTGGGCCATTTATATGTCGCTCATACGGGGGCCCGTCTAGTGGAAGGCGAGTCACCGTCTACCCAATATCACTTTCGATCGAGACGTTTTAATTCGGTAGACGTCCGGCGGTCTCAATCAATAGCCCAGTAGTTAGTAAATGATTTTCCTCCCCATAGTCCATTACACTTTAGGTCCCATCGATTTACAATAGTCCCTACACCTGGCGGGTGCTGTCTCTGAGTGTGTCCCTATGGACAGCGTCCGCTCAATGTATCCCTCACTCTTCATTAAATTGGTATAAGGGCCTCTACGCGTTGGCTTCGGCTCCGCGCACGCCTCCCAAAGGTCTGGGACACTGTTGTCCCGTGAATGGGTGCGACATACAATGATAATATATAGCTTTCATTGCAACTTGCATGATTTTTCTTGCAGTCTAAACTCGACTTTAAAACGGTACATGTACTTACATATTTTCAGCCATAGAGTCAACCCACAATAACTCTGCAATGAATTGACAACAGTAGAAATCTAAAGTTTGTTTATGGTAACACTGATTTACAGTCAACACGTTTTGAACTTCTGATTAGATTAAAACAGGTCATCGTTCATCCACCATGAAAATAGCCTCATCAATTTTTTTACCATACAACGGCAAAACCTACTAAACGCTGTCAAAATTGCCCTCCAATGGACAGAACCATATTTTTTTTAAAAGGCAACAACAACTTTTTTTGATTATTATGTCTGAATGACATGATATTTCTGGGTTGCCAATTAATATCTTATGCAGAGTTATCGTGGGACGATTCTATCAAACAGCGCTGGTAACTCGCGTACAAGTATAAATAACTCACGTCCAAATAACTTAATTGCCCCGAACGCCTAATCCTCGCAAAGTATCAATACTCGCTACCAGGGCTCTTCAACTCTTCATGCCCGTTTTAAATTCTAAATATTCCATTAAATAATTTGAATGGTTGAATATTACCCCTAATTAAATACTATTATGTCTTAAGAACCCTACCTACCCCAATCCCTAAAGATGAAATTATGTTTGTAAACAAAATACTCGACAGAAATATTTTTATAAGTCAAGTGACCCTGTCTCAGCTCTTTTCACATCTCTGAAGAAAAGAAAGGCAAAATACCCATTTGGTTAAACTAAAACCGGCCAAGTGCGAGTCGGACTCGCGCACCGAGGGTTCCGTACAAATATTTTCCCGCTTTTCCCCAGTGTTTTAAGTTGGCCAGGGTTAGCAGAGCCCTGCTCCTAAGCAAAATGTACGCAGTGTGGGGTCATTTTATATTGGTCAGGCATTTATGGTTTTGAGATTTTTCTGACTAGTTGTGCTAAAGAGCTACCTTCGTACCAAATTTCAAGTTTCTAGTACAATTGGAATATAGGTTTTCACAGTACGGCAATTTGTATGGAAACAACCTTTTCAATGACTGTATCTTTTGATTGCGTTGACTAGAAGTTTGATTTTTTCACAGCTTCAAGGGACTGCAGGCTTGAGTATTTGCTATTAATTTCAGCATGCTACCCGCTACCTCCACGCGTTCCAGAGAAAAAGGGTCTTGACAGACAGACTTACAGAAAGACAGACAGAAAGACAGGCAGATGGGAAACAAAGTGATCCTATAAGGGTTCCGTTTTTCTTCTTGAGCTGCGGAACCCTAAAATTCTAATCAGTACTTTAGTTTCTTACCCAGGGCAATGTTAAACGCTTCGGCGCTTACGCCGTGCGTTTTGAGCGCGTTTTGGCTAGCCCTCTTTCTGTCGACACACGCGTTACTGGATAGCGCTGTCCCGCTTGAGTGAATAAACCCCGCCCACAAAAGTAGAGTCTGACCAGCCAGTCGTGTCACAAAATACCAACTAAAAAATTATAACCATCTCTTTCTTATGCTGAAAAGTGTTAAGCTTAAAAAAGAGATGGGTGTACTTCCCCAGCTACGAATGCTTGTGACATGACTGGCTGATCACACTCTATCGCCTAGCTAAAATCTCCGAGTCGGAATGAAGAAATAAGGCTGCATAAGGTTTGTTAAACTATGGTGGACGACGTGCTTGCTAGGCAAGTTTTCAATGATAATTCGGTGTCAACTGCTGACTCGAAGAGCTTTTGTTTTAGCGCGCTTCATATTGTCACAGAAACGTAGTTCGAATTGTCATATAAAACTGACAATTGTAAAGATGGTGAAACAGGGCCCCGCTCGCACTTTTCCTGATTTTATAGCGGACATAAACGGCCGGTTTTATGGGTAACTGTTTTGTTTCTATTATGTACTTTCTTATTTTTATTGGAATTATAAAAACGCTCGTAACATCGGCCGGAGGTCGCGACTGCGATCGGCGCGGAGATACAAGCACTTCCATTTGTTTATTTTAAATAGCAAATAACTCCGAAAAACACAGAGGTGCGAGCGAGGCTTGAACAGACGTCCCTCTGCTATAGAGGCTTTAGGTCAAAACAGCTATGGCGGCTATTCCTAGACTATAACAGCTTCGGGGTCATCGAGGGTTCATCATCATCATGTCAGCCGAAAGACGTCCACTGCTGAACATAGGCCTCCCCCAAGGCTCTCCACTCTGACCGGTCTTGTGCTTTCCGCATCCACCGCGGTCCCGCGATCTTTACTAGGTCGTCGCTCCATCTTGTTGGAGGCCTACCGGTCCGCGGACTGCCACTTATGTTTCGCAATTCTTCGGGCTATGTCGTATCCTTAGTTCTACTAAATATTTTATAACATAGCTGTAGGTATGACATTAAATCTAAGCTATAGGTAAATGAACTAAAACTTAAAACTGAATTCAATCTAATTAAGGCCCCCGTGGCATGGTCCCCAAAAGGCTGGCAGTGTTGCCTCGCTGATTCTCTCAGAGAGAAAACTGCCAGCCCTTTGGTCACAAGTCGCATTGCATAAGCGCTACGGGTTAGTTCCGGAATCATCGTATTATTCTCGTCATACTTGCCTGCAGAAGGACCTTTTGCACGGCTCGATGGATCGCTTTAATTCTTTAGGGGCATAATCTGTCAAGCTGGATTCCATTGTCCACTTGAAAAGTTCGCAGTCCGGTCAACTGACTCTGATGCTTGAACAAAGCTGAAACTTTATTACTTCCATTTCGACGGGGAAAATATTTCAGCCGGCGCTCTGGGATGGCAACACCGGCAACTACACAATACGGTTTTTAAGTCTGTTTCTACTGCTTCATGGTAGTCAGTAGTCATTCTCCCAATTTTTGAAAATATTGTGTAGGAATACCTTAATTGATGTATTTTTTCTTTGTATTCTTCCCGTTTTTTTTTTATTTTTACGGTTTTTCCATGAATATCAATTACGCCTTTTTTTTAAATACTCACTGAAACAAGAAATACTGAGAAAAAAAAGCCAGGAAAATGCCGACCCCGGGAATCGAACCCGGATCCTCGACATTTCGCGTGCCAGCCCTTACACCAAGATTGGCGTACCTTACCTTAATTTTGTGTTAATTAATTTGCATGTTGATTTGTCGACTGAACACTATTTCTTTCAATGAAATATCAATTTAAATAAATAAATAAATATCATGGGACAAATTGACACCAATTGACCTAGTCCCGAACTAGGCAAAGCCTGTACTATGGGTACTAGACAACGGATAAACATACTTATATACATATTAAACATCCAATATCCGAGAACAAACATTCGTATTCATCATACAAACATTTGCCCCGACCGGGATTCGAACCCGGGACGTCAAGCTTCATAGTCAGGATCTCTAGCCACTAGGCTATTCGGTCGTGTAATTTCCTGCACGTTTGTCTGGCAGCCGAGTGAGGGAGGCAGTGGCGTGACTAATACGCTGTTGGGAGCATCCTGCGCCGACAGCCAAATAACAATTTTAGCAGCCGGTGCTGCGCGGAGGCGACACGTTTGTTGCAACGCGCTCTTTCGTCAATTGTATGGACGACCGGATAGCCGGTAGTGGGAGAGCCATACTGTAGCTATTTGCTGCCGTACGAATGGGCCGGCTCGGTGGGGAAGTACCACCCTCTCGCAGAATATCGGCGTGAAGCAACAGCACCCCTGTTGCGTTTCGTTCGGTCAGTGAGAGTGCCGGAGGCCCGATCCCCCCCCCCTTTCCTCTAATCCTTTTCCTACCTAAAGGCCGGCAACGGACTAGTGACTCTCTTGGGGTTGCTGGTTCTCATGGGTGGCGGTGATCGCTTACCATCAGGTGACCCGCTTGCTCGTTCGCCTCCCTCGTTCAATAAAAAAATACGAGTAATTGCTTGTTTGTGTGTCTTGGATATGTGAACAGCACACGTCTACGCTCATGTCGAAATTTGTTACGTCAGCGAAATTGTACCGTTAGAAATGTTGAAAAACGTCATTTCAAAGTTCAATATTTCAAAAACGGCGGTACACCGATTTTAATGAACCTTGGCTAAGAACCATCTCGATTAAACTAGCATTCGATTAAAAAAACCGCATCGGAATCAATAGATCCGTTTGGGAGCTACGATGCCACAGACAGATACACAGACATACAGGTAAAACTTATAGCACCCCACTTTTTAACCCCCGACGAAAAAGAGGGGTGTTATAAGTTTGACCTGTGTATCTGTGTATCTGTGTATCTGTGTATCCGTCTGTGGCATCATAGCTCCCAAACGGATGGACCGATTCCGATGCGGTTTTTTTAATCGAGATGGTTCTTAGCTAAGGTTCATTAAAATCAATTCACCGGTTTTTGAAACACTGAACTTTTCGTCGGGGGTTGAATGCAAAACACTATTACAAGCACCTCGTTATTAATAGCCGAAGTATTGATGTTTGTAGCATACTCGCTTTAACGGTTCAACAAATTTGGATGATATGGGCTTTTCATCTCGCGAAATTGCGTGATCCCAGAAGGGGGGTAAAGTAATTATGGTCGTAAGTCAGTTAGACGCGTATTGACGCGGGGACGCCTGGAACCCGGGGCAGACGGGGGCAGCCCTTAGCTTACCTCTTTGCCACGGACTAACCACCCTATTTCACCAACTTTACAATTGTCGGTTGGTCATGACAATTCGAACTACATTTCTTGGCCAGTACGAAGCGCGCTAAAACAAAAGGTCTTTCAGTCAGCAATAGACACCCAATTGTCATTGAAAACTGACATTTGTAAAGTTGGTGAAATATTGGCCTGGATACTCAATGTCAGGGCGAACGTTTCCGAAACGCATATGCTCATTTGCACCTGTAAATCTTTCTAGCCTCGAATCGTGGCTCGCTTTCGACCAGATGACAAGCGAGATGACAAGCTATGAACCAATCACGACGCACTCCCCCGGCCCGCTCGCCGCGGCTCTTTTCGTAATGACTTTCCAAGTAAATTACAGAAGATGCGGTGTCCAGAGGGTGGTGGGTCCGTGCTCTTTGCACTTAATTTTGACCCGATTGTTCAAGGAGCGGGTTGTTTATAATTTCCGACGAAAAAGAGGGGTGTTATTAGGTTTGACCTGTGTATCTGTCTGTGGTGTCTGTGGTGCGTTTTTTTTATCGAAAGCTAGTTTAATAGAGATGGTTCTTAGCTAAGTTTCGTTAAAGTTGATTTACCCGTTTTTGAAACAACAAAATAATAATTTTTAACTTTTCTAAGTTGGACCGGTTATTACCCGACTGCCCACGGAGGGTTATGTATGTCTAATTCCTTGGCATGCTCTACAGCCTAAACCGTTTGACGGATTTGAAGATATAAAGATGTCATTGAATTCGTCTCAGTTGTGTGAGTGACATCTGTTTTTAATTTCAGGCTGGTTAGGTCAGGTTAACTACACACAGCACACATCTATGCTCATGCCAAAATTTGTTACATTTCTACCCTGACTATGAAGCTTGAGGTCCCGGGTTCGATCCCCGGTCGGGGCAGATGTTTGTATGATGAATACGAATGTTTGTTCTCGGATCCTCTAAGTTTAATATGTAAGTATGTACTGCTAAGTATGTTTATCCGTTGTCTAGTACCCATAGTAGTACAGTCGAGTTCTCCATTATCTATACAGTCAATAGTTCAAAAATATCTATACACGACCTTATTGCCAGTTACATAAGGTCCGTGTTTAGATATGTATGAGCCGTTGGCTGTACAGATATTGGAGAACTCGACTGTACATGCTTTGCCTAGTTTGGGACCAGGTCAGGTGTCAATTTGTCCCATGATAGTTATTTATTAAGGTTAATTTTTTTTCAATATTTCGAAAACGGTTGAATCGATTTTAATCAAACTTATCTAAGAACCATCTCGATTAAACTAGCTGTCGATTTAAAAAAAACCACATAGAAATCGGTAAATCCGTTTGGGAGCTATGATGCCACAGACATATTCACAGATACATAGACACACAGATACACAGGTCAAACTTATAACACCGAGGGGTGTTTTTCGTCGGGGAGTCATCTCACCCACAAAAACAACGTTGATAATATTGTTAACAGCTGACGTGACGGGTGAACTTGTTTCTTGTAACAAACAGCGTCCATTTCTGTAGCATTTTGGTCAATTTCAATCTCAATTCTGATTCGGCAGGGGATTTCAGTTTTTCGCGCTTATCATGACCAGATGTAGATGTTATCGCGAACTCTTTACGATCGCAGGGAACCCCTGGGGGATGGTGTTCCCCGCTTTGAAAATCCCCGCGATTGGTAGATAATGTTTGTGTCGTTCGTCTCGGGGTCCAAAATCACAGCGATTTCCTCAGACTGATATAATCGGATTATTTGTGTACTATTTGCTTTGTCAATTCCACAGAACGAATAGATAGAAGATTACACGTGGCATGGTCGCGTCGTTACTTCTTGTGTACGTCTTGAATTTGCTAATGCGGAGAGTGCTAATGGAAAAACAGATCAACCTAAGCTAAACTAGACTAGATGGAAATGACCCTATACCCAGAAACACAAATACCGGGTAAGACTTTCGCACTGATGCCCTACCACTCATTAGGAATGGAAGCCAGATCTTTTAATCTTTTAATCATTTAACATTTAATCTTTAATACCGTTTAATTTAATTTATTTGAATTTTTGTCATTTCATAGTTTAAATTATAAATTATAATATAATTGTTGTAACCTCACCCCTAAAAATGTAAATGTAATTGTACGCTGTGGGACAGGCGCAGGCTGAAAATCAGCGCTGCAAGCCCCCCCAGCTGGCAGCATCATGCTGAGTCTGAGCCCATTGCCACACCTTGTATCGTGTTTGTTTTACTGTTATTATATATATGAATATTTTTCCTTCTTCCTTCTCTGTTTTCTTTAAAATATGATATTGTATATTTTTATGTATGTTTCTTGAGCATGTTTTTTTGTTTTGTTCGTTCTTTGTGGCAATAAATGATGATTATTATTATTATTATTAATTTATGGGTTAAGATATTAAACATTTATCTTTTATACCTACAAAACAGTACCGTGACTGACTGACTGACTGACAACGCACAACCTGAACCACTGGACCTAGACTTGAAATTTGGCAAACATGTACCTTGAGTAGCCTAGAGGTGCGCTGAGAAGGGATTTTTCGAAATAGTCGCGGAATAGGGAACTAGCGCATTTAGAAATATTTCACGGGGGCAATGCATAGCCTAGTTTCAAATAAAGACATAAACAGAACGATCCTGAATGCTATTGATTTGCGGGAAATTAATTGGACATTTGATACGACACAACTTCTTTAAGACCATTTTAGAAGGAAATTTTGAAGGACAGAGAGGAAGAGGTCGACCTAGGCGAAGCTATATCTCTCGTCTCGTATCTGAAGGTCAAGGAACTGGCTTATAGGAGAGATGATTGGATGAAACTCCACCGACAAGAGTGTAACTCTTAAGTTTGATGATGATTTCAAATACCTATTGAACGAGATTAGAATATGAAATAGGCGTGGTTAGCCCGCGCCCTTAATGATAAGGATAACTTTGCTTATTGAAGGTGATTTCCTTCGTAACTTTTTGTTTAAGGTAAAACTTACCAATGTTTGGGGCTTTATTTAATTTGTTTAAATGCCGCCTTAAAATGTAAATAATCCACTCGGGCCGTACCCCCGGACTCTTGGTTCTTTCTTTGATAAGTTTGAAACGCCCTAGTAACATTAGAAGAGAACGGGTTTTTGATTAAAAATGTAATTAAGGTTTTTCGGCGAGAACAGGCAGAGGTTTTTGGGTTCCGTGGACAACAAAGTATTTTGGTTTTCACTGTAGTTTACTCATGTCCGTCCTTACATCTGGCCCCTGTTTCACCATCTTTACAATTGGCAGTTTTATATGACAATTCGAACCACATTTCTATGATCCTCGCTCCGTGTCGTTTCTGGTGCAAAGGTTGTCCATCGCAGTTCAAAGGGGTAACGCGGCGAGCGTGATGGGCACCTTTGAGCCTGGAATGACGCGGGGCGGGTTATTTGACTAATTTTGTCTTTCTTGTTGTTGTGTGACATTATTTATTTTGGAACGACATGTAATTGTATTATGAATAAATTTATCTTTGTTCTGTGAACAAAAAAAAAGCAAGGAAAAAAGATTTCTATGTTAATATGAAGCGCGCTGAAACAAAAGCTCTTCAAGTCGCACCTGACACTGAACTGTCATTGAAAATTTACAATTGTAAAGTTGGTAAAATAGGGCCTGTACGCGCCATAGCTCAGAGACTCGAAAGCAAATAGATTCCACTAAGTATTTTGATAGTTACGTGAAAATTATATTAAACAGTATAATGAAGAATTGCGAAATGGCAGTGGCCGGGCACATTGGTCGCAGGACTGATGGCCGATGGGGTCAGAAGGTTCTCGAATGGCGTCCGCGGACCGGGAGACGAGCTGTCGGTAGGCCTTCAACAAGACGGAGCGACGACATAGTAAAGTAAAAAAATAAACTGTTGAATGTAACTTTATCGTACCGGTTTATTTACATAATAAAAGAAATTTACAATGACATTAAATCTAAGCGAAAACTTAAATCTAAATAAGGCCCCCGTGGCATAGTGCCCATAAGGCTAGCAGCGTTGCCTCGCTGAATAGCGATGCTGATTCTTTGAGAGGGAAAACTGCCAGCCCTTTGGTCACAAGTTGCATCGACTAAGCGCTTTTGCAACTCTGAAATCTGAAAAGCTTGCAAGCGCCGGGACCCCATGGACACATATTTTATTTTATGTTGAATGTTTGTTCTCGGGTCTTGGATGTTTAATATGTACATGTAGTATGTTTATCCGTTGTCTAGTACCCATAGTACAGGCTTTGCCTAGTTTGGGACTAGGTCAATTGGTGTCAATTTGTCCCATGACATTTATTTATTTTATTATTATTTACTTTTGAGTAGTATACCAGTGAACTAGATGTTCAAATGAAACGCCCACAGAGGGTTTGTTACCGAGGTAATAAAAACTGTACCTAATACACATCTTTTTGTAACTCTCAAATGTGAACATAATGATCTTTGACCTGTACAAATAACCTGACGAAATGTTATCCGACACGATGTACTTATATTTAAAAATTAAAAACACTCTTTGACCCGGTAATTGATCCCGCTCACTTTATCGTTCCCTACATCAACAGGAAACACCGAAACCTTTATGAGATGACTTTGTTGTCCGTCTGTCTACGTGTCAAAGATCCATCTTCTCTAGAACGCGTGGAGGTAGCAAGCTTGCCATTCCTTGAAGCTGTGATAAATCAACCTCTAAAGGTAAGCGTCCACATGCCGATATCGTACGCAACGGACGCATCGTACGCATCGCACATTGCATATATTTTCGTTGCGTTCGATGCGTCCGTTACGTACGATACCGACATGTGGACGCTTACCCTAAGTCAACGCAATTAAAAGGTACATCCTAATTTATTCTTTTAGTTCATAAAAGATACATCCAATAATAACCTAACCTAAACAACTTAGAAAAGTTGAAAAACCCCGACATTGTCATTTCAAAGTTCAATATTTCAAAAACGGGTGAACCAATTTTAATAAAATTTTACTAGGAACCGTCTCGATTAAACTAGCTTTCGATTAAAAAAAACCGCATTGAAATCGGTTGATTCGTTTGGGAGCTATGATGCCATAAACAGATACACACCTTACCCTTGATGGGTCGGGGGTTGATTATAATGAACCCAGCCCCGATTCCTCACTAGGCCGAGCACGAGTTTTCGAATCCTGCGTAACGTTATGTTATCGTACCGAAATCCAGAAACCTCATATTATACTTTAGTTACAATTCCAAATACGCTCACGGGCGGGCGCTGTTACAAACGTCATACAAATTTCTCGATAACGTTACAAATCGATTACGTTACACCGGATTCGAAAACTCGGGCTCGCTAAGTGTACCTGTACATACCTACAAATTTGTACGTAACCCTCGGTGCGCGAGTCCGACTCACACCTGGCCGGTTCCCTCAAAGCGTATAAAATCGAACAAATTAGGTAGTTAATAATTGATTGAATCAGGCATTACTTTGTGGAGGTTTCTATTTATATCCAAGAAGTGAAAAATAATTAATTTACCCGTGCACGTGGTCGCGGGTCAGCGAATTCATTGTTCATAACCTAACCAACTCAGAAAAGTTAAAAAACCCCCGACATTTTCATTTCAAAGTTCAGTATTTCAAAAACCACCGAACCGATTTTTAACCCCCGACGAAAAAGAGGGGTGTTATAAGTTTGACCTGTGTATTTGTGTATCGATGGACCGATTTCGTTGCGTATTTTTTTTGTTCGAAAGGTAGTTTAATCGAAATGGCTCTTAGCTAAGTTTCATTAAAATCGGTTGAACAATAAGGTATTTTAACCCCCGACGAAAAAGAGGGGTGTTATAAGTTTGACCTGTGTATCTGTGTGTCTGTGTATCTGTGTCTGTCTTTGTGCCATCATAACTTCCAACCGGATGAACCGATTTCGTTGCGGTTTCTTTCAATTGAAAGCTAGTTTAATCGAGATGGTTCTGAGCTAAGTCTCATTAAAATTGGGTCACCCGTTTTTGAAATTTTGAACTTTGAAATGACAATGTCGGGGGGTTTTTCAACTTTTCTAATAATGAAACTTAGCTAAGACCCATCTCGATTAAACTAGCTTTCGATTAAAGAAACCGTATCAGGTCACAGGTCAAACTTAGAACCTTTTTCGTCGGGGATTAAAATGGTTCACAAATGATTTTGTACCGAACCCTCTTCTTTAAATGCACCGCTCAAAAATGTCTAGGGATTCATTATCGTGTGCGGCCTCCCGTATATGTTTTGATCCCCAGACATTTTCGAGCAATATAAAAAGATAAGTCTTGATTGACTGACTGACTAACGCCCATGCCCCTATTTCACCGACTTTACAATTGTCAGTTTTCAATGACACCTCGGTGTCAACTGCTGACTTGAAGAGCTTCTGTTTTAGCGCGCTTCATATTGTCAAAGAAATGTAGTTCGAATTGTCATATGAAACCAACTTACTGTCATACAAACAAGCTTTAAATTATTAAATGTACCTATTTGTGGTGACAACCGGATAACCTAGTGGTTAGAGACCCTGACTGTCAAGCTTGAGGTCCCGGGTTCGATCCCCGGTCGGGGCAGATGTTCGTGTGATGAATACAATATAATTTTGTCTTGGATGTTTAATATGTACGTATGTGTTTGTCTATAAAGTATGTTTATCCGTTGTCTAGTACCCATAGTACTATAATAGTATATACAGGCTTTGCCTGGTTTGGGACTAGGTCAATTGGTGTAAATTTTATTGTCCCATTATTATATATTTATTAATTCATTTTCTAATTTATTTTAAGACCTGTACAAACACCATTGGTTGCAATAAATAATTGAATTGAATTGGATAGGAAATTATTTTGCGGAATACGCACGGAATAGGTAGTTCTCTCTGCTCTGCTGCTCAACTCGGTATGTGTAGAGGGTTCCAATTGTAAAAACATTAAGGGAAGAGGAAATACTGTAAATAATTATGTTTTGTTTTTGTGTACAGTTCCGCGGAATAATGCGAGGCAGCGTCCTGTGAACGCTCTCATGTGAAAAAAATAACCGGACAAATGCGAGTCCTACTCGCGCACGAAGGGTTCCGTACCCATTATCTATAAACACGAAGCAGTGATTGACAGCCCCATCTAGTGGCGAGCAGCGGTTTCTCTAAGAGACAAGCTCAATGAGATAGCTACCTAGTTACACTACTCGTCCGCAGACGTCATTGTCTAAAAAATCACGTCTGTTGTATGGGAGCCCCACTTGAATATTTAATTTATTCTGTTTTTAGTATTTGTTGTTAGTGCGGCAACAGCAATAAATCATTTGTGAAAATTTCAACTGCCTAACTATCACGGTTCATGAGATAAGCTAATTTAATGGTGTGTTTAAAGTTCCCCAAGCCGTACTGGGCCCGCGTGGGAACTAGAGTCCAAGCCCTCTCATTCTGAGAGGAGGCCTGTGCCCAGCAGTGGGACGGAAAAAAGGCTGGTTATGGACTCACTGAAACGTTAACCTGAAGAAGAAAACCAGAAAAATATGACTAAACTAAAAACGATTACTTTGCTCACCAGCTCTTCTTTCGCTCTGTTTTTTTTTTCTTTTTTATTTCTTCGCCTTGTGCTTTACGGTTGCGGGTGAGCAAAGTAACTGTTTTTAGTTCCTAAATATGGACCTCCACGAAGTAACGCCTGATTCAATAAACAATATAACTAACTCAGGGAATCGAGCCCGTATCCTTGATATTCCGTGTCATGACATGTGTCAACATACACCAAAGTCAGCACTGACAGGTCCCGATGAAGTTATGTTTGTATGTACTTCTTAAAAAACAGAAGTACTTAATCTGTAATTGCGTCATATGTCAAAAACCACACAGCATATTTCTTTAAAACCAAATTGTTAAAAGTTCCTATCAAGTTCTACTTAATAACGTGATTGTTTTTCCAAATTTTCCATTCTTAACTTCAAACATTAGAGGGGGGGGGGGACCAACATATTAGTCCTCACAACTTGAGAAGCGCATGAATCTCATAAAACAGGACAAGAAGAAAGTAAGAAATGATCCGAGAAACCTCTATGCAATTTTTAATGAACTATCTAGAAGAAATGCATACTCGATTTTTTTTTCATCCCCCAGTGACATGTATACTTGTATTAAAGTGAGCACTTCTTTATTTTCGTTTTTTTTTTTTTTTAGGTACGTCAATGAATGCATACTTGCCATTTCAATTCCACTAACTCAGTGCATAAAGCTACCATCAAAAATGGCTCTAACATTCGACAAAACGAAATTACAAGGGTTCCCTTTTGCCACTGGCTACAGGGCGCTGAGAAGGAAAAGCGAAGCAAAAAGTCTCAGTAACTTTTTACATGAACGTCTTTTTACATCCGGCAGGAAGTCAATTCAAACGTTCATATTTTTGTTAGAAATCTCTTTCAAGCTTCTAGGAAAACTGGATCCTGCGCCAAGGCCAACTTTGGGTATTGAAATGAATTTTACACGCGTTACGCCTGAATGGGCTTGCTCTGTTCACCCGCGTAAGCCTCTTAGGGACACAAAACGTATAACGGGAACTTCCAACCGATGTTTGTTCGATACACATGACTGTTATCAATAGTAGTCCAGGGACGAATGATTATGGAAGGAAAGATAGAAAGTTTGACTACAGGACTTTGGTAAGAACGCAGAGTACTAAAGTTGGGAATAACGTTTCACCAGCTTTCATTGTGTAGTACAGCTACAGCAGAATATCCTATGACGCACCGTTTTCGAGATGTGAACAAAAACCGAACAAGTGCGAGTCGGACTCGCGCACGAGGATTCCGTACAAAGATTCCCCTGCTTTTCCCCAGTGTTTTAAGTCGTCCAGTGTTAGCAGAGCCCTAGTTCGCAGTGTGGGGTCATTTTGTATTGGTCTGTGACATATACAGTGAGACAAAATTTATAATTTTGAGAATTTTCTGAATGGTTGTGCTACAAGAGCTACCTTCATACCAAATTTCAAGTTTCTAGGACAACTGGAAGTTTGAATTGTGAATTTTTGAATTTTGTATCTTTTGATTGCATTGACTTAGAAGTTCGATTTTTTCACAGCTTCAAGGGAATGCAGACTTGAATATTTGATATTAATTTCAGCATGCTGTCTGCACGCGTTCCAGATAAAAAAGGTTTTGACAGACAGACGGACAACAAAGTGACCCTATAAGGGGTGGACACTTTTAGTATGTTTGTCTTCTAACTAGTCCAAACAAAGTCTCGAAGTCGAAGTTTCTGCTTTCGACCTTGCCATTCACACCCCTCTTGTGTGTGAGTACCAACATTATAGTAACACTAGCTTATGCCCCGCCGCTTTGCCCCGTGAAATATTACAAAATGGGCTAGTTCCCTATCCCGTGGGAATTTCGAAAAATCCCCTCCTAGTGCTCATTAAGGATACTCAAGGTATATATTTGCCAAATCTCAAGTCTCTAGGTCCAGTGGTTCAGACTGTGCGTGTTGTACGTCATTCAGTCACGGTACTGTTTTTATAGGTATAGAAGATAAGAAAATTTATTATAAGACTACCGGAAGACCGGATAGCCTAGTGGTTAGAGACCCTGACTATGAAGCTTGAGGTCCCGGGTTCGATCACCGGTCGGGGCAGATATTTGTATGATGAATACGATGTTTGTTCTCGGGCCTTGGATGTTTAATATGTGTATAAGTATGTATTTATCTATATAAGTATGTTTATCCGTTGGCTAGTATGTACCCATAGTACAGGCCTTGGGTTTGGGACTAGGTCAATTGGTGTAAATTGGTGATATTTATTTATTTATATTTATGAGAGTTCATGTTTAATTCCTCGCTTAGTCGTGAAAAGCACGTAATGTCTCAGCCGAAAGTGCAAGAGATAAACTTGAGTCTTCGAGGGTCTGGAGGGTCTCACGTAAGACTCTGGGCTCGAACTCGCTCGTCCACCACACTACTAACATCCGGGGCTATTTACTTATATCTGTTGCTAATACTCGCTTTAACGGTTCAACAAATTTGGATGATATGAGCTTTTCATCTCGCAAAATTGCGTGGATCCCGACGGAGCGGTAAACTAATTATGTCGGTAAGTCAGTTAGCCTCGTTCTGAGTCTCTCGTGTAATTTTTGACACGAGATAACGTCTTGATCGAGTTCACGTTAACGTTACAATTACTACGGACCATAAAACCAAGAGGACTGCCAGTGTCTATACGATGCCGCGTTCCTCTGAAATAATAAGCCTGCTGTATGAACTAAAACAATTACTTTGCTCACCCGCGACCACTAATGACAAATAGTTATATCTGTGCGGCAAATGTATGTTTCCATGCAACACCTCCGCCTCCACTGCTACACGAATCAACACATGCCACACAGACCCAACTATCACCACCACCACTAAACTAAACGCTGACGCGTTTCGTCACTATCCACGAGGCCATTATCGAAGCACAACAACAACCGCTCAATATGCTGCCACTTCCACTACTCCTACTTCTACTCCTACTCCTACTCCTACTCCTACTTCTACTATGGTAGACATAAATATGGACCTCCGCAAAGTAACGCCTGATTCAAAGCCTGCTGTAGCTAGTTTTACTACGGAGGGGTCTCTGTACCATTCATTTGGTATGACATTTAGACCTCTGGCTAACACAATAGCGCCATCTAAATTCGTTTTTTCTTTCAGTTCATAAATGGCTAACACTACAGGTCTAAGTGTCATGCAAAATTAATGGTACAGAGACCTCTTTATAGTGAAACTAGCTACAGCAGGCTCATTATTTTACAGGAACGCGACATTGTATAGCCATTGGCAGTCCTCTTGGTTTTATTGTCCTTGCTATGAGCGCATCGGGGCGCCTCTAGCGACACGAAGTGGCAACGTACTAATCCTATTCTCATAGTATTTGACAAGTTAACGAGAACGTGATCCAGACGTGTTTTGCTGGTCGTCGATTACACTAGGCGCTTTGAACCTCTAGTGTAATCGGAGGCCAAAAGTACGTCTCGAACGCGTTTGCGTTAAAGCGTCACATAGTATGACAATTGTTTGCTGTCGCTACGTGTGACTTCATCTTAGCCCTCTAGGTTGGCAACGCATCTTCAAACCCCCCGGGGTTGTGGGTGTCTATGGGCAGTGGTGATCACTTACCATCAGGTGGCCCACTTGCTCGTTTTGCTTCCTTGTCGTATAATAAAACGGCGTCTCTTCCGCGCAATGAACTGAGAAACCTTGCCGGGTCACAGAACGCGGAAAGTCGTGACAACGGCAGATACAATGCCCTCAGTGTAATCAAAAAGCTCAAAATACGTCTCGATCGCGTTTGCGTTCAAGTGTCAAATAGTATGAGAATTGTTAAACGCGAACGCGATCGAGACGTGTTACTTGGCCTGGTCGGCCATTACACTAGGCGCTCTGCTCTCAAACGCACATTTTCGGCACATGCCAGTAGCTGATACAATCTCAACATTTGACATTGGCCGCACAGTCCGATATGGTTGTAACTATTCATTGTGTGCATTTACAGCTATTTAAAGAGCCCGAAATGTTAAGGAGACCCTATTGAAGGCGAATTTCTTGACTCGAGCGGGACAACGCTATCCAGTGCCCCGAGCACTAATAATCGAATCCTACGTAACGTACCTACTCGAGTAGTAACGTTATCGAGAAAATGTGTACCTATGCCGTTTGGAACAGAGACCCGAGTACGAATATTAGAAACCTGCGTAACGTAATCGAGTAGTAAACGTTATCGAGAAATTTGTATCACGTTTGGAACAGCGCCCGCCCGTGAGCGTATTTGGTACAACAATTTTATTAGAATTTTCTCGGTGGCAATACGATAACGTTAATTAATACTCGATCACGTTAGGTAGGATTCGAGTATTCAAGCTCGGCGCCAGCGACGTGTCAACAGAAAGTGGGCTAGTCAAAGTGCGCTCAAAACGCATGGCGTAAGCGCCAAAGCGCTTAAAACTGCCCCGGGTAAGAAACTATGGTACTGATTTGATTTTTGTCTTCCCAAAAAGAAGAACCAATAGCTAAAATTCTTTTCATAATCTCAATTAGAGTACCTTTTTGTATTTTTTCCCATTTTTTTAATTTTTACAGTTTTCTCGTGAATATCAATTACACTTTTAAAATACTCACTAACACATGAATACATAGAAAAAAACAGAAAACGCCAACTCCGGGAAACGAGCCCGGATCCTCGACATTGCGTGTCGCATGCCAAAGCCTTACACCAAGAATGAAAAAACTTCATTGGTATCATAATACACTTATTTTTCCACGGACTAACCACCCTCTGAACACCAAATGTCAGGACGAACGTTTCCAAAACGCATAATAATATGCTCATTTGCACCTACAAGACTTTCTAGCCTCGAATCGCGGCTCACTTTTGACCATGACAAGCGAGATGACAAGCTATGAACCAATCACGACGCACTCCCCCGGCCCGCTCGCCGCGGCTTTCTTCGTATTGACTTTCCAAGTAAATTATAGAAGATGCGGTGTCCAGAGGGTGGTTGGTCCGTGTATTTTTCCATAACTTGGTTATAGTTTTTCAATGCGCTATGCTGACCTGTCTGAATATTAATGCCCCAACCTTCCGGGGGTTTATCGGGTAACACAAAGGTTAATACGTGATCAAAATGCACAGCTTAAAGACACTTAACAGTAAACGCGGCGTTTAGATGCGCAGACTCATGGCTTAATGAGCGATTGTGATTCCTTATTTGGAGTTCGCCACACAAAGGCAACTAAAATTAGAGCATACAGAATACGGAACAACACCGGAAAGTCAAATAACTACTGACATATTTAGGTCATCATCATCAGCAGCCCTGTTTACGTCCCACTAAAGACTATAGTCCCCACGAGGGCGCAAAGCAGATTGGGAACTTCACACACACGGGGAGGTTTCCTCGCGATGCTTCACCGGAAAGCTCACGATCAATTACGAAAGTGATTATTACTTACGTAATTTATTTGTACGCCTCGCATCAAAACATGGCGATCCATAACGTAACACCTTTGTACCTACCTATGTTTTACAAACAAACAAATTGAATTAAACTGGATTGAACTTTTTCATATTTATTTAAAACTATCTGTTGCCCGCGATTTCGTCCGCGTAGATTTCGTTTATCGCTATCCCGCGGGAACTACATAAAAGTAGCCTATGTTACTTCTCAATATTCAAAATATCTTCTTACCAAATTTCATCTAGATTGGTGGAGCGGTTTTTCCGTGAAGATGTAACAAACAGACAGACAGAGAGTCAGAGTTTCTTTCGCATTTATAATATTAGTTAGAATTAGGATTTAAAAATCAATATTTGCATGTTGCAATATTTGCAATATAGGCATGATGATGATTTGATATTTTCTGGCAAGTGATTAAAAAATGCTTTTATTCCATAAAAATAAGTGCTCCTCTTGAGTACCAGGTACTTACCTATTATGTAGCTAGAGGGCAGGCCCCCATTTCACCAACTTTACAATTGCCAATGTACAATGACAATAATTCGAACTACATTTCTTTGCCAATATGAAGCGCGCTAAAACAAAAGCTCTTCAAGTCAGCAGTTGACACCGAATTGTCATTGAAATCCGACATTTCTAAAGTTGGTGAAATAAGAGCCAGGACTGTATGTCAGTCACGTTTAATTATACTGTGATCATATATTTTTCTTTGAGTCACTTTTATGGCAAAATAATCATTGCCTTCTTTAACAAATAAACATATTTTAGGTATCATAGATGCAAGTGGGTCAGCAATTTTTTATGGCTACTCGTTGCCATGGAGATGTCCCCTGGGTAACTCGTCTGAAACAAGATTTTCTAAGGCACCACTCCCCCGAAAGTCAGGATTTGCATGCTTAGGAAATGATGCATGAAGGAATTGGCTTATAACCGTTGAAAATTCTATTTTAGACGAATTACCCAGGGGACATCTATGGGAACGAGTGGCAATTGAAAGTTGATTGACCCGAGTGCATAAAATGTAGATTGAGCACTACCCCGACCAGGATTCGAACCTCAAGCTTCATAATCAAGTCAAGACCACACTAGGCTGTGTCGTCAATTCTAAATTGTAAGTGATTACGACCGCCTTAAAGCGATCTGAAACACTTAACGACCTCAGCGATCGGTCGCTGTGGTGTTTAGAACTAACAATGTGTACATGTCTGTATGTTTATACGTTGCCTATCAAAGGTCAGATACGCCACATCGCTCGAACAATTAAGTAAATAATAATCGAAGTTTATAAGACGACCGGATAGCCTAGTGGTTAGAGACCCTGATTATGAAGCTTGAGGTCCCGGGTTCGATCCTCGGTATTAATACAAATTGTTCTCGGGTTTTGGATGTTTATCTATAGCTAGCTTATGCCCCGCGGCTTTGCCCCCGTGCAATATTTCAAAATGGGCTAGTTCCCTATCCCGTGGGATTTTCGACAAATCCCTTCTTAGTGCACCTTTGGGATACTCGAGGTGTAATGTTTGTCAAATTTCAAGTCTATAGGTCAAGTATTTTAGGCCGTGCGTTGTCTGTCAGTCAGTCAGTCAGTCACGGTACTGTTTTAAAGGTATAGATATAAGTATATTTATCCATTGTCTAGTTTGGGACTAGGTCAATTAGTGTCATTTTGTCCCAGGATCATCATCACCAAACTTTTTTAACGTCCCACTCCTGGGCACAGGCCTCTTCTCAGAATGATTTTACTATCATTCATTTATTAACTTTGTTTTTGATCGAAAACTGAATCCCAACAATTTTTAGGGTTCCGTACCTAAAAAGGAAAAAACGGAACCCTTATAGGATCACTTTGTTGTCCGTCTGTCTGTCTGTCCGTCTGTCTGTCAAGACCCTTTTTCTCTGGAACGCGTGGAGGTAGCATGCTGAAATTCATATCAAATACTCAAGCCTGCGGTCCCTTGAAGCTGTGAAAAATCAACCTTCCAAGTGAACGCAATCAAAAGATACAGTAATTAAAAAGGTGGTTTCCATACAAATTGCCGTACTGAGAAAACATAAAGGGTATTTCCAGTTGTCCTAGAAACTTGAAATTTGGTATGAAGGTAGCTCTTATAGCACAACCACTCCAAAAAGTCTCAAAATCTTATTTTTTTATGTCTGTCTGTAGATTTCCAGACCAATATAAGTTGACCCCACACTGCGTACATTTTGCTTAGGAGCAGGGCTCAGCTAACACTGGACTTCTTGAAATACTGGGGAAAAGCGTTAAAATCTTTCTACGGAACCCTCGTGCGCGAGTCCGACTCGCACTCGGCCGGTTTTTTTAAATCGTTCCGTACCTCAAAAGGCAAAACAGAACCCCTTCGCGGGACCGTGGTGGATGCGGAGAGCACAAGACCGGTCTGAGTGGAGCGCCGCGGGGGAGGCCGCCATGATGATGATGAGAACAGCTGGACATATGGAAGCGTTTTCCTGAAACGGAAACGTTTCGCTTCGTGGTTCGCGCTCGCTCGGTCAAAAATAATATGAGAGTCTGTACCGCATAGTGTGGCGTGGGCATATAATACATAACGTAACGCGGTTTATGGAATCCTATTCCCATTCCTTTGTCTATCCGACGTAAACGCAATCCATACGGAGGATTTAGATTCCGCTTTGTAGCTATACGGAGCTTACAGGCCGCGTAGTCTGAGCGCCCGATGCGCGAACGCCAGCCCTGCAAGACGAAGCCAAGCCTACAAAGGGGTAACTACACTACATAAATACGAAAAACTCAATTCCGAAGTATCGTTAGCCCGTCCTCTACTGCGTGAAAAAAAATGATGATGGATAAAAAACAGAAATTGAGTTGAAGAGCTTTTGTTTTGAGCGCGCTTCATATAGGCAATGTAATGTAGAATTGTAGATTACTATTAAGGCTGGTTCTCATGGTATTAATTTTCCCGCCTTCCCTCCGCAAATAGCAAAACAAATAAGCAACGCAAACGCTACCAAATTCGCTACCAAGCCCACAGCTAAAACTACCACCACCAGTAGACCTATGCACGGGTATAGTGAAGCAAAGTTAGTTTAATCGAGATTGTTCTTAGCTAAGTTTTATTAAAATTATTTAAAATCGGTTCGCCTTTTGGGCACCATGCCACGGGGCCTTATTTAGATTTAATTTAGTTTTAAGTTTTAGTTTATTTAGTTTTAGCTTAGATTTAACGTCACCCGTTTTTAAAATATTGAACTTTGAAATGACAAAGGTGGTTTTTCAACTTTTCTAAGTTGTAAGTAAGTAAGTAAGTAAACACTTTATTGTACAAAAAATAGGATAAAACACAAGTTACAACGACAAGTTAGTTGTTTAACGTCATTTCGCCATCTTTACTATTGTCAGTTTTATATGACATTTCGAACTACATTTCTTTGACAATATGAAGCGCGCTAAAACAAAAGCTCTTCAAGTCAGCAGTTGACAACGAATTGTCATTGAAAAATGACAATTGTAAAGTTGGTGAAACAGGGTCCAACTGTCTCCCGGGCTAGGCGGGTTCGGTTCAGGCTTTATTTACATCGCTTTTCGGATTAACTGCGTAAGTCGTCTTATTCCTTATTGTATAACGTTTTACCATTGGATTTTTCGCGGGGACTTCAAAGAATATTTATTGTTAACATCGGACTTCTGCTTCTTTTATTAGGGTTCCGTACCTCTTCGGCGTGAGTAAGGGTTACCCCAATAATTCTGAGAGTTAATGAAAATTTTACGAAGTTTCCTTTGACTATTTAGCTACGAAATGTTCAACCCAATGACGTAAATGACATCAAATAACGTTGCAGTCAGCAAAGCTTGGAGGGCGCGGCCCCCCTCTATCAGAAGCTCGCAAATTTAGCTATTTTTTCCAGGACATTAATTAGTAGTAAACCAGCATGCCCCTATTTCACCATCTTCACAATTGTCAGTTTTATATGACAATTCGAACTACATTTCTTTGCCAATATGTAGCGCGCTAAAATAAAAGCTCTTCAAGTCAGCAGTTGATACCGAACTGTCGTTGAAAACTGACAATTGTAAAGTTGGTGAAATAGAGCCCCTATTTCGCCAACTTTACAATTGTCAGCAGTAAGTAATAACCAACTTAGAAAAATTGAAAAACCCCCGACATTTTCATTTCAAAGTTCAATATTTCGAAAACGGGTGAACCGATTTTAATGAAACTTAGCTAAGAACCATTTCGATTAAACTAGCTTTCGATTAAAAAACACCGCATCAAAATCGGTAGATCCGTTTGGGAGCTATGATGCCACAGACAGATACACAGATACACAGCTATACACAGACACACATATACACAGATACACTGGTCAAACTTATGACACCCCTCTTTTTCGTCGGGTTTAAAAAGGGAAGTGAGGGGGCTTGGAGGGCGCAGGCCCCCGGCCACTTCATGAATAAGTACCTCTGTAAAGTAACGCCTGACACAATCAATTACATATTATTATTTAAAAAAAATTTTTTTTTGCTTACACGAAGCGAACTCTTTCAATGTTATAATAATAAACAGATTACGTTACCTAAGTATTATCCGTGAAACAAAGGGTTACGTTAAGTCCCAAAAAACAAAGAATACGACGGAGATACAAAATCCCTAACGAATCAGCGACTAATCTACTTAGGCAGGGTCGAAATATCTGGATAGAATTGTTTTTTGGACGTGAAAAGGCTCCAGATCGGCGGATTTACTTTATATTTCATTTATTAAAATCGCATAAAATAATAAAAACATTAATAATGCTGGCTGAAACCCACGACCTTCCGCTTGAGATGCCATAAGTCAAAACACTAGGCTACCACGGCTCCTTTACAATTCATAATCGCAAACATTGACTTACCAACACCATGGACTTCGGGTCAGCGCTTGAAAACGTCCGAACCAAAAGACCACTTATCGAGCGTCAGCCAGTCTTAGCTTGGTCTAACGACAGCGCTATGACGTATGGCTGTCATCGAAATGCCGTGTTGTACTGGGACACATTTTTCGTGAATTTCGTACTAGACCCTAAGTCCATGGTGTCAGTAAGTCAATGCCGCAAATGCATTTTATTTATAAGGAGAACTCACAAAATCATTAGATAATACAAATATTAATAAGAACATAGTAGAACATTCATCATCATCATCATCATCATCATGTCAGCCGAAAGACGTCCACTGCTGGCCGGCCGCCTCCGCCGCGGCTCTCCACTCAGACCGGTCTTGTGCTTTCCGCAGCCACCGCGGTCCCTCGATATAGTAGAACATAGAAGAACATTGTTTTCGAAGAATTGCGTGAACATACATTATGCGTAAAAGATTATGCATATTCAAGGGCAACTTATTTAATTACTTCATTACGAGAATGTTAACAGTGAACAATACTGTGACTAAATACATATATTAAAACCTTATACGAGTAAGTTTGGAGGTCTGGAAAGGTCTAAAGCGCGTGATTGTTTTGTGCGAAAATCGCAGCGTTAAACGCATGCGATCAACTTTTGCCTTGTTTGTGGTTAGAGACCGTGACTCGAAGCTCGTGAAGCTCGTGAAGCTCGAGGTCTCGGGTTCAGATTTTCGGGGGCAGATGTTTGTATGACGAATACTAATGTTTGTTCATAAGTCTTGGATGTTTAGAATATATTTAAGTATGTTTATCCGTTGTCTAGTAGCTACAGTATAGGCTTTGCCTAGTTTGGGACTATAATATAGGTCATGTGGTGGAATTTTTATTTTTATTTATTATTTTTTCTTAACGTTAACTGGAATCTTATCCTTGAACTGTTTTTTTATAAAGCAAAAATCTGCTCTTCGTCACAACTTGCGTACTCAATATAAATTATAATTATGAAATTCCCAGGACACACAAAGATAATATACAAGAGTGCTTTTGTTGCGGAGAGTATTTTTAATAAATTACTTGTCGAATTTTAAACACTAGAAGGTAACAATTTTAAAAGTTCTTCTAAGAAATAGTTAATTA